>CM014730.1:45261941-45632510 GCA_004329165.1 Spatholobus suberectus | reverse complement strand
TACGAATACTAAATACATAACATATATATTAATGTAAAATGGCATAAATAATTAGCATATCAAGCTAATTCCATCCTTATTTGTTAATAAATTTCAAAAATATACTCTATTTAATGGAGATTCTAAACTCGATACTTTGTTGAAGATGTCAATTCATAATGAAGAATAATAAAGTTAAAAAATTGAGTACTAAACTGACATTAACAAGTAAAAATGATAATAACTAATACTCTTACAGTATTTTTCTATTCAATTAAGAAAGGTCCAAGTGTTTTTACTGTAAATAAATAACTTTATCTTGTTCATTTGTATAATAGGCTTCAAAATAGCAATTAGTATTCACAGAATGACGATGAAAAACAACTCGAGCTACTTCCCTTTTTCATAATTATTAACAATATAAATTAATTACCTTAACATGAACTTACTCTGAATATAACTAACTAAAAATAAATTTATATTTATACAATTACCTAAATACGAAACTTAATTTTTAAAATTTTATTTTAAATTTCTTTGGTATTAATTAAATTTTATATATTGTTCAAATTAAGTATAATTAATAACTTTATACATTGTTCAAATTAAAAAAGTTACATGTTTCATTGGGTGTTTATTCGAACTTGATATAATTGAAAGCCATTAAGTCGGATTTAAAAAATATAAACCTACCTATTTTAAACCTTATCCCAACCCGGCCAAACCTTTTTTAATGACAAAGTAAAAGTGAAAATAAAACATATCCTCGATACATCCAATTGCAATGTCTAATTTCATGTGATAATAATGTTGTCAGTTATCATAATAGAAGTTAGACCACCTAAAAGGATATGAATATCAAATCAATAAAACATTAATATTATGTATTTAAGAAATATCAACTGACAGAATCCCAACTACATTGTCGAGAATTGGAGAAAGTACAACATGCAGGCGATTAAATCAAATTTAAAAACAACATATTTTATTAGTCAAAAATAAAAAAATCAAATTTAAAAAGATCAGTGAGTATACAAACATAAACTTATAACATAAAATATATTTACTATAAAATATAGATTTAATAGAGACAAAAGAAAATATACATAAACTTATAACTTATTTTTTCTAATACTAAAATCAAAGTTGGCAAATTTAATAGAGACAAAAAAACATATATAAACCTATATTTTAAAATATTCTTATAATATTTACAGTAAAAAATACATATTGATGAACTGACCATATTATTTTATATATTAATAAAAATAAAAAAAATACAAATATAAATATTATCCATCGTGTAATACACGTAAATTGTACATTAAATATTATATAATAATGTCAAGTAGTATATCAACATGAAAAAAAAAGTACACCTCACTTCCTGACTTATCACATCATATAATAATTCTCCACCAAATTTAAAATTATTATATGTGGAAATCGCCAGAAATAATAGAGATATAATTAGAATAAATAGAGTTAAACAAATGACATCAACAAAAAAAACTAAATAATTGATTTCAACATTGCAAAAAGATGAATTTACGATTAATTTTAAAAAATAATATTATCTAATCCAAATGGCTATTACGTTTATGCGAACCTGTCATATAGAGAACTTTCTTCTTGACTTATCAAATCATGCCCGATAAATTTCAATTAGTTTAATAAAATATACTCTGAAATACTAACAAAACTACTTCCAACTTTACATCCAAATTGAACTGGATCTCGAATTGGAATTTGAATCGAATTAAATAGAGAAAAAATAATCATTATATATTGACAGACACAAATAAAAAACATCTATATGGAAAAATATAAAAATAATTAAAATGATATATTGAAACTACATATAATAAAATTAAATAGCGATATAATGAAAAAAAAAAATATTCACTTGGTCTTTTAAATGACATACATATATACTTATGGATAAATAATTAATATCAAAATAAAATTAAAAAAAAGCTAAGAAAGAAACAAATACAAATTTACATAAGATATTCGAAAAATTAAGGAAAGCAACCCAATTTTATCTTTATTTAATTATATATATTCATATAACAATCATCTAATACATCTCTAAAGCCAACAACTATTTTTTAATTAGGATATGAATTATAATAATGGAAAATTTAGCTAAAAAGTTTTATTAATAAATAATATTGCTACCTCTAAATGATATTAACTAATTTTTTTTTATAGATGTTTCTATTCCATTTTAAAATGAGTCACACTTCTTTTGATAAATGCACATCATTTATCAATCACACAATAGGCGATTTCTATGGTGGACATAGGGTCATATGGTTCAGTAATGAACCAACAACTTTCAAGTTTTATGTATTGTGGTCCACAGGTGAGTTAATATTTTTTGTCTGTTGGATATCGTTAAAAAAATGAACGGTAGTGATTTTCGATTATTTTATATCCAATTATAAAACATTTAAAATTAAAAATATTAGTTAATAATGAATGACTTTTTATCCCTACAGTAATTTAGTGAGAAGCGGAGTTGGATTTTGGATGTTGGTGAAACCCTTGACTTTTAAGTGTCGTTGGGGGTGCTGTGGGTTGCCTTTTGTCGCCAACGAAAACTCCGTCGTTGGTGTAGAAGGTTGAATAGAAACCTTAGGATGACATGTGTGAGAGATCAACATGTTGGGTTTAAGGTAGGAAAACTCGATCTCGAATCCAGGAGATTAGGACGGAAATGTGGGCTTGGCAGGACGTTTGGGTCCTAAGTGGTTACCCACTTTGGTGGACACATCGAGGTTGAGAGACGATAAAAAAATGTAGACCAACAAGGTCGATTGGATGAGGATTTGGATGGAAGCAATTAGAGCTTTTGGTTTGACCAAAGGTCCGAACATTCTTAAGGTGAGTTCGCCCTTCGCAACTACCTGAGAAATGAAAGCATATTATTTTGATTAATTGGTTTAAAGGAGTTGCTTGTGACAAGTTATTAGATGAACACTGGTATTTTGCTAGAAAATTATAAACAGTTAGTGGCAGTTAAAAATAGCCATAATTTGTAGCATTTGTGCAGTTAAAAATCGCCAAAAATTATGCTAGCGATTTATTGGCAGTTTTTGACCCCTAGAAAACGTTTAAATAAATGGTGAACAACATGCTACTATAAGAAGAGAAAAAAGTAGATTAGATCATTGGAATAGAAAGATGAAAATCTCAAAATTAGTTAATTGAGAAGACACCAAGCAATTGGTTTCCCTGAACCAAATACTTGCAAAGCATATTCCAGTTCCTGTGCATGTGAGGGTTCTCAGATAAACCATGTTCAAAATAGGCAAAAATGAAGGTGAAAATGCAAAACAGCAACAACAAGTGTGAAACCTTCCTCTTCAAGACACTGACCTTCATTGAATGTCGAAAACGAAAGTATTTCGTTGCTTTTGGCTGTTATGCTCATAAATGTGCATTATGGGTCATTTTTAAAAAAAGAGGTATATTGGTCTTTACATAATTATATTTATATTTCGAATTAAATTTTTACCTTATTATTTTGCTACTGTTCATTCACTGCTGCATCGGTGAACCACTTGACGCGCTAGTTCACGCTAGGAAGCACCCACACAATAATAATATCTACTTGAAGAAGTATCAATTGACAAAAATAGGCTGTCTACATTAGAGAAAAGTATAATATATAGAATCTTAAATTTCAAAAATCACATCCATATACGCAAATAAAATTTAAAATAAATAATATATGGCCTACGCCATTTCAACAATAAACTCAAATAGTCACCACTAATAAATAAAATCATATATTTGGCTATATACACTTCAATTAAAATAATAATATATAAATAAATATTTATAAATGTATAAAGTTATTACATACAATTCAACAATAAAGGAGCTACAAAAAATATTTTATATTATTAAAAAATCCTTCTATTATAAATCTCAATCTTCTATACATATATATCACACCAATTATCAAATTAGAATAACTTATACTATATACATTGACCCTGATTGAACAAAAAATGTAACTTTAATTGCAAACGCTATTAAGCACATTTAATGAAAGTACATTATTGGAAAATTAAAATATGTTAAAACAATTGCAATAAATGGAAAGGATAATTATGACCAAAATAAAATAGAGCATCACATCATTCAGTAAAATTATAGTGACATTGATAGTAGTCAACACTATTTGGAAAGAAAATATTTGACTCAACTTATTAGAAGATAAACTAAAACCTATTAAAACATATAGGAAAAAGAGTAAGAAATAATAAACAAAAAAGTGGAAACTGAAAAAATAATTTAAAAACAAAATATTTATAGTGGTTATTTAATATATTTAAACATATTCTTTATTCAATTAGATATCTATTACAATAATAAAATTAGTGTATCATTAAATATTAAACCTAAAAAACGACCACCATAAACATCACAATGAAAAATATACAACTAGGAGGAAAAAAATAATTATACACTCCTAAAATAAAATACTGTATATATAATTGAAATGATATGTAATTAAGATACAAACATAATTAATAACAATAATATATATAATTCATAGTGTCATTTGATATTAAATAATTTAATTTAGTAATTAAATCATGCCAATGATGATTGATTAATTAATAATTGTAAATACTTAACAATAACCAACTAAGCCTGCTACAGACGATATAGTCATAAGTCACTTACCACTCTTTTTTCTATGAACTCCAATTTTGCGCATTTTTTCAAGTCACATATTAATGTGTATTTTACTTCACTTAAATTTCATAACAATAAAAAATATCAAATATTTCATACAAACATGATATCAAAAGGAAAATTATTGATTATTAAAAATCTTTTTAATTTCATTTTGTACTAATAAACTACTTGAGGATTATGTTAATTAAAAATAGAGTAAGTTTCAAAATATTTTGTACTACTAATTTTTATTCCCGGCATAAGAATATCTAAGTTATTTTTTTTTATGAAATTAAATAAAACACAAAGTGCAATGAGAAATGGTGGGATATAAAGACATTTTCATAACCACGACAAAAATTAAAATATCCATATTAGACAAATATCATGGATAAACAAATTCTATCTTATGGGGATGAGACAATTGGATATCGCCACAGGACCAAAGACATAAACAAAGTTGATGGAGATCAATATAATCCAAAAGTAATTTGTAAAATAATGTTGACATCAAGTGATATATACCAAAAAAAATAAAAATCTAGCACATTGACTTCTCTATTAGATTCATGTAGCTTTAATTTTTTAAAACCATTGCATTATTAATATACAACATTGTCTTGATTGAAGTTAATTCAAGAAAAATATAACATGCATGGTCATTTCATCAATTTGCTAAGATATTTCTAATCAATCACACTGGAAACAACCACATTGCAAAAATGATGAATAAAAAAAACAAACGAACAAATGACAATTTCGTTATATTACAATATTCAAACTTTGTCAATGAAAATAACCTACATGGTGGTCAAACACTAGTTCTAAAGAATATAAATAAACAAAAAATTTTACATGAGAAATTATTTTTTTAATTAATATAATATCTTTACTTTTTCTAACTCATTCACCTATTATCCACATATATATTTTATATACAGACTTCGCCCATGTACAAGTACCAAAGTCTTCATAATATCAACGTCATATTACTTCTAATATTCTTTAATATCGTAAATATATAATTGTACATTACACTCATACATGAAATAATTTTTAACCTTACATTTCAATACGATTTGTATTTGTGAACACCCAATTTTATCCGGGTAATTAAAAAAATAATAAAAATAAATATAGAAGGAAAATGTGATAATAATAATATTGAGTCATTCTATTTTAAGCCCATACATGAAAAAGGATAAAAAGAAAAATAGAAATAAGGTTTGGGCTAGCAATTATGACCCAATGACAAAAAAGAAGAAGAAGAAAGGTTTTGGACTGATGGGCCTTGGCCCAATTTTATAAAAAAAAATGAAAGAAAAAAATATATAAACAATAAAATAAAAAAAAAACTTCTGAAACAAGTTACACTGTTACTTACAGTGCAAGCTATAATAGCTTGCAGAACAAGTTTAAAAAATCAAAGTGTTTACAAATAGAGTATTAATACAAATTCATTTTACACTCACTAACATTCATTTTCATGCTCTCAACGTCGCCTCCTCTCATACAATCACTTCATTGGTTTCACTCACGTCACTACCCTGCAAAGGAGTGGCTCTCTCTCTCTCTCTCTGTTAGCAAGTTTCCTAGAGGTATCTCTTCTCTCTTTCGTCACTATGCATTTAACGTGCTTAGTATGTTCAGCTGTTCACCAATATAGTTTATTATGCATAATCTGATTCATGTCTCTTGAACATTATTGGTTCTTGAATACTTTTAATATGTATAGCACTTATATGTTTGTTTCCGTTCAGGATTTTTGATTTTTAATATTGATTTGCAATTAGTTTTGATGTTGTTATCTTCTATCATCTATCTTAGTTCATGATTTTCTTCTCTGCACAATACGTATCCTGTTTATCTTCTCAGTACAGTAGCTCATATTTCCATTGCATATCACAGATCCGCTATACAAAAACGTTCCAACATTTCTATTATTGTTTTCTTATTTCGCACTCGTTGTATTCAAACATTATCTCTAGTCGCATATGTAAACATCACACATTAAATCCCAACAGAGTTTGATTTCCATGAATAAAATTAAAATAGAAGAATAATAGGAATAACTGGCAAACGTGAGCAATTCGCATCCCGAATCACAGTGAATGCGGATCCCTCTCACGTCATTCTTTTGCAAGTCATGATGTTCTTTGCTATTGGAGCCCGTTTGTGGATGACGGTGCTGAAACACCGCATCTATTCTGCAACATCTCTGTTAGAGTCGCGATATTGAGAAGGATTGGGAGTCTCGCTGTCATACGCCGATAGGGGACTAAGCTTCGTCACAAAATAGAACATTCACGTAGTCACTAGAGGAGTTGCCATTCAAGACAGCACCTGCATCACAAACCGAATCTGCGGAAAGGGAAGCATGCGTCTAATGTGTGCCCTTCTGGAACATACCATCATGTGGGCTGGGTCACGTTTTTCGTTGGCTGGCAGGGTTGGGCTTAGCTCGATAATGGTCAGCAATCTGTTTGCATGTAATGGATCAATAAATATGGATTCCTTAGATTCAGTTTTTTTTTAAAAAAACTAAAAACCGAAATTAAAAATAAAGAAAAGTTAAATAGGAAATAAGGATGTCAACCATAGGTCTTCTTGATTTCATCCGTCATTTTCTATTAATGGTTTCGTTTTTTTTTAAGAAAAAGGGTGCATAAAAAACTTTTTTTTTCTTCGTTCAAAGCCAATATAAGGAATTTAATCTTCAATCTTGTTTTTTCATCTTTTTTTTCGTTAATATAATCTAGGCTAATAAATTAGTGTCTTTCGAAATGTTATTTTGTGACTAACATAATCTTTTGTTTTTTTTTTTTTAAATAATAATAATAATAATAGTCAATTTAAAGGATCACCACTAAATCAGAAGTTTACGTTTATAATATTTTCATTTTCTATTTTAACAATAATTATGCTTAGCTCTTTTTAATAAATAATAAATGTAAAATAAATAATTAAACTTGATAATGGCTACTTAGGATGCACTTCCTATTTGGACATTATTAAAATTTTAATATTAATGATAATCATTTAAGATGCACTTCTTATTTGATTATCATTTCTTTTATAAAATAAATAATAATAATAAATAAAAAAATAAAAATAAAAATAGTAATAATAATGATATTAAGTAAATAATAAAATGTATTTTAATAAAGGTTTTAATGATGGTCACTTTGGATGCACTTCTTATTTGACTATTATAAAACCTTAAAAGGTATGTTGATAATCACTTTAGATGCACTTCTAATTTGGTTATTGAATATGCCTTTACCATACTAAAAAATAAAATATATAATAATAAAAAATTCAACCAACAAAATGTTTTCTACACAAAGAACTACGTGAGTCTGATTCCTCATTGCACTTGAGGATACGTAGGAGCAGAGACCCACCTCTGTCGATCTCAACAAAAATAAAAATATTTTCTTTTAAAAAATAAAGTGTTTTCTTCTTAATTAAAATTCTTTTCATAAATAAAAAAAATGATAAAAATGGTAAATAAAATAAATCCAAGGGGTAAAATAAATATTATTGAAGCTATCTATTTTACACATTTAATTAGGGGTAACCGTCTTTATGACGGACGTCGTAGGGTGCTAACACTTTCCCTACACGTAATCGACTCCCGAACCCATATATTTGGTTTCATAGACCACATTCTTTTAAAGGGTTTTTTCCAAGGTTTTCCTTAATAAACTTTGGTGGCGGCTCCTCTGATTTTAAATCTTTTTCGCCGTCCGGTTGTGACCTCGGTTGCGACAGTATTCTTCAAACTATACCATAACTGTATCAATATGGTATTCGATAAATAATGTCATTCATTGTTGAAAACAATAAAGAAAAATCTTCACTATGCTAATTTTTTCCATTAAATAAATACAATTTGTTATTAAAATATGAATTTAATGTATAATCACTTAATTTTAATTTTGAAATAAAAATAAAATTCAATTACTTCAAATTAATGAATGGTTATAAAAATAGTCATTGGTTAATAGGTAATGAAAGTAACAATTATGACGTGTCATTATTTAACAATTAGGTAATAAAAAAATAAACTAACACACTAAAGGATAACAACAGGTCACAGTTTTCATTACATATGACAATAAAATGTGTACATCATAACCTAGAAAATAAAATAAACATCTCATGAGAATAATAACATATGATAAGACACGAAACATAAGACTGAACGAACATCGAGAAACAGAACTACGTAAGACATTCAATATTAGCACTATTATATTGTACCAAAATATTTGATGACAATAAAAAATTTATTAATGTCCTTCACATTTAACTTTAACATTCCTAAACCTTAGCTTCTTCTTATAAGACAATGACAATTGGTCCCCACAAGAGCACCCAACACTCATAATAGTTTTGTGACAAATAATTGATTGAACATCATTAGTTGATAATGGCATGATTTCATCATCTGCAAGTGAAACAATATCATCAACAGAGTCATTGTTTTTAGAGTCAGACAAACAATCTCCCTGTAATTTATCAAAACTAATTGCAAACTTCAATTGCATAACAAACACAAGTAGATAAATAAATAATGAATAAATAAGATACAAAAATGATGTTAATTTATTAGTTCCTAATGATAAATAATAAAGAAAGAAAAGTAACTAACAAGTACAAGCAAATTCAGCATAACAATTAAAAAGAGCAAAATAAATATGGAATTCACACATTCTCTGGAGTATTGATATCTTTCTTAGATTTGAATAACTCAATAATATCACTATCATCACATATCTTCCTCATTTTGAATGAATCATCAAGCAGAAAAGCATATTCTGAATCTATCTCAACTTTAAATAAAACTTCCTTCCCTTTGATTTTCTCAAAAACTTTTGGGTGTTAATGAGAAGTTACATCCTACATGTAATAATACATATAATTTCAAACACACCTAAGAGGGATAATAAAATAATTATTTTCAAAACTTTGGAGATCAGCAAACATGACAATATATTCAACGATAAAAATAAGTATACAATATAAAAAGCATAGCAAAATATTAAATCAAACATTGGATTACCTTCTGACCATCCACCAAAGATGAACTTGAAGCTTCTAGCAATTTAACACAGTCATTATCAAATAAAATAAAAGCAGCAATATCCTCCCCATCAGAAACCTCCAACCTGAGTTTGAATCTTATGATAAAAAAATGAAGTTTCATTTATTAACATAACACACCTAAAATATGCATCTTTCATATTATGATCATATTTACATAACAATAAAGAAAAAAAAAATCCAAATCTAAACATGTTACATATAAAATAATAGACCTTAAGGTACCATCAACAACATGGTTCTGACATGACGAACAATAATATAAATCATCTTGAGGAACCACAGCCTTATGGCATTTACAAGCTAGATACCACTATGATTACCATTTAATATTAAAATAATAGTACCCATGACAATAAAAAAACCATCAAACAAAAAATGCATGTAGTAAATAAAAATGATGGCTTCGAACATAAATAGAAATAAGATACATTAATATTTAAATAGATACAAATCGATAACCTCTTCAAGTACATGGAGTTGAAAAATAGTTTTTTGTGGATACATATTGAGAAACTCTTCATTCATAGGTACATATCGTAAGCTATCCTTAATAAGGCCTAGAGGAACATTCATATTAACTCCATTGGCAATCAACCTCCAATTGATGTTATATTTATACTATAAATGTTATATTTTAACTTTTATTCTAAATATGATATATAGAAATATTTAGAAAAATTAATTAAAATCATATCTACTCAAAACAACTTTAAAAAGAGCACCTATTCTTAAGCACCAAAGCATCACCAATTTGAGGATCCTAAAGAAGCCTAAAAGTGTTCATCACATTTTGGATTACAATTTGACCTGCAATAATGTTAAAGTTAATAATTAATAATATAATTCAATTTAATCTATTTCTATAATACAAATAAATGTAACTAATAAATACAAAATATTACCGTTGTAGGTTTTTATTTTCGCAAATTGCAACACCAAAGTAAGAAGGTCATTCCCACTATCAGATATAAGCTCGTTTAAAGTGTCTACATACTTACCAAATAAAACACACTGAATCTTACGCCTACATGTATAAATATGATAACAAAATAAATGAATATCTTTAATGATTAAACTGAACAAATATAATCAAAATGAATTGCTTTTCATCAAGCAACTCTAATAGAATAAGCCTGGTAGTCTTCCCATTTTTAACAGAAATTCTCTTAGCCAACACAACCATCATTACACCAATTATATCTACACAATGAACACAATAAAGGCAAATGATTGTTAAAAAGAATAACATTTAGCCTAATTGGAAACAACTAATAATAATATTTAAAATATAACTAATGATTACTACCAATTAGATAATCACATTCTCCATCAGTCTTAGTAATTGCTTTAGAATCCATTATAAACAACCCATTCATAGGGGTAGACACGCCATCAACACGAACAACAATGGTTCTAGCATGGAATATAAGTTTAAATTCATGCTTAGTAGCTTTATAAGATCCAAAATTAGAAACAACCCCCAAAAAAATTCATCCTATAAACTTGACCCTCAATAATAGAACCACTAAATTTCCTCATCATAGGCTTCCATATGGTTGCCTGTATTTTGTTCCCATGCTAAAAACAACATAAAAGGTATACAATAATCAAAATAACCGAAAAAAAGGTTCCCATCAATGAACATTAAATAAAAAAAATCACATCCACATCCATGAGAACCATCTCCACTTGAAATGACTTATCAAGATAAGCATCTGGACACATATTCCATACATGAATGACCCTTACTTTAAACTTCGAATTTTGTTTCCTAACACACACATCAATAACTTTATCAAACATAGCACACATCCTAGCAAAATAAAAACAAACCATTCCACAAAAAAGAAACCTAGAAACAATAACACAACATGCCCCAAACCTCAACATATACGCCTTTTATAGACAAACCAATACTCATTACACAATGTCAAGAACTTTGGGCTGCAAAATTTTAAATTTCAAACCACCGTCACTAACAGTGACTTCTATGACATCTACTTCATTCCATAACAATATGTTAATGGTTTTTCTCACATATGAATAGAATAAAATAAAACCCTCGTACATGAGAAATCAGTAAAACACATACCACTGCAATAAATTTCTAACTTCAACTATTATAGTTACATCATCTACACTGATACTATAATAGAATATAAATAATCTCAATTCATAATACAGATTCACGTAAAAAATGGAAATTCATTGTCATAAAAATACCCTAAAAATGATCTGCTTGTTTTTTCCAACAATGAAATTCAACTACTCAACTTTACCAATGACCCTTTTGGTTTATGAACTAATCAAAACCAAATAAATAGAACTGATAAAAATCAATAAGCTTCAATATTATTTCAAATATTAACATATAAACTTATATTTCAGAGGGACTAAAGAAAATTTATCTCAGAAAACTATAATACTCACATGGACTGAATAATTAACAAAATTGATCGAATGCCTCTCTTGTTGGAGGGAATCACATTAAATAATAATCTCTATAGCTATACAAGGAAACTTTGCCTAATACATGGCTAATTTACAGCTATTCACATATGCCAATTAATGAAATAAATACCACAAATAAGTTAGAGAATACTGCAGAGAAATTATAGAGAATGCAATAAATCAGAGATTCAGCTAATCAAATTAAAGATTTAGCTAATCTGTTGACAGCTAATCCTGTTGACATCCCACCTCAAATTGATGCTAGTGGATCTTGAAGCATCAATTTGCTAACTAGAAACTGATGGCGAGGTTGAGATAGGGCCTTGGTAAAAATATCAACAATTTGAAGATCTGTGGAGACATGAGGAAGATGAATGAGATGGGCATTATAAGCGTCACGAATATAGTGACAATCGACCTCAAAGTGCTTGCTATGTTTATGAAAGACAGGATTGGCAGCAAGCTGGATAGCACTGGTATTGTCAGCATGAAGAGGAGTAACCTCAAGTTGGGGAAAACCAAGTTCTCCCAATATTCCACAAAGCCAAACTATCTCATAACAAGTGGAAGACATAGCTCGATATTCAGACTCGGTGGAGGATTTAGAAACTCGAGGTTGTTTCTTACTCTTCCAAGAAATAAGAGCATGACCAAGAAATACACACCAACCAAATATAGAACGATGATCATTCACACAACTAGCCCAAACAGCATCGCTATAAACAGTCAATTGAATAGGAGATGCATGAGGGAAGTAAAGACCTCAACTAGAAGTACCTTATAGGTACTGGATGATTCATTGAATCGCAACCAAATGTGGAAGACGAGGAGACTGCATAAATTGACTAACTCTCTGAACAGCAAAAGCAAGGTCAAGACGAGTAATAGTCAAATAATTGAGGTTGCCAACCAATTGACGATATAGAGAAGGATCAACCAAAAGTTCTCCTTCATCCTTATGGTGCTTCACATTCACTTCCATGGGTGTTTGGACAGAATTTCCTTCCTGTAGTCCTGCCAAAGCAATTAACTCTTGAGTATATTTATGTTGGTGTAAGAAAATACCACCAGAAGTTGTTTGAACTTCTACACCCAAGAAATATTGTAAAGGACCTAAGTCCTTCATTTGAAAGGAAATAGACAGATGTTGTTGTAATTGCTGAATAAGTATAGGATCTGAACTGGTAATAACAATATCATCCACATAAACCAAAAGCAAAACAACACCATTAGACGTCTTTCGCAGAAATAAGGAAGAATCATACTGACTTTGATTTTAAGGAGAAGTCAAGTAAAGTGGAATGAAACTTATCAAACCATGCCCGAGGAGCCTATTTTAACCCATAGAGAGAGCGTTTTAAACGACACACATCAGAAGAAAGGATAGCAAACAGACCTTGTAGTGGAGTCATGTAAATTTATTCTTTTAGATCACCATGCAAAAAAGCATTCTTGACATCCATTTGTAATAGGGGTCATGCTTGTGATGTGCTAATAGCTAAGATAGTACGAATAGTAGTCATCTTAGCAACATGAGCAAATGTCTCCTCATAATCCACTCTATATTCTTGTCGATTACCAAGTGCCACTAAACGAGCCTTATATCGGTTTAGAGAACCATCATCCTTGAGTTTGATGGTATAGACTCATTTACATCCAATGGGCTTAACACCAGATGGACAAGGAACAATATCCTAAGTATGATTCTCTTGTAAAGTTGTAACTCTTCTTCCATAGCCTTCACCCAACAAGATTGGGAGACTGCCTGCGAATAAGAAGTAGGTACTGTGATATAAGCCAAAGTAGCACTTAGAGATGTGTGATCTCGTGGGGGAGAGAATCCGTATCGGTTTGGTGGACGAATAGATCGAGAGGACCGTTGAGGACCAGGAACTTTCGGAACAGGAGATGGATCATGATTAGGAGGAAGCTGTGGAGGTTTGCGTCTCTGATAAACAAAACTTGGCTTAAAACGCTCAGTGCAATGAGGGACATCATCAAATTGAGGAAGCACACTCTGATCATAATGAGGAGCAAGATGTTGTTAAAAGAAATATTGATCCTCAAAGAATATCACATTTCGGGAAATACAGATGTGATTAGCCAGGGCATCATAACATACATAACCTTTGTGAAGTGCACTGTACCCCAGAAAAGCACATTGAACAGATTGAGCAGTGAGCTTATGATGTTCAGAAGATGGTAGATGAACAAAACACACACAGCCAAATGGATGTAAAGTTTGATAACTCGAATGTGAACCAAATAGTCGATAATATGGTGACATAAAGTCCAGAACTGCAGATGGCAAATAATTAATAAGATAAATAGCAGTCGATAAGGCTTCCACCCAAAACTTGGAGGGCACCGAGGACTTAAGAAGTAAAGTCCGTACAACATCCAAAAGATGACGGTTCTTTCGCGTAGCCATCCCATTCTGTTGGGGTGTATAAGGACATGATCGTTGAGAAATGATGCCTTTTTGCTGCAAAAATGCTTGGAATTTATGAGACACATACTCACTGCCATTATCAGATCATAGAACTTTCAAACATATAGAAAATTGATTTATAATCAAGACAACAATGCATGTCGTTTCCAATTGGAATTGGAGATAGGAAATTTCAGTCAAGAAAATCTTTCTATTGAGCAATACTATTCAGGTTTCTTAAATTTGTGGAGTGAATATTCTGATATTGTCAATGCAAAAGTTCCCAAGGAGGCATTGTCTGCAATTCAAACTGTCTAAGAAGAGAGCAAACATGATTAATTCCTGATGAAATTAAGGCCAGAATTTGAGACTGCACGGGCTGGACTACTGAATCGAAATCCAGTCCCTTCTTTAGATACTTGTGTTGGCGTGTTGCTGCGAAAGGAACAAAGATTAGCTACTGAAGTTGGAATGGGTCCAAAATGAGAGAATTCAGAAGCAGTAAATGTTGCTTATGCAACACAAGGAAGAAGAAAAGAGAAAGGATCTGTATAGTATTACAGTTACAAGGAATTTGGTCACATTGCAACCATCTGTCCAAAGCCGTATTGTAATTACATTAAGAAACAAGGACACATAATTAAAGAGTGCCTTATTCGTCCTTAAAATCAGAAAGTACAAGCTCTTCAAGCTGTCGATAATAATATTGATATCAAATGCAAATATCAACATACGTGGGTATTCTCCATTCGAAGATTCCATCCTGTAGAGCTACAGCAACTCATGTGGGTATTTTATCCTCGACAATCCCATCTTGCAAAGCTATAACTTTCCTTCAACAACCCTTACATTTTGACCACAAAGACAAAACAACTTGCATAATTATGCAAAAACCTAAAACTAATATGATATGTGTTACGGGCCAAAACAAAAAAACCACAACCCATGTTTTAAAAGAGCCTAAAACAGTAAAGTGGCAAAATGGTTTACACACTGCTCTTGCAATAGTGAAAAGGAGCCTCCAAGATTTTCCTCAAGGGTACTGTTATAAATATGTATATATATATGTGTGTGTGTAAAATTGAAATGCAAACAACTTTTTTTATTTTTAATTCATAAGAATAAATAATTATATTAATTAAGATAATTACAACTAGTATGATTTTTATGATTTGAACACAAGCATATATTGTGATCCAAATTTATAACATATTCAAATTAAGAAATATATTATTTATATTTTAATACACACACACGTGTATTAAGATGTAAACTCCTATAGCTTTAAGAATACATATTTAATCGCATTAACACATAAAAATGATTTATATAAATTATTTAACGATACAAATCACAATCTGGCATTATTTATAATTGACAATATATAATATATTTTAAACAATTATATATATATATATATATATATATATATATATCTATTTTCTTTCTTAATTATTATTAATATTATTATTTATTTCTTTTATGATGAAAAAATATTTTTTATAAAAAAATCAATAATTACAAAATATAATTTAAAATATTTTTTATTATTAATATTTCATAAAAATTATGAATATATTTAAGTTATATATATGTGAAAATATATTTATAAAGTTAATATTTTTAAAAGACACATTTATATAAATTAAAATGATATAAAACATTTGTAAATATAATATATATATATATATATATATATATATATATATATATACTAACATATTTTTGTAAAATTAAATATAATAGATAAATATATTAAAAATCATAATATAAAAATTATAAATTCTAAAATCATTACCCACGTAAGACACAGGGTATTAAACTAATATGATATAAGAAACAATAGTAATATTAAATGAATAAATATTTACATAAATTGATAAATATTTATAGATGAATGAAAATATTTATATATGTAAATAAAAATATTTAAAAATAAAGGTTTATATGTTCATAAATACTTAATAAATTAATTAAATTTAAATTATTTATTATTAAGTTAAATTAATCTGAAGGTTCCTATAGTTTTATACAGTTTTTAATTAAGTCTCTATATTTAAAAACACTTTAAAAAAGTCTTTATAGTTTAAAAAATTTGTAATTAAATCCCTACACACTAGGTGTTATACCTCTGTTAATTTATATTTAACTTAATTGTGCTTAATCTCCCAACTTTCGTCTTATTTACAATCAAGTTCGAGTGTAAGTGGTATGTAAAAATGAGAAAAAAATTAACAAAGGTGTTAAAGATGGAAGTCAAACCCTACCTTTGAAGTTTACTAATAACACTAAAATCACGAGGCTAATGACTTTATTTGGTATACAAATAAAATTTATATTATATATAACTTAAACAGGAGACCAAAATTGCACATATATTTATCACTATTAAATTAAATAACATTAACATCATATAAACTAATAATATTAAAATTAATATTAATAAATATAAATTAATAATATATACTTGTCAGTATAAATGGAGTTTGAATCTCCACCCTCAAAATTCACTAATATATATAAATTAGTATATATTAATAAACTTCTAGAAAAATTTAAATATATTATATATGGTATAAATATATCAGAAGAAGATTAATTGGAAATATATGATATAAACATACTATTTTAGTGAAATATATATAAAAAAAAATTCATCGATAATATGCAGAGGAAAAATAAAAATTAAAACAACGCAATTTTATAAAAAGAAAATTATTTAAAATTAGAGTAATTAAGTTATAATTAGGATATATTGCATTAAAAAGTATAAGTGATTATCTGTTTTGTTTTATAATATTATATTATTTATTTGCTAGTAGTAAATATATGTATAATTTTGATTTTTAGTATATATTAATAATTTATATTTATTAATATTAATTTCAATATTATTTGAATTTATTAATTTTAATATTATTACTATATATTTAGTATATATTTATTAATATTAATTTTCATATTATTAGTTTATATAATGTAATATTATTTAATTTAATAATAATAAATATATGTGCAATTTTAGTCTTCCGTTTAAATTATATAACATCATTTTTATCGATATATTAAATAAAGTCATTAGTTTAATAGTTTTTATTTATTTATTAATATACTGTTAGATTAATCTGTAACACGTTTTTACCTACATCCCTTCACACTACATTAGTCCATCCTTCTTTTGGTGTCGACGACCCTCCACTATGCGACGCTGTCGGAGCGATGACGCCACTTTTCCCCCTTCTTTTTGGCTTATTCTCTTTGCTTCTTCTTCTTTAGGTTTGGTTTCTAATTTGCAGGGGTCTGGATGTGCGAATCTAGTGTAGGGTCGTCTTTGTCGCTAGCATGGAGATCGAATCCAAGTCCTTCTCACTGAGTAGATTGGTGGCGTCGTCGGTGACGTAGTTGTAGGTCAAGCAGCACCGCTCCCATGCGTTTGGGTAAGCATTGTAGAAGCAAAGTCGCTCTTCAAAAGCAAGTTCAAATTGAGGAGGTCCTCGATGATAACGTTGTTTGAGTTCGGCTGCGGCTCTGGCAAGCTAGAGTTCTCGACTAGGGTTTCAGCCTCGCGCCGACTCTGTATAGCACTTTCGAGCTCCTCGACGAGTGTGAAGACAAGAAGCTGGCGAAGCTTCTCGAAATTGTCGATGAGGGCGAGGACAGAGGGCTTGGAGCGGAGAACCTCTTCTTGTTCCTTGTTCAGCGTCTCGCCTTGGGAAACAAACTCCTCCATGGCGAGGATGTGGTTTAGCTTCTTGCAGAGGGCATGAAGGCACTTGCTGATTATAATTATGCTTATCACGGGGCCATCGAGATGTTGTGGCTTGCGGAAGACACCACTTGCAACCAACCAAGCACCTCCTGTTGTTAGATGTCTACTTGAATCGGGAGTTGTACAGTGGCGTTGCGGGGCGGTGATGGAGGGAGGGGTGTTCGACGACAAAGAAAGAGAGAGTGGGGTGTGAGGGAGGCGAAATCTGGTGAAAGGGTCTAGGATAAGATGTATCGCATAAATTAATCTAATGGATGTTAATTGTTGTACATGTAGACCACCTATAAATAAATAAAAGGATGGAAACATAATAATAGGCATTACCATCAATTATAGATTTATTCATTTAATTAAATTTACGCTCTCAATCTTTCTAAACGTGACATCTAAATCAGTTAAATGTTCAATTTATTGATTATCTATTCAAAAATTGTATTATCCAACAAAGTGTTTTTTTTTGAAATATATAAATTATAAAATAAATGTAAATAACAAGGATCATATTAAATTATTAAATATACAATAATTGTGCTTAATGAATAATTATAAGAAAAAGAAAACAAATATGGTGCACTCAATCAATCACTAATATATTTTCCACACCAAAAATAAAATAAAATACTAACATATTTTTAATATATTAATAATTGATTGAGTGCACTACATTTAAAATTGGGAATAGATGGATCTGGCAGCCTCATACTACGCCGAAATGCACTTAGAATGATATTCCGCATTATGCAACTTGGAGGAATGACATCACAAAAGGTAAAGTGATAATCACATAGAAACTCAGGGTAGTCATGAAGTAGCACCAAGAGCACCCTAAGTGTGCCTTTATAGAGAAGACGAACCTGATCATAAAAAAAATAGAAAAAAAGTGTAGATGTAAGAAGCACTATTATGCGTAGACCCAATTGGAAGCGAATAATTAAGGCAGAGATAGAGACAAACCGGGTCTCCAAGTTCAGCACGCCTCAGAAAAGGCTCCATAAATTGGAACAGGTCTACAAGCAACCTTTGGATATAAGGCCAACCTTTTTTACCATTACCAATCAACATTTTTGGCATGAAGCTCCTGTGACTAATCAACTCAAGCCATGCAAAACTGAAGAAACATTTCCACAACGGAAACACTTAAATAATAAAGTTATAAAAGAAAATCAAATAAAACAAGTATTAAAAAGTTATTAGTAGACTTCACAGACAAAGAGTTGTCAATGAGAGCCACGAGGTTCAATTTATTACCGACCAAACAATCAAAACGAACTTGATAAAAGGTACTCACTCCAAACAATGATAAATGCCAGCATCAGGACAATTAGCAGATCATAATCATTCCAATATAGT
This sequence comes from Spatholobus suberectus, assembly GCA_004329165.1. Taxonomy (NCBI): domain Eukaryota; kingdom Viridiplantae; phylum Streptophyta; class Magnoliopsida; order Fabales; family Fabaceae; genus Spatholobus; species Spatholobus suberectus. The sequence goes on along the minus strand of CM014730.1, from coordinate 45,612,720 downwards.
ACAGATGCAAAGCCAGTAAGAACAAATTACTGCATTTTGTATTTCTATCATCTTAGTACAAAGAATTGTCTAAGGTACCCTAGATTCAAGAACCTTGAGGGTGGATATTTGTCTTGCAAAAAGATCCAGACAATAAGACACACACCCACACACACAAATCATAAACAATACTCAGGAGCATGTCAAACAATGCCATATAGCAGCCTAGAATCAAGTCTGCTCATATTGGATTTAAAAGCGAAAAAAAGTAGTCTTAGCGTGTGTTTGGATGCAAGTTAGCAACGTGCGTATCTCTGGAAATCACATCAATTTGAGGAAAAAGAAAAAAAAAAACGCAGAGGCTACTTTTGGTAGCTTCTGCGATCAGGTTTTCCTAACGGGTAGCCTCAATTTTGAGATTGCATCAAACAACAGAATACATAATTAACCCAAATTCCAACATAATTTACAAGGAAAGTTAACGTGTCTTATATATCTAAATCTCTGATGTATTCAGAACCTGTTCAGCTTCTTACTTCAACGTAAGTTTGAACGTCAAATATCCAGCCTCTTTGTATACTTCCATACCAATTAAGCTATGATAAAATGAGAAGTCTACTACTAAAACGAGAATGTACTATCATTGTGCAACGTAACATAAATGCAAGAAGTTCCAAATTCTATTATTACAATTCCTAGATATGAGCTTCCATGACTTAAAAGCATGTTAAAGAAGAACAACTCTAACTAAGGTCTCTACAAGGACATCTAGTAGAAGATACATGGCTTTAGCAAGGAAAGATCTGACAAACTAGAAGTAAATGATCCCTGATCAACAATATTTCCATCTTTCCACAAATAGGAATTCTTAATGAATCCAACAACATCAGCAATTCCATGATAACAGAATGTAAATAGTTAACAAGTCTACAATGAAATAGCATTTCATTACTGCATTATTGTTAAACCACAATACAGCCAACCATGAATCACAAGTAGACAATCCTAACCTGAATGCAGGAACTTTGAGGGGCTGCAAAGCATGAAATGCATTGGCAAAAGCAGTCAAAATCTGAAATATATGAAGTGGTATTAATCAAACACATGCCTGTAATATTAACTTAAATTGGGTGCTCGAAAGGTGGTTGAGATGCATTGGCAAAAGCAGTCAAAATCAGCACAACCAAAACAATAACCAGCTTAATCGCCAATGGGTTATTGGTCAATCATATCTAGTGATAAAATTTGACAGTTTCAAACTCACAAAACAAGTATTAACAATGTTATATTGGGTTTTATTAACGAAAAACTTGATAATTCCTAGCAGAATTGTTTTGTCAACAACTCAACATTAATTATTTAATTTAAAAAATACAAATAAATATATATTAATTGCAAAATCACATTGGATTAATTTATTCAATTCACCACTCTAAACATCATTTTCCGTTAAATATCTATATAAAATCCTACAAACATTAGTGTATTGTGATTCTGAACTCAGTTTAGTTCTATCAACATCTCTCTCTTTTTATTTGGTAACTAATAATCAAAACGAAATATATGAAAAGATTCATTTTGATGTAATGTGATAGAACTGGATCAGTTTTGTGAGTAAAAGTACAGATATTTATTGATGAAGCCCAGTTCCCAATCTTGCCCCAGTATGGGTAAAGTACCAAGAACTGAAACTATACAAAGAATGTTAAATTCCCTGGATATTTGAGAGATCAAGGACTCTCCCTAGCCACAATACTAACTCACCAATTGACCAACTATTCTCAACCCCTCTTCCTATTTATAGGCAACATGCCTTATTTCTCTTAACAATCCAGCCCTCAACTAACTAACTAACTAACTCTAATTATACTAATAACTATCTAACTAACTAATGGGTATCTATCATAAAGCATCATTTCATATGACCATACTTGTTTACTCATAGCTTTCACTATAACTTTGGTAATAGTTGTTGACAAATGTCAAAGACCACAGTCATAAATATGAACCAAATTTTGATCATTCTAATATAGGAACTAGTGGAAAAAGGACTTTGAACCCACTTTTGTACCCAAAAAATAAACAAATAAATAAACTGTTGAAGAAGTAAACGAAAGTGACAAACACCTGGAGATTTGCACCATCAGCAACAGGCTCGAGTGAACCAAGATCTAGAAGCCAGTTGATGAACAATCTGAAAAGTGGCCTTGGATTAAAAGAGGCCTTCTTCTCCTCTGCATCTTTTATAATGAATCTGACAGTAACTGCCAGAATCTGCCATAAAGCAAAGGGAGCTATTAGACCACAATTATATAATTAATAAATCCCGAGAGAGAGACGGCATTCAAATTTTAGTTTATTACACACCTTGGAAAGAAGAAAGAGCTTGTTTGATCCCTGTTCCAACAACCATCCAAACAGCTAAGATGCTAGAGCTACCCAAAAGAAGAGAAGAGAAAAGAAAAAGGTATAGTTGACAACCTTCAAGATTGAGAAGACAAGCTTTGCATAAATATCAATTGCAAGAAATGACATTGCCTGCTGCGGTTGAGATTGCAGTGGCCCTGAATAAATCTCCTCAGTGGATAAGCAATGTGCAACAGCTAGTTCCTGGAGAAAAAGAACAAGAGGTTAAATAAAAAATCCTGGTCATCAGTAGAAAAACCAGCATGAAGAAAGAAATGCCACCATCAATAGTTGGAAAAAGCGATCTGTAACATCATCCCCCTTAAGCAGCCCATTCTGATGCAATTGTAAGATGAAGTGGGCAGAAGCTGTATCATTGGCACCAGGAAATTCACATATCCTATTCCATTCTGTAAACAACATGGAAACCTACAATATGTGCATAATAAGTAATCGTTAGAATTTCAAAGTATGTCTCTGGTCCCATACAGAGATTATTAAAGAATGAATTTACACTAATATCCCTTTGTTAAACAAAGAAAAAATAAAAGGTGAGCAATAAAGAAAAAAACTATTCAACTTTAAGTATCATTCTGAAACTATATTGCAATACACTCAGCATTCAGAGCAAGCTCGTTATTACAATAGCCATAACTTGCAAGTATCTTCTATGTTTTCTTTTATGACTCAATTAATTTAGCAACAATTCCGGATTATCTCAACAACCATGTAGTATGAAGTGCATCAGTATCAGATTTTAGGGTTTCCAAAATTTAGTTTTTAATAGTACAATGTTTGGCAACAGACCAAGATTCAGAAATATCTGATTCTAAATGACAACTCTTGTGCCCAAGTGGAGCCAGTGAATTTTTCACTTATTTTTACATCATAACTTCACAAAATATAGAATTCTCACCTATTGTATTCATTCTCCTATTCCCAAAGCTTAAACATCTTACAATATAAATGAATTATTCTACTCAGTTAAACCTCAGGTACTGCTGGAGGAAATGAAATCTTAGATGAAAACATTACAATCAAAGTGGCAAAAGGCATCAAAAGTATAACTTTCCTTTACAGTCAAATTATAAAGTAGATATGATCAGTATCCAACACAATTTGTGCCAAATAGCCATGCAACAAAATTCAAACTTATCTATCAATTTCAAGGTCAGGATACCTGCTCCCGGAAAGCAGAAGGATCTGGTTCAACAGAATCTACAGCCGTCGAACTCTTCCAGGTTTGCATAAAAAGATGTAAAACTCATACCTTCTCGATGCTCCCTTCTCAGAGAGAGTTGTTGACCAATCGCTGAATGAATGGTGCTTATTGCCTATAAAATAGTAGATAGCATCAAAGACAACAAGCTAGTAAATATTGGATTGAACAGATTAAGACTTACTAGGAAAAAACTTGCATTATTATTATTATTATTAACCAATGTTTATCACTGTAAATTCAAAATCAGAAGAGAAATTGCAGTTGCAGTCACCAATATTAACCAATTATTTTACTAATGTTAAAAGTCATTGATCAAAACTCCAGGGTTAAACCAAAAACAATCTATATAATTAAAAATCACATAAATACAAGATGTATTATTAGGATTAAAGAAGAATTAAACTTAAGAAATACTATATTTCCTTCAATAATGGATTTAAACTACTCTATAGATAGCTTTGAAGCACGGACACCTCTCCTGTTTAAAGCGTCACAGTGTCAAACCCATTTCCAACATCAAAACCTACCCAACACTTGTTTGACATGCGTCAGACACTTCTCATTAAGTGTACAATTAAAAAATCATTTTTTATCGGTTTGGACACTTGAACCAACACTTTCATATAAACCAACACATTCATTGCTATTTAGCATGGACACCTCTCCTGTTTGAAGTGTCACAATCTCGGACCCATTTTCAACACCGAAACCTACCCAGCACTTGCACTTCTATCTATTAGTGTCCTTGTCCGTATCTTGTCTGGTGTCCATGCTTCATAGATAGATAGACCCCGAAAGAAAATGGTACATATCAAAGGAAAGTGTTTTACTCCATCCCCTTTTTGTTTCACCAGAGTTTCACTCAGTAATCAAACAATCACATGCAAGAAAGGATACAATTTGATAAATACTCATTGTTACAAACCCAGAGGTGACCAATTGGTAGTTCACATATATCATTACTATATACTTCAGCAATTAAAACAATGGAAACATCATCTAAATTATGGGCCAAATACTCTAAAATTAATTGTTATATTACCAAATAAAAGAAGCAAAGAAGCAATCATTTACCTTGCTGCCAGCACTGACACAAATAACTATAACCACAAACACATTTAGCAGCTAACCTTATAAGTAGCAGCCTGTTCAATGAATGCTAAGCCTAGATTAAGATTATCATTGGTGACAAGTTGCACAGCTTGTTCCAAATTTTCATTAGAAATATTTAAGTTCTGAAGCGAAGTCCTCAGTTGACTAGATATTAATGCCCATAATGGTTCCTGGAAAAAATAGAGATACATTATGGAGAAGAAAAAAAAACAAAACGGTGCCTAAAAGCATATAATCCGAAAAGAATTTGCTAAGAGATAAAGAAACAGGATAGATTATCATATTTATGGGCATTACTTTGCATCTAACATGAGCCAAACTCCCGGCCAGACCAGCAACCACCATGTGTGCTGCATTTAATATGCGTGTCTCATCAGATTCCATAGCATAATCCTGCAAAATAATTACATAACTTAAAATCAAGCAAAACAAACTAGGTACAATATTGGTCTGTTAAGGCTTCCAGTTATACGTTACCTAACAACAACAACCAGCAGTTAAAAAGATATTCACACAATTAAAAAAAAAAAGTGACGTTATAAATCATAACATTCTAGATATGTCCACTGGAGTGAAGCAGTTAGAAGCAAGGCTTCACTGATTTGTAAACCTTTAAAACAAGCTCCATGGTTGTTAGTGTTGCTATGGAAACAATATGCGGCACAATACTAGACACTATCTCTTTGACAGCTCTGTCCATTGCAATGGGAACCGCTCTGTAATAAAAAAAATAGTAATTCAGTCATAGAGATTCAAACAAGAAGAGGAACAATGTAGTGAGAGCACCATACCTCTGAAAATGCATTTGCAACCCAAAACAATTGAGCTTTTGATTGATAATAATGCGAGTCCCAATAGTAGGTAACTGTGTTGGAAGCTATAAACACATGAAGTAGTAATCAGTTATGCTTAAAAATCGTATGTCATTAAGCTAAACATGGTCCAACAAAGGGAAACAAGTTTTGGGTTCCAAACCTGGCTATTAGAAAAAGGTGCTGGGGCAGGAGTTGCTTGTAACAGTCCTTGAGCAGAGGAAAGTTGATCAGACAATCCCAGAGGTGTGATCTTTTCATCCTCCATCAGTGCACCCGAGGAAATATGAAGAGGACCAGCATACTATCCACCCAGAAATATTCAAAGAAATAATTTATAAATTAACAAAAAAAGGGGTCACCAAAGCCTGAAAGAATGTAAGAACAAACCTGAGACAATATATGTGGATGAGCCCCTGTATTGGATGGATTGGTGACTTCAAGTGGTAATTCCACTTGATTTACTGGAGGTACAATGCTAGATTTTATACCAGTAATCATTTGCGCTTGAGATACCCCAACATCTTTATTAGAGAAATCAGGATTTCCTTTGATTTCTCTTTTTCTATCCTTCAGGAGAGAAGTTGGTGTGACATATTTCATATCTACACCAAGATTTTTGAACAAAACCTGTATAGCACAAAGATTTCAATAAATAGGTGGATGACAGACAAAATTATGGCAATGACGCACCAGCAAGGAAACAAAAAAAACTGACCTCTATGTCAAACTTGAGGTTCATTTTCAAGTTTGGCATTGAATAAACCTCAGCAAGCAATCCCAAAATGCCCATAGTCCAAGGATTAGGAGGTTGATATGCAAGACTGCTTTGGCATGGTTTGAGGACCTATAACACAAAATCGAATGATAATGTAGCACGCTATTGAATGCAACCATCGAAGCAGATAATCAAAATCATAAATTATACCTTTGACGTAAATGGAATAACAGCAATCATTAGCCCCTTCTCATATGCCTACAACATGGAAAACAATTCGATAAGCAAATGATCATTTGAAATGTAACTTGAAATGCCATCTTCTCCTGAAATATATTCAATTTGGAAATTACCTCTATAATCAAAGACTTTGGGTCTATTTCACGAGCCCTCAAAACCTGATTCCAGCCAATTGTTAACTTTCCAAGCCAGCTCCCCAAATTTTTAAGCAAAGAGCGTTCCTCTGAACTTGATTTTATGAGCTCTGATCCTAAAAGAATCTGAAGAATATTTAAACACCAAGTATTATTTCAAAATTTTGATACATCTTCACTTCAATCAAGCAGTGAACAGAAACAAGGCTCAAACCTTGCAATTTTCATAAGTTGCCTGGACAATCTCTTTGTTCAAAGCCTTTGAGTTAACTTTATCCAGGAATTTCACGTACAACTCATGCAAATTTGGCTCAATGCTTGCTCTAAAAAGAAGTATCAATTGGTGTAAGTGGAAGTAAATGGAGGTACCGATTTGATAAGATAAATATTGCAGCTGTATTGTAGGATGTGCCAAAAAATACATGGAGTTGGAAAAAAAAATGATTTAATACACAAGCACGAAAACCAAGTATAACATGAAACTTCCTCCATCTCCAATTCCCCAAGCAACTCTCTTCAGATCCTGAGTTTTAATGACTTCTTGTTCTCTCTCAGCTTCTACTATTCAGTTCTAACTTAACATTCAATATAGAGAGAAATGGCAAAATATTAACAATGGGTTGTTTGTTTCATCTAATACTCCATATTTCCATGTCTAAGCTGAGTCAACAAATCAGTTCACTCTTGGTTTAGTATATTTTGTATGGCAAATTGAGTACACTGAAAATAACTATGAATTCAACACAATTCATAATGCAAGAATATAACACGTGATTTTATACCCTAATTATACTCTGGTTAACAATGCAGTAAAGCAGGACTTGAAACAGATCCAAAACCAAAATTCTGACTTTCTAAAACCTGTATAAGTACCCTACATTTCTTATTTCTCTATTTACCCCAACAGTTCATTTAAACTTCCCTGCTGCACTACATCACCATAAAACCCCAAGTATGCTCTCTATCTGCACGGTATATATACCCTTGCACATATATCTACATGGATGCAACATTTTTAAGCAATTACGTGATACGTGACGTGATTTATGAATCATGCTAACCTTTTGATAACCATATACTGTGCAAACCAAGGATAGTACTGCTCTTTCAAAATTTCAGTGAACTCTTTTGCTTTAGCTTCAATATTAGCAGCAGAAACATTATTGATTATAAATAATATCTTGTCCTGAACCTCTGACCCTGGAGCCTGTTGACAGCATAAAAAATGAGGGTTAAATTACAGCAAGTAAAAGAAATCCAAATTTTGATTTGTGTAAGAAATTAGAGTAAAATAGGGAGCGGATAAAACATGAAACACTTCAAAACTATTTGCAAGCAGATACATAAAATGATAAAATCATTGAGAATCTAAACAACTGAACAAATCCATTAACAAAACCCAAGAAAGTAGCCAATCCGATAAATTTATTGTAAAAGGCTAGAGCACCTCAATAGGAATTTCTCTTTTCTCAGCAGCAGCAACCAAAGTTTCAATGTTCAAGGCAGATCCAAACCCTACATCAGATGCACAGATCAAAGGAGCACGATATATATTCAGAAAATGAAAGCAGAAATAAAGGCTAATATTAATGGCTTTATGCTAATCAACAGGAATTGTTCACAAATAACAGAAATATACTGGTAGAAGTAGCTCCACGGGAAGGACGAGCAAAACCAGGAGAAAAAGATAGCATTGACGAGGTGCTGACTGTGCTATGTAACTGCAATTGTAGCAACAAAATTAAGTCCCAGTATAAAATAATATGAGCATGAGCAATAATACAGTATAGCATGGGAAACTGAGAAAGTGAAGGAGAGTAAAAACCAGAGAGTAATCTATAATAGATATATGCAGCTTCTCCAACTCCTCAAAAAGTTGTCTAGAGGCAACCAAGTCAGTATGAGATTTAGGAACCTGTAATCAGAAAAGGTCAGATCCCACTGTAAAAATGAAAATCAAATGAGGCCAGGAAAGGCAGAGAAACCAAATGATTAAAGTAGAACCTTCAAGAAGGTTGCAGTTGTCTCAGCATAGAGACTCAGAACAGCACCAGACTGATGAAAAGATTTGCCAGAAAAGTTCTGTGATCCACCAAAATGAGCATCCTTCAAGAACTTGAGGCACTCCTGCAAAGCCTAAATATGTCAGCCACTTTTCTGCTACAATAAACTCAGAGGAGTACAGCTTAAAATGCACAAGACCAAAAGACTGCATAAATCTGTAATGTCAGTGTTAAAAAAATTAGAAATCAAGGTATGGGGGAAGACATTATTACCTGAAAAAAGACATCCTTGTACGTAGTTAAGTTGCTACTCAACCACTTCTCAAGGTCAAGGAATTCTTTTCTTGATGCAACAGCTGCTAACCTTATACTATAATAAGGGGGAATAATTTCCACCACGGATGATAGAATCTGTAAAACAAACATGAAAAAGGAGTTAAAAATGGTGAAAGACAATAACAAAGACAAGAGAATGGCATTCGTGAAGACAAATTTGAAAGCTTATTGCAAGGTAACTAAAAGGGCCAAATGAAAGTGACAGCTGCTTATTTTAACAAATTTTAGATTTTAGATTCAGACAAGAAAAACCATAATAACTGACAGTGAAATCTATTAATCAGGAAAATGACCAAGATGAAAAATACACACTCCACAAGAAAACAACCTTTAGCTCCTGGCAGATGTCCACAATTCTTATAATGATGTCTGCATCATTGTCTTGAGAATCGATAAACCCTCTCAAGACCAGATTTGGATCAACATGCCAAAGGTGTAGAATCATCCCACTGCCTACAGCACTTTTTACCATCATGGGAAAAACAATCATAGATACTTCCCGTCGCAAGAGGTTGTAGGCAGTCTGCAAGAACAACAAATGCAAACTACGTATATCAGGAAAAGACATGAAATGGGATACTGTGGAGAACCAACAAATATGAATCCATTAGATTGTACATTAATATGTGCCATTCCAAGAAGCAAGACTTCGGGACAGTGTTTAAGGGGATAATCAAGGATTGATCGAACAATACTGGCATGACCCTTCTCAGCTAGGTGGCAGAGGACGTCTAAAAGGTCAAGACAGAGCCATGCATGATTTGTATGTCCATTTTGAAGCTTGTGGCCATTAATTGTATCAACATATGCCTGCACAGCAATTTGTTGTCATAAAAATTAGGAGACGGGAACAAGAAACAGAAAATGTGCAGAAAGATCATCATACCAGCTGTCTTCCTGAGTGTGCGAAGGTTAACATTTCCGGTGGTGCTGATACGGCATATTTAAGGAAAGACAGCTGACCCTCAGTGTTCTTCCAGACGGATCCACAGACGGCATGAAGAGGAAAAGGTTCCTGCTAGGCTCATTTTCATACATTCAGAATTTTATGCCAGAGTTTGCATGTAAATCAATTAAGCTCCAGGAAAAGCATATTTAAAGTTCTGATATTATACCTTACAGGCATGTCTATATACAGACATGAGAAAAGAGAACGCTTCTTCAGTAGGAAGGAAAAACCCTTCATGATCAAGATTTTCAATAACACGTACCCAATTGGTTTGAGGTGCCTGTGTCAGAAAGCACAAGAAAATGAAAGCATTTACTTCATTTATTCTAATTCCAATAACTGGAATAAAAGCTTAGAACAACATGTAATTTTAAGTTTTATTGAAGAAAACTCACAAGATGCTTGACTGTATCAATCAAGACATCAATATTCCAGGAGTTCAGCGGCGGCAACTCAGACACATTGTATCCATGGGCTGCACGAAAAGTTATGTATGTGTTTTGGTTGTCCTCCAGCCCAGTATGGGTACAAGCAATAGCACCAAGTAATTTAGAGAGTGTATTTTCAGTTAAAGGTAAGAAGAGCGAAAATATTTCCTTGCACTGTGAGACATCAACCGTGCATCCATAGCCTAGTTCCTTCACAATATCTCCCATGTACATTTCCTTCTGTATGTCTGCCAAAATAGCATCAAAATCATTTTCTTCACACTCGCGGAGCAACTCCATATTCCTGTAAAACGACTGGGGAAAGCCACTAAGCAGGCAGGTAATTAAACATCATGATTGAATTACTATTAATATTTAATAATATACAACAAACATACAATTGTATTCAAAAGTGGATGCCAGTTTTATTTTACCAACATTTTAAATCTAATAAATGATTAGAAGGGTTTATGTTAACCACTTATTTCAGTGGTTAAATCAAATAAGTTTTCAATATCATTGACTGAATGATGAGTAGTTAATAAAATGGTGATCAGTCAGTGATCTGTGATCAACATGGCTTTCGACCACAATTGTATCACCCATACAATACAAAAAGGAAAACTAAATAAGTTACCACCTTAAAAAATCAGCCTCATGCATCTCATCAGGAAGCAATGGAGTCAAGACAAAAGGTGGCGTGTCTTTGAACTGCACAAGTGATAATATCTGCATAAAGGAATCCACGTGCTTGGAAAGACCCTCAGACTGCTTTAGGAACATGATAATATTGTGAATTTGCTCATGGCAACTCAAAGAACCAGGGTTGGCATTGACACACAATTCCTCAATCCGAGCCATGCAAAAATTTTGCCTATACACAAGCACTATTTCAGGTCAAGTATATAATATATAATAATAAGCAACACGGGAAAATATTGACACAATAGATAATATAGAAATGACCAAGAAACTAACATTGCAAAAACATATGAACATTATTTATCAAGTAAAATGTATGTAGGAAAAACAATATATAAGAACTGAAACTAGAAATTAACTTCTACCTACCACACAGCCTGGCATCAGGATTCTCAGAATCAGATAAAGCAAGACTGATGACAATTTTTTCCAATAAAGATAACTGCAATCCGTTACAAAAACTTTCTAAAAAGCTTTCATTAGTTTCTATATTCTTCGTTGACTCAGAAAACACTGTACTGAAGTTTAGTTTGTCCAAGAGGTACTTAGTGACTGCCCCAAGAATTGGCTCATGCTGCATGTCTTTCACATCTCTTCTGACATAACCATAGTGATCCAAGCAAGTTTGTAGCAGCAAAATGCATCCAGCGGTTCCAAATTCAGTGAACTGTCAGCGGAAGAAAGAACACATCACTAACCAATCCAATTAGACTGATAATACAGAGAAGATTCCAAATATGAATTAATTAAAAAATAAAGAGCACCCTGAAGCAAATCTACTAAGGTCTGCCAAAACCAATTTTTGCCTATTATTCCACAAATTAGGGTAATTCAGAGGGGATCAAAACACAAAAAGAGAGCGCTGAGCAAGACAGGAGATAAACACAGACGCAAGTCCATAAAGCATGCAGAAAAGTAATAGCATAGAACTTCCCGTAGGATGACATAAATAAAGAGGTTGTCTAACTTATCCTAAGTAAAAATGAATTAAACAACTTTATCAAAAATAATTGATGTAATTTTTTATGTACTTAAAAATGGTTAATACAAAATATAAAATTATACCAATTATCTTTAATCAGATTATTTAATTTTATTTTTACTTGAGGTAAGTTAGACAATTCCATAAATAAATCATGGTGAAATGTGTCATATTATGAACCACTAGAAAAATAAACTCAGAACACCAGAAAAATAATGATTATCAGTACACAATGCTCAAGGCCTACAGCGTCATTTTCTACAAAGGCCAAACCTCATCAGTTAATCATTTCATGCCCCAATTTACCAAAACACAGTAGTATGTCTTGCATGAAGTGACAATTTCTATACATGCCTAAGGAAGATGCACATGGGTTCGGTGGTAACTAGGCACAAATATGGATGGGAATATTGCTTTTGTTTGGAAGGGTGGTTCTGCAGGTTTGAACACAGCCTTTTATACAGGTTCTGAATATTGGATACAGAATATGCACATTTGATGCGCCAACAGTTGTGGGTTTCTACATTTGAAGGCTTGGTGGCAATTTCCTTCGTGCTGCAAGGATATTGCAGTATCGTGAGTACCATGAATTATATAGCTGCCATCATTCAATTGTCCCATTGTGCATGCTATCTTTACAATACAAATGGAGTGCTCACAGTATTTTAAGTGTGGAGGTCATGACCAATAATAATACAAGTGGAACATCAATGCTTTCTATGGGTGGGATCTCAACATTCTCACAACTTTTACATATTTCATTATTGCACACAGGACATAGCACACAGGTCAGTTGCTCTGCCTTTGTAGCTGCGGTTTATGTCACAATGGGCTGAACATTTTGTATCATTCGGTTAGTGGGAGGGTGGAACATTGCTACATAGGTGTCATTCTTTACATGTATTGCAACCTTTGTTTGGTTGTGTGATTTGTAATTCTAATCTTTGCAAATCTTGTGCTTAAGGTTAGCTTTATATCAATACATTTTTTGCCTAAAAAAGAGAAAAAAACTAAAACACACAGTGAGCCAAAAAAAAAAAAGAAAAAAACTAGATTGATTCTCCATGTCACCGGAAGATAACCAACATCATACGCATAAAAGTGCATTTGGAAAACCAAGATCAACATAAACCCTAAAAACACCCACCTACACAAATCCATAAAAGCATTTCCGTACACAGCATATTCAACAACCGCACACCACGGTCGCAAAATTAAAGCGTTGAACACACACAGAGACAAACATGCAAGCACGTCAAGTAAATTTAAAACTCGATTTCAACGTGGAAAACAAGGTGTCCTAAAATGGGGGGTTTTCCGCAACCCCACATGAGAAAGGAAGAAACTTCATCGACCACACAGAACGAACACGAAATTCAAAAGAAACCCAGAAAATTAAGTGTGAAAAAGAAGATAGGGTTTGGAGGAGGAAGAAGGAAAATGAATGAACGACCTGAGAGAGTTGATGGAAAACGGAGTCAAAGTTGACTTCGTTCAAGGAGCTAAGGAGAAAGCGAATCTGGTTGGAGGAGAAATTGGTCACGGTGGGCGAGGAATGGAGAGTCATCATCACAAGGAAAACTGAAATTGGTAGAAAAGAGAGAACGAGAGAAGACAATGCGTGCGATCTGAGTGAAGAAGGTTTTGCTCACGTGCATGTGGCGTACTCTCATGCAAAATTATAGATATATTTTGTGAGAAGTAATCCTATTCGAATTGAATAAGATTACTATAGTCATTTTCATTTTCTTAATTCATAATTTAATTAATTTAGTTTAAAATTTAAATTCAATTTAATTTAATTTAAAACAGTTTGGATTTAATCAATTTTTGATTTTAGCATTACTTGAACTTTTCTTTAGAAAAATTATTAAATAAATATTAAGATATATAATAAACATAATAAAAAATAATTAAAATATCAAATATATCTCATCTACAAGTTATTGCATAGCTAATAGTAATATAACTATACAAATATAGACTACTAAAAATAAATTTACACAACTTGATAATTACATTTATCTAACTTTACTCAAAATGGTTACAAAAAATTGTCTTTAATTAAATATATTTTTCATAAATAAATATAAGTTATGTGATAATTTAACAAATATACAAGAAATCAATTATTAATTATCAATCAATTATCAATTATATTTTATAAAAGAAATTTTTGCTATGTGACAACACAACATCGATTCTTTTCTTGCCAAAATGCCACTCAATTATTTTATTTTTTAATTCATAAATATGTGTAATTATAGTAATTAAGGTAAATATTCAATTATAAAATATTTAATTCAAGTAATGAATCATGATTTAAACATTCTAATTAATAATACAATTATATATTCTAATTCAAATTAATTGATAACACTAATATATATCTTGATTCAAATTCATAACAAATTTAAATTTAAATTAAGAAATATTGAGAGATTTATTTTAGGCAAATGCATCGTAGAATTTTTTTTTATCTTTTTATTCAAATTCATTAATCTTTTTATTCTTTTTCTGAGGCAAGGTTTTATCTTTTTCAATTATATTTGAATGTTTTTTTACATATATCTCTAATAAAAAAGATTTAAAGGAGAGGTTTTACATAAAAAAAATATGACGAGTTCTACTATATTATTAAAACAAGGTTTTTTTAGCATGAAATTATTTTTTTTAGGTATAGAAACAAGATTTTAATCTTCTTTTTATTTTTATTTTATAATTTTTATTTATATATCTTTTCTTCTTTACTAGGGGCATTCCTTTCTTTACTTTTCTTCAAACAAAGCGTGGAACCCCTCTTGAAGAATAACAACTGCTTTACAAATAGATCACCACACATAGGAGAGGCCTTAACTCTGTTAGAACTAAAATTCATGAATTTGGAATGCATATTAAAGAATTGAAGCTATAAATATGGACCATACAACAAAACATGAATGGTCAAAATTAAAAGTTAGTTAGTAGTCATATGATGATCACTTAAAAAGTCATTGCATTTTCTTTTAATCGTGACAGTTCAAATATGATCTAATGATGATTTATATTTGTAGTTATTATTTCTAACAATAAGAATAGTATTCATTTAATACGTTCTATACTATGGGTGTACACGGGTTAGTTTGGGTTAGATTTGACTAAACTTGTTACTTAAACTGATCAAAATAATATTGGCTTAGGTTGGGTTTATGCAATTTTTTTGTCAAACCCAAATCGAGTCAACCCAGTTATTAACATGGTTTGGGTTGGTCAACTGGGTCTACATATTTAAAATTTTGTTAATTTTCTTAAAAATTATATTTTTTTCTTACGAATTTTAACACATTATAAAGATATTGTATTTAGTGAGCCAGGATTTTTTGATTAAATTGGTTGTGTTTACTAATTAGTGAGCCAAGGCTGTCTTTGTAACTTTTTTATTCACTAATTATTAGTATATAAAAAAATATATAAAAATAATAAATTTAATAAAGTGCCATGTCAACGGATTGGGTTTATGGGTTTAAAAAACAAAACTTGTTACCTAACTCGAACTTGAACAAGTTTGAACGGGTTGGGTCAGTTGTGACTCAAACGCTCAAAAAAACTGAATCGAAGTAATTGCAGTTAGTTTTGGTCTAGGGGTTACGCGTACCCATAAACACCCCTATTCTACACATATATATAAAAGAAGATTTTTGTCATGTAACAACTTTATACTTTATTTTTCTATCAAAATAATTTTTTAATTTATAAATTCGCATAATTAAAATAATTATAATCATTGCTATGTTAGCGGGTTGGGTTTATAGGTTTGAAAATCAAAACCTGTTACCCAATCTGAACTTGAATGAGTTTGAACAGGTTGGGTCGAGTGTGACCTAAACGCTAAAAAAAACTAAACCGAAGTAATTGGGTTGGTTTGGGTCTAGGGGTCACCCGTACCCATGAAACACCCCTATTCTACACATATATATAAAAGAAGATTTTGGTCATGTAACAACTTTATACTTTATTTTTCTATTGAAATAATTTTTTAATTCCTAAATTTACATAATTAAAATAATTATAATCATTGTAGAAAGACTCAATTGTTGATGATTCAAGTATTGCCATGATTTCAATCACCGATATCACTCTTTATCTAGAAATGTCAATTTATGCTTATATATATATTTAACTCATAAACCAAGGATCAAATACACTAATTTTAAAAAATAAAGACAATCAAAATATACAAAGAACTCACATAAAAAGCATGAAACCTAGAAATTGAGAGTCAAAATCATTGATCACCTTCACTACCAATTCGTCATCATCTTATAAAAATGTATTAAGTAAAAACTCAACTAAGACAACTTTGCCAATGTTTATTCTCCAAGTCCTCTGTTTTTGCCCTTACAAAGTTGATTTCAAAATTTCTCTTCATGAACTTTATGTTAACAATTAAAAATAAAATAGACCTTAACCATAACAAGCGGTATTTCCAAGTCAATGATTAAATGGATTTTATTTGGACATATATTTAAAATGTATTTGTTGCAATACCAGTACCCACCCTAAACTAATACATACTAGAGAAATTAACTTTTTATTTTAATTTTAAGGGTGTGTAATTTCATGGAGTGTGTGTCTACCAAATTTGACTTTTCATGCATATGATTAAGAATTGAATTCTAATTAAGATGCTTAAATAAAGAACTTAATTATTTTCTATACATCAAGATGAAAATGTTACACGAAAGACTAAACAAACTTGAAATCAACTAAAATTACGTTGGTCCAAGTGGAATTAGACTCGGATCCTTTAAGCAAGGTCTCGAGTTTAAGCCTTGTGAATGAAAAAAAAAATGTGGTTGGGAGGGGTGACTCCACTAAAAGTGTCCAACTAGATTCTCCAACGGAAATTAGTCATCGACAAAGTTTGTAGATATTTTGCATCATTGATATGGTATCCCCAAAAAAAGAACAATTCAAAATCACAAGAGAAAAATTTACGGGTCTTAAGATCAACAATGTTATTATATAAATATTATATTTTCTTTGTATTCATCATTAACTTTTTAATATAATCTATAAATTCAAATACACACAAATCTCTTTTTTTTATAATTAATGTTACTCATTTTTTTCTATTTCGATAGAAACATATCTTTTAAAGAAAAACCTAATAATTATAAAATGTAATATAAAATATTTTTTATTATTAATATTTCTTACTATATATATATACACACACACACACAAATGCAAATATATTATAAAGATAATATTGTTAAAATAAATATTTATATAAATTCAAATAATATGAGATATATGTGAATATACAATTATTTTAATAAATATCAATATTCATAACTATGTTAGCATATTTTTGAAATATATATATATATATATATATGTGTGTGTGTGTGTGTGTGTGTGTGTGTGTGTGTGTGTACATAAAATCTAAAACTAATTGAGAATAGATAAAGAAATTGTAAATTGTAAACTCAATACCTGTGTAGAGCACAAATTATTACACTAGTAAAAATGTAAACATGAGTGATACTTGCACTATATGTGTAGAGCACGGGTTATTACACTAGTAAAAATATAGACATAAGTATAAGTTCAATTTTCCTGAGCTTAAAAAAGAAAAAGGTTCGATTTGGATTACATTTGATCGGTTTTTAAAATCAAATTTGAAATCTAATTCAATCCAATAAAAATTTTAGTTTATTTGATTTTCAGTTTATTTGATTTTCAATTTTTAAATTGATTTTTTTGATTTTTATTGAATTGGATTGATTTATGAACACCCCTAACTAACACAATAGCTATAATAATTTGATTTCAAATTGTTAATTATCAATAAAAAAAAATTGGTCTCATTTTTAATTATATTAATTGTTGTTAATAAATGCAACAAATCATCAGTTTTAATTGACAACCTTCATTCACAGAATAAACCAATCATGTGAAGGTTTTCAATCAGTTAAGAATCTAATTCTACATATCCAAAATTTTATTAAAGATTGTGAAATTATCACGTTGATTCAAGAAACTACCTAATGGCGCTGAATTAAGAATTAAAAGATTATTAGATGATATCAATATATTTAATTAGGAATTAAAGTAATATTATTTTAATCAATAATGTCAAAATTAATTCAAAATTTCATAGCAGCTTAATTATAATTAATAATGACTGCTCATAATTAATTTATTAAAATATTTGATTGTTTGCACAAATATAATATAATTCTACATTGTCTGTTTCACAATGTAATTTAAGTTTCACTTGAATTAACCAATAAAACTTTCACAGAAAGTCACATAAATTCAATTAATTGAATTTTATGATTTAAATTAGATTTTTTCTTATAACTAGTATTTTAATATGTGCATTGCACAAAATAAATATTTATTTTATATAATGTAAAATTATAATAAATAAATACTTCTGGATATATAATATAAATTATTTAATAATTAAAATTTGTAATAAATTAATATTTTTGACATATAAATTATATTTTAAATTTATAATATATAATTTATATTGTGATACAATGTTAATCTAATTATTGATAATTTCTTTTAAATTAAAATATTAAAATTTAATTTAGAACTAAAAATATTGAAAATAATATATTAAAAGATATGAGAGGTCAAAAAAATTTCTAAAAACACTCTCGTTAAAAATGACAAGCTAAAAATGCTCTGGTTGAAGAATGATGGCTAAAAACACTCTTGTACAAGATAGCTATTCTAATTTATATAAGAGAGGATTAAATTGACTATATTACTATATGATAATTAAAAGTTAATAATAATAATAATAATAATAGTGATATATATAATAATAATAATATAATAATAATATATATAATAATAATCATCATCATCATCATCATCATCATCATAAATAGACTCCTTTCAAATTCATAAGGGTCAATTTTAACATTATAATTTTTATTCTTATAAATTCAAACCTTAACAACGACGACGACAGCAACAACAATAACAACAACAATAATAATAGTGGTAATAATAGTAGTAATAGGTACACTTAGTTGTATTTTATAATTTTTTTCCCCACATAGATATAACATTTTGAAAATGACAATTAAATTGACGCAAAAGCTCACATGTATAATTTAACGTACTAATAATAATAATAATAATAAATATAATAATAGAGTATTTTCATAATAGACAATTATAAGATATTATAATTTTTTATTTTTATAAATTCAGACCTTAAAGAATAATAAATATCCATTATATATCATAAATATATAACAGTTGTATAGTATGCAATAATAGTGTAATTATTATTATTAATAACATTTTCTTTCTGAATTCACTTAAAATTAAAAAAAAATAGTAACATATGAAAATTAGTATGTAATAATGTTAAAAAATTAGTAACGCACATAAATAATAATTCTTATGGATAAATAATTCTTATAATAGTTGAATTATAAGATATAAAGTCTGAAATATAAAATAATTCTTATAGATAAATAATTTTAAAAAGTAGCAAGTAATGAAACTAAAATTAAATAACAAATAATAACAATAACAACAATAACAATAATAGACAAATCTCATTACACTTATCGGGAGTATTCAATTTATGTCTTGTTTAGGTTAACCAACTCAAAACTTTAAAAATATCACATAATTAAAATTAATAGCTTCTTAATAATTAAAAATATCATTTTAAAATAATTAACAACTATATGTATATATATATATATATATTAATAGTTCTTATGGATAAATAACTTTAAAAAGTAGCAAGTAATGAAATTAAAATTAAATAACAACAACAATAATAATAATAGACAAATCTCATCGCACTATTCAAGAGTATTCAATTTATGTCACATTTAGGTTAACTAACTCAAAACTTTAACAATATCATATAATTAAAATTTAATATCTTTTAAATAATTGAAAATACCATTTTAAAATCATTAACAACTATATATATTTAATAAAAATAATACTATTTTAGAAAATTTAAAATAAATTTTATTTTTACAATAAATATATTTAAAATTATTAATTATAAACACACAAAAATCAAATATGTGTTAATATAATGTCTACAATAACAATAATGAACACTCAAATTTAAATACTTATATATTCACATTTATTATGCTTACATTCATTTTCAATTTATGCATTTCATATAGGTATTACAGCACTATCATATCCTGAAGAATGAGCAAATCATAATAAACTAGTATTTTAATATGTGCATTACACAAAATAAATATTTATTTTATATAATTTAAATTTATAATAAATAAATACTTTTAAATATATAATATAAATTATTTAATAATTAAAATTTGTAATAAATAAATATTTTTGAACATATAGATTATATTTTAAATTTATAATATATAATTTATGTTGTGATACAATGTCAATCTGATTATTGATAATTTATTTTAAAAAATATTAAAATTCAATTTAAAACTAAAAATATTAAAAATAATAGATTAAAAGATTTGAGAGGTTAAATTTTTTTTCCTAAAAACACTTTTGTTGAAGAATGACAGGCTCTTATTGAAGAATAACAGCTAAAAATACTCTCGTGCAAGATAGCTATTCTAATTTTTATATATAGAGAGGATTATAATCAATCAAGTTAATCACAAATTATAGAAAATAAGGTGTTACAAAATTCGATTAAGGAATCTTAAAGAAAGATAACAAGATAAATGAAGAAATAACAAAATCGTAAATGACTTAAATTGTAAAATGCAAAATGAAGTTAATTGTTTGAAAGTAAATGAAAATTAGAGATTTGAAATGTAAAGAACGATGGAAATATAAAAGCTTGCAAGAAATGTAAATGGCTTGAAAAATAAAGTTGCTGAATTGTAAACTCTCAAAAAGAAAAGGAAATGTAAAAGGTAGTACAAATAATATAAATGAAAAGCTTTTAAAAGAATTCTGAAAATAAAGAAATGTGATCAAAATTAAATGCAAAAAAGTAAATATGGTTGAAAATGTAAATGTAAATTAAAACTTAAAGTAAAAGAAAGGGTAGAAGAAGAAATGCAGAAAAACAAATGAAAAGCAAATAAATAAAAAGATAAAGGTGTTGGGAATATGAGGGGGGCAAAATACTAGGAAAAACTCCATTAATGGATCATAAGCCAACTACATAAGTGAACTTGATGCCACGTTCAACCCAAAACCTTAAGGCGTTAGGTTTACGGATCCTTCTCACTTATATGTTGCTCAACTTGCCCACTCTTACCTAATGTAGGACTTCATATTCACACTTGCATACCAACAATCTCCGCTTCAAGTGTGAGTCTCTTCCATATGGTATGTTTCCCCCCAAGCGGAAGCCTTTTTCCATCCACAAGTATTCATGGTGGCCTTTAGAGCTTAACCATTGCCACCAATATGCTTTAGATACTTACATCGCCATCACCTTTCAAGGGGAAGCCTTTTCCATCCACGAGTTTTTGATGATGGGCCCTTAGATCTTAACCATTGCCTCCAATATGCTATGGTGCAAGACCTCCATATCGTCAGGAAAACTTTCGATACAAGAAATTCTTATACATGGATGCACCCCCAATTTCACTACTCGCTTGAGCTAATCACTTGGTTGCACCATCGACTCTGATACCACTTGTGGGGAATACGAAGGGGAAAAGACTTTCCCTTGAGGGGTGATGATGGTGCAGGTATCTAGAACATATTGGCAGGTAGTGGCTAAGCTCAAAGGTCCACTATGAATATTCGTGGATAGCAAAGGCTTCCGCTTGAAGGAAAACATACTATGTGAAAGAGAGTCACATTTGAAGGGAGATTATTGGAGTGCAGGTGTGAATATAAAGTCCTACATTGGGTAAGAATGGCCAGGTTAAGTAACATATAAGTGAGAAGGAGTTACAAACCTAATGTCTTAAGATTTTGGTTGAATGTGGCGTCAAGTTTACTTGTGTGGTTGGCTTATGGTCATTAATGGAGTTCTCCTCGATGTTTTATCCCCTTTACGTCTTCCCAACAAGGGAATTCTAGATTATGTGCATACTGATGTATAGCACCCTATTAGAGATTTGTCATTGGGTGGTTCTCAGTGTTTTGTTATTTTTACTGATTATTTTTCTAAAAAGGTTTAGGTGTATTCTCTGAAATAGAAATCTAAAGTCTTCAGCAAGTTCAAATTGTGGAAAGTATAGTTGTAGAATTAGATGGGGAGAAAAATAAAGTATTTAAGATCTGATAATGGCACGGAGTGCACTAATTCACAGTTTCAAAAATTTTGTGAGGAGCATGGTATTTAGAGACACTTTTTAGTCTGTAAGACATCGCAACAAAATGGTAGTGCAGAGAGGATGAATAGGTTCATTGCTAAAAGAGCAAGATATCTAAGATTGAATGCTAGACTTTCAAAAGGTTTTTGGCCAAAGGCCATAAGTATGGCATGCTACCTTATTAATAGATCACCACGGGCTTCATTGGATGGAGGGGTTGCAAAAAAGGTATGGACAAGTAACCTAGTTGATTTTGATCATTTTAAAATTTTTGGGTGTCCTGCTAATATGCATATATCCAGTGATGAGAGATCTAAACTTGATCCAAAGTCAAAGAAATGTATCTTTGTAGGCTATGTCAAAGGCATGAAGGGGTTCAAGTTTTGATGTCCAATCTCAGAAAATGGTGATCAACAAAGATGCAGTGTTTGATGAGCAGTCTATGTTGCAATAGAAGAGTGAGACAGATGTGCTAGTGACAGATGGAGCCTAACTCTACCTCTAACATAGTTCAGCTTGATGTAAAGCAGTTGCCAATAACCAATGGGAGGGCAGGAAGTTCTACTCCAAGATATAAACCTGCGAGTTTAGGTGGAGAACAATAGTATACCCTTGTTAGAGATAGAGAGCACCACACCATTAAGCCACCAAATAGATATGGGTTCAAAGATTTAGCATCTTTTGCACTTTCACAATATCGGAGATCTAGCTAACTTTCAAGAGGTTTTGCTAGTCAGGAGAAAGATGAATGGATCAATGCCATGGTGTAGGAGATGGAGTCCTTGCATAAGAACCAAACATGGAGTTAGTTTAGCTTCCTGAGGACAAAAAACGTTATTGGGTACAGGTGGGTGTACAAGAGGAAACTAGTAGTATCAAAGAAGGGAAAAAGTTCAAGGCTTGTCTTATAACAAAGGGGTATTCACAGTAGAAAGGGATTGGTTATGATGAGATTTTCTCTCCAATCGTGAGACATACTTCCATCAAGGCAGTGTTAGCCTTGGTATCTAGCTAGGATATGCAATTAGAATAGATGGATGTGAAGCTTTTCTCCATGGTGAGCTACAGTAGTAAATTTACATGGAGAAGTTAGAGGGGTTTAAAGAAGTTGGACAAGGGCAGCTAGTTTGTAGATTGAGCCGATCACTATATGGGTAAAAGTACTCTCCAAGGAAATGAAACAAGCAGTTTGATTCTTACATGATTTAGATTGGCTACAAACAATGTGAGTATGATTGTTGTTTGTATGTTAAGAGCCTTGATAATGGTTCTTTTTATTTTCCTGCTACTTTATGTTGACGATCTGTTGATTGTCATTAAAGATTCACATGATGTGAATGAGTTGAAAATCCTGTTGGAAAAGGAGTTTGACATGAAGGACTTGGGTGCTGCAAGAAAATTCTTGGGATAAAGATTCACAGGGACAAGAGTTCAAGAAGATTATGACTTTCTCAGCAAGGCTATGTTGAGAAGGTGTTGGCCAAATTTGACATAAGCAATGCTAAGTTAGTGAGTACTCCATTGGCAAATCACTTTAAGCTTTTTTTGGATTAGTGCACAAAGATAGATGCAAAAGTTGAATAGATGTCTAAGGTTCCCTAATCCAATGCAGTTGGTTGCTTAGTGTACGTTATGGTTTACATTAGACCTGATTTGGTGCATGCTGTAAGTTAAGTCTATGTCCAAACTAGGTAAGCGACATTGGGAAGCAATCAAATGGATTTTTAAGTATCTAAAGGCCACAACAGATCATGATATTATGTCTGGTAGTCAGTAAGGTGATCATTCTGTTATAGGATATATGGATTCTGACTTTGCTGATGATCGAGATGATAGGATTGTAACGCCTGTATTTTCTTAATGTGTGATTTAGTGATTTAATAACCAAAAGTGAAAATTAAAAATGTGATCTCAGTAATTAAAATGAGTAAATAAGTTGTTGTTGTGTGGTTGTGATTTTGTGTTATTGTCTTGAAATTTTTGTTTTGAATTTAGGGAATTGGAGAAAAATGTGCTTGAGCCAAATGAGAGTGTTAGTTTATCTGGGTTGTTGAGGGAATAACAATGTCGGGTTAGTTGTGAGTCTTAGGGAGTCATTAGATGAATTGTAGGCCTTAGTGAGCCCAAAGCCTTTGTGAGGCCTGAGGAAACTTGAAGGCACCAGAACCCCTTCCCTTCTCACTCTCTCATCTCTCAACCTTTCTTAAACCCATCAAGTGTATTGCAAGATTTCAAGCCTTGATCCCGTTCCCTTGTGTTGAGAAGGACAGATTCCTTGAAGGTTTGGCTCTAGAGATCACATTCTCCACATCTTCCTCTTCCCCAAATTTGATTTTGGAAGCTCTAAGAGGTGAGAAAAGCTTACACTTGTTGAATTCTTAATGTATGGATGTATGTTGTTTGGTACTATGCTATAAATGTGATTTGACTGAGTTATGTTGAGATTTATTTGAGAATGGGTTGTTGTTGAATGTAATGATTTGTTGTTGAAATGATGTTATTGGTGTGAAATTTGTTAAGTATGATGTTGTGGGATGCTGTATGTTGTTATTCGATCTCTTTGGGGTTGATTTTGGGGCATAGGTGAGTGTAAAGTTTGGATTTTTGGGTTTTTCGATGAAAGTTTCTGGTTTTGTCATTTGATAGTTGTTAAGCGGCTAGGGCTCTCACTAAGCGAGGATGCCCTGGGAGTGGAATGAGGATTGCGGGTTTGAGTTCGCTAAATGACCCTTCGCGTTGCTGAGTGAGTGTTATTGAATGATAGTTGTGATAGAGGAAAAGGAAGTAATTTGTTAAGCGATATTTTGTTCGCTGAGCGAGTGTTCATAAGGATCTGGAAATTTTCCAGAAGGTAGATCGCTGAATGAGAAGTGGATGTTCCAGAAGGTCTGGAATGGTTTGCTAAGCGAGGACTAGACTTGCTAAGCGACTTGGGATCCTGGAGAGTTAGTGCTTTCTGTTGTAAGTTGTTTGCTCGGCGAGAAATATTTTTGCTGAGCGAGAAGCATGTCTGGAACTTGGTTGCTCTCTAGATTGACTAGTCACTGAGTGAGTAGGGATACTCGCTGAGCGAATTGTGTGTGAGAGTAAATTAGAGGAAGTCCTTGGAAGAAATTCACTGAGCAACCTCTGTTGTCATTGAGCGAGAATCTTGGAAACAGAGAAGGGTTTAGAGTGGATGTTCGCCGAGTGAGACTTATGCTCACTGAATGAGAACCTTCGTGGGGGAAAGTAGGTCCTCTGTAAGGAAGGTCTTCGTTGAGCAAACATATGAGCCACTGAGTGAATGGAGTATTCTGCTATTGACTTAAATTTAAAAGTGTAACTGTATCAAGCGTGGTTGGGAAAGGACTTCTAATGCGAGTCTAATGTGAGAATTGTTGAGAATATGTGAGGAGTAGAAGGTTGCTTGGATACGACCTCCACTTATTGTGAATAATGTTGTTGTTGTGAGACTTCTCTCATAGGGTTTGGGCTACTTGGATAGGGCCTTGCCTGTTGACCATGCATGGGGCTGGATTTGGCCTGCATGGATTGGTATTAGTTGTTAGGCCATGTGTGGTGCTGAGTGAGCCCACTTGGCGTTGTTGCTTAATATATCAATATGTTGACTTGTTGCTGTTGAGTTGATGTTGTACTGTGGTACATGCATTTCATGCATATGTTGTTGGCTAAGGTTGTGGTTGGTAGACCTCAAGCCATGATGCGGGTGAGCACGTAAGTTAGCTGGTTGACAGGAGTTGCGGCTCAGACAGGCCTCCAACCTAGTGCTTGGATAAGACATGGGATCTTAAAGATAGGCCTTCGGGGATGAATGGATGGGCGATGTCGCAGGGGGCCAAGGCAGTGCAAACCTTGAGTTGCGATGAGCCACCCACCCACATACACTTATCCCGACACACCACTTAATCCTATTCGTAAATCAGAGTTTAACAATCCCTGAATGGCAAAGGGCATAGGAATGAGTGCTGTTGATATCATGTTAGGAAATGAGACCTGGCTTATCGCTCTAATTGTTGTGAATATCTCGAGAGTCATGTCTTCATGCATTGACATGGTGGTGGTGACATCGTTGTGTGATGTGTATTGATATTATGAAACCTATAGTGTTGTGATTTAAAATTCGTATTTGCATGTTGATGACTCTATGAATTGTTGATGGTGTACTATGTAGTTTTTAGAAGTAAGCTTATCCTTGCCTCGTTGTTGTGTTGTATTTTGTTGCTATTGTCGGTTGACATGTTGGTGTGACTGTGATGATCACGTCATTGGATGTGGGAGCAAACGGTGAGCCTTCAGTGGATTCGGTTGCTCAAAGCTGAAAGTGGAGTTGCTAGCAGGAGATAGCGTGATGCGAGTAGTCACGCTTTCACCTTTTGGATGTTTTGTTGTTATTTTTGTAACTCCCGGCCGCTTTCAAGATCGAAGACTGCCCTCACAAACCAACACAAGACTTTTTAGCTTGCTTTATCCTCACTTACACGCTTCCTAGGAAACTTCCCAAGAGGTCACCCATCCCAGAATTGTTCCAAGTCAAGCATGCTTAACTGTAGAGTTCTTAAGTGATAGGCTACCGACAAGTAGATGCATCTTGTTGGTATAGGTAGCACTTATTAATTCCTTTAAGCTATCCTCAACTGTACAGTCTCATACCAACATAGTTTCTAGATCCCTCTCATTCTGGTGTGTATTCCATTCATTCATGTGTTCCTTCCGCTGGAAGCCTCATCATCCAGCCCAGCGCTGGGATGTTACATGCCCACGAGCTTCTGCTTGTTTCGTCCTCGAACCATACCGTATTGGGAGAGAGACCTGCTCTGATACCACTTGGTAACGCTTGGCCGCTTTCAGGATCGAGGACTGTTCCCACAAACCAACACAATACAGATAAAACACAGTTGACAATAAAAGGGAAACCTAAAGTTTATTCTATGTTACACAATTCTTGACTCAATATGGATCCATACTTTCCATTAGTGGATAATAGTTCTTAACAGATCCTGGGAAGCAACTAGGAGTACATATACCTCTCTCAACACCATCACATAGTACAATCCTTGTCATCATTGAGTAACAAAATAATAATTTAGGATATCCATTTATAGAGGTATACTCTCACCAATCTGGTGATGTTGAGTAGTTGTTAGGGTTATCAAGTTGGTTAAGTGATTGTCCCGGCTCAAGGGCGCTACCTTGGCCATTAAGGACGCTTACCACTTGATACCCTACCCTCTATACCTAACCATGAGTCCCTACCTTCATCCCGCAGCGTACCAAACCGTAGCTTTTCTAGCAGGGTGTCATGCTACTGCATGTCTCTTGTTTTATATTACTCACTAATTTATCACTTCCTAACTTCTCAAACAAAGGTTTCTTTAATCTCAATTAATTTGAATACCAGTACAATCAACATTTTTTCCTTATATTGCAAAAATTGCACAATATCAAAATAGAATAATGACATAGTAATTATAGTTTAATTACTACAATTTTGGCAGAATAACAACTAAATAAATACATTTTAATTTTCTAAATTTAAGCAGAGTAACAACATAGCAAATATAATTTAAAATTTAAATTTGAGCAGAGTAATAACTTAGCTATTATAATTTAATAATCTAAATTTGGGCAAAGTAACAACTTTGCAAAAATTAAAGTTTAACATTAAGCAATATAACAACAATAATAATAATAATAAAACTTAAGCCTAAACGAGTTTAGGGAAAAATCCTTCCTACCAACATGCAAAGTGACAATAATTTAGAACTAACCCACTCCCCCATTACCTCTAAGGTGGTTGATGAAGAGGATGGAATTGTTGATGCAAAGCTCCTAGGAAGAGAACTTTACTAGTTGTTGAAAAACTAGTAAAATTTTAGCATAAAAGTAAAGTAAAAGAAAATTTTTTCTAGAGAGAGAAGCTCTCTAAGAATTTGGTGGCTTGAGAGAGGGAAAGGTGCTGAAAAATGGTCCAAAACCATGACTATTTATAGAGGAGGAGAAGGGGTTAGTTGTCCACAAAATTACATAAGTCATTATGTAAGCATTATGTCATAAATCTAGTTTTTATTTATTTATAATCTAATTTAGGGACACATACACCATTTAGGGTGGTGAATCACCCCTCCTAGGCTTGGAGACGTGCTATATGAGTTGTCCTCAAGTTCCTTAGTGTAAATTTTATCTATAGGTGAATTAACTGGTACCGATAAAAAATCTACACTTGAAAAATTAGTTTTTAATATCAAAATAATACATTTTAATGCAAAACTGGACAAATACAATATTTTTCATCAAAAATAAATTTCAAATAATAAATTTTAATTTTATTAATTTAATTCAAATTATATGTATTTATCTTATATTTTTAAGCTAGAAAATTCATAAAAAATCCATTTTAATTCAATAAATACCAAATTTTTGTGAAAATTCTAAAATTAAATATTTCACCTATAAATAAACTTAAGTTACCATTTTCACCATTTTTGGATGTCAAACCAATATTAGTTGGCTTATCGGATACCGAGGGACATTTTGGTCATTTTACACAGGAATTTTAGAAAATTATCCAAAATTATATTTTAATATATATGACATGATTCCAAGCTTAAATTAAAATTTTAATATCAATTGAATCTTGTTCTCATGTTAGCCCTTAATGTTGAAAAATAGGGACAAAATTATAATTTTCTAATTTCTCTTGACTTCGGCTCGGAAAAATTATTGAAAATCACTATTAAATAGCTCTTGAAATTTTGAGCATAATGGTGGAAATCACAATTTGAAATTTCTTCCTGATTTTTCAAAATTACATTGTCAAATATTAGAAAAATTGTTGAAAAAATTGAAATAGAATTATTATATTTTTCACTATTTTTTATTTCAAAATAAAATTTTTATAACAAAACATACTTAGTAAAAAATTTTCAAAATATTTTGAAGTCAAAAAGTCTTTGGGCTACTTCCGCAGTCAATTAGGAGTATTTTGGTCATTTCACAAAAACTATCTTAATAAATTCCTGAAAAATTTCTAAAATTATTATCAATTATTCTAAGTATATTGATAACTTAAAAATAATCTGTAAACACTTCTAACTAATTTTTTTTATTCTGTTATTTGATTTTTTTAAGGACAAACAATCATTTTACCCATTTGAGCTCAGTTCCCCAAAAATTATTAAAAATCTAAATTAAGTACTACATAACTGTAGTAATCAAATTTTTGAGATTTTCATCTAGTTCTCCAAAAATAAATATAGAATAATTAAGAAAATAATTTGATAGGCAAAAATAGGGGTGTTACAATTTTCATTCTTTTGAAGGGGTGTATAATGTGACCAGCCATAGCGAGTGTGTTTTGTACCCCTCCCCCCTCAGTTGATGTATTTGTATTTTGGTGCTGGTGTCCTTTCCCCTTATTCTTTTATTTCTTAATGGGTTGCAAAGACAAGTATGATGTTTATGTTGGTAGGGATGGATGGGTCTCTCGTTCTAATGATTATATGTGCGTTCATATACCTATTTGCTTACAAAGATGATAGAGTATGTAAGATGTGGTGTAGTAGCGATAGTGGGTCGTTACAGTAGGAGGTCTATAACAAGGTATGCATTTACTGTTACAAGAGGGCCTATTTGTTGGAAATCAACAATCCAATCAATTGTGGCAATGTCTACTACTGAGGCAGAGTACATGACAGTAGTTGAGGCTATTAAAGAAGCTTTGTGGCTTACAAGACTAGTGAAGGAACTGGGTATTAATCAAGGTGGAGTTCAGTTGCATTGTGACAGTCAGAGCGCCATTTATTTGGCAAAGAATCAGGTGTACCATGTTAGAACTAAGCATATTCATGTGAGGTTTCACAAGATTAGAGAGTTGATTGCATCTCGTCAAACATTGCTTAAAAAGGTTCATATTTTTTAGAATGTAGCTGATATGTTTACCAAGCTAGTTACCATTAACAAGTTCAAGCATTGCTTGAGCTTGTTGAATGCCTCTCAATGCTAGGCATGGTTATGACCAAAACCCACTAAGTGTATGAGAAACCTCTACTGCTATCTTCCAAGGATTAACAATATCTATTCTAGTATAAACCAAGGAAGTCATAAAGGAAAAAAGAAAGGAAAAGATGTGGGAGAGATGATTATCTCAAACCTTTTCTAGTATAGATATTTAAAATAAAAAAAGCCTATTTTTAAAATCACCTAATCCCAAGTCAAAGGATAAGGTGAGGCCAAATTTTAAAGACCAACTCAACAAGACTAATTTAGAGTAAATATCTATTTTGATAAATCACTAAATTAATTTAAAATAATCTTTTGAATTTAATTTAATAGAAACATTAAGTTTTTGAAATATCAAACAAAATATACAACACTTAGGTGGCATAACTCATTTTACCTCAACTTCAACTGATGCTTCCTTTACTTTTCATTGCTTTTGCATTGGTTGTTTCCCTTTCTTTTACATTGCATGAAAGGTAAAGCCTACTTCTACGATCATATTGTTGTTGCCTTCCATACCTACTCAAATTATTGCGATTTTTCCTAATGAGCTTATCTTTTAATCCCACTAGGTATACCAAAATTATGTTTACAATCTTTGGGTTGTGTGCCAAAATGTATAATTTAAATTTAAATTATATATTTTTCCTTATCTTTGCTTAAATTATTTCATATATATATTGTTGTTTATGTTTGTCATATAAGACACTCTAAATGTAATTTCACAATTACAAATACTTATTCATATTTCTCACTCTTTTAAACACTTCAACAAAATAGAATGTTGTTGGGATCCCATATCGACTAGTGATATTATATAAGTGGGGGACAACTCTCATATCTTGAGTTATTTTTTAAGGTTGAATTATGTCCAAACCCAAATTTTAAGATGGTATCAGAGCTTATTCCAGCAATTATTGTTGAGCCTATCAGGCCACCTGCGCTATTAGGTTGTTGCTGAACCACTCGCAGATGTCCAGTATTACAAACTTCATACTTGAGATGTTTTCAGTCCTACAAACTCCATGCTTAACATGTCTAGTCCTCAGTGTGAGGGTGTGTGTTGAAGATTCCACATCGACTAGTGATATGAAGGGCAACCTTCACCTCTTGAGCTAACTTTTGGAGATCGATCCCACATCAATTAGTAATATGTGGGACAATCCTCATCTCTAGAGCTAGCTTTTAGGGTTGAGTTAGACCTAAATCCAAACTGTAAGAAATGTTACATTTTAAGACTTTTTTTTCTTACAAAATTTCTTAAAATATGTTTATAATTATTTGATGCATGTAAATTATAAAATAAATAGAAAATATTAGTTATACTTTTTTTTATAATATTACTATTCTTTAAATTTTCTTAAAATATCGGTTAATTTAGGAAGTTGTTTTATTTTGGTTGTGAAGCTTTGGGGATTTTTTTATGGTTTGGAGTTGGCTAAGGGTCAAGGTTTCCATAAGATTGTTGTTTATTCCGATTCTCTGATGGTGGTGAAGTTATTAGCCAATAGATGTTGTTTTTGCATCCTTGTTATAACCTACTTAAATCTATTCATTTGGTTCATCAATATAGGGGTTATGTGAATTGACTTCATGTGTTTCACGAGACTAATCAAGTTGCAGATGCCTTGGTCAAATAAGGGTTGGACATGGTAGTTTCTAAGCATATTTTTGATGTTCCTCCTGATTTTATTTCAAATGCCTTAAAGGCAGATCTTGCTTGTATTAGCTTTCCTAGAAGTATCTAAGCTTTGGATAAAATTCTCATTCACCAAAAGAAATGAAGAATTTTGGTAACACTTTCTCAAACATTCTCTCAACTATTGATTAGAATTTATTGAAAATCACAAATTTTGGTGATCTAACTTCTCATTTAATAAGTTTTTTTCTTGATTTAAAAATAAAACCTATCAAAATTTGTGATTTTCAAAAAATTTTAGCCAATAATTAAGAGAGTATTAGAAAAAAAGAGTTTGAGAGTGTTGCTAATTTTTTAAAAACAAAATTTTAACTTTATTTATTTTTAATATATAAGGAACATATCTTTTTTTTGAAATATTATTATATAATTAAATTTAGCATAAACATGATTACTAATATGTACTTAAGTTGGTGCTGAGCACCTAAATTTTATGGTTTCATCCATGTTTTGGCAAGGCAATAATTGATTACTGTACGAGCCGAGGAACACAAACATGGAAACATAAGGTCCAATCAGCTAATCAATCAAAATCTTATCTGAAAATAAAAAATGAAGCAATCAATCAAATTCAAGCACCGTACCACAGAATAGAACGATGTACGTTGAGCACCCTTGCAACAATAAAAATGTTATGATTGAAAAACGAAAGAAAAACGCTATAAGACCCATTGACGTAGTAGGTTGTGGGTGCAACACGTGCCGTGTGGTGACAATGATTCATGAGTTGTGAACTAAAGTGCCTAACCGTCTTTGCCCTTTTGCTATCTGTTTTTGTTACTTCGCATTCAAAGAGGTGAGTGAGTGAGTGCCAGTTGGAAGCAGTTTTCTTGTCGGTGCTACCAGTGTTGACATTGATACCGATCAGTGAACACAGTGATACAGTCATCCAGATACTGAGACTGTATATCTTCCCGTATCTTCTTTATTTCTAAATGCTTCACCAATCACATGGCTTCACTGACCAGATAGATTGACCCTTTATTTGCGAAGAAAGTAAAAAAGTGGCAGGAAATTTTAAATAAAAAACAAAGAAAAGAAACTTTAAATTTTGTTTTTAAAAATCAACTTTTTTATTTTTTAATCAAATAAAAATATATTGTTGTTGTTAATTTTTATTTTTCTCTCATTTAAATAGTTCAAAAGTTTTAATTGTCATACATAAAAAAAAAGTTTTAATTGTCTTAAGATTTATAATCCATTTAGATAAACAATTTAATTAAGAACTTATTGAATAAATACTTATCACATAAAAATTTATGTGTAATTTATTTTTATAATTAAAAAATAAAAAAATAAAAATATTTATAAATTATAAGTTGTTTTTATAACTTGTCATAAAGGGTTTATTGAAATAAATTGCAAACAATTTATAGACATAAGTTATTTTTATAAGTTCTTCTAAACATTTACATAAATGCTTACATCATAAGATAAGTTCTTTTAAATACATTCTTAGTAAAATTAATTTTAATGATTTTAATTTTGAACTATTAAATATTATTAGAATAAACCATCAATTTCATTCTTAAATATTACTTTCTCTCCTAAATAGTCTCTAAAGTAAAAAAATTATATAAGTAATCTCTCAAGTATTAGAAATCATATTAAATAGTTCCCAAGTATTGAAAAATCCTTTAAATTACATCATTAAATACAAATTTTGGATTCAATATATAGGTAAATTTTATTTGACTTAATTATTCTTTAAAAGAATAAGAAGAGCTTAAAATAAAGAGAAATTCTATGATATCAGAGAATGTATATTGTTATTTTTTGACCAATAATTTAAAAAAATTATTTAATGAAGCGCTCTCTCTTCCTCCCTTTCTCTCTCCCTCTATATCTTTTGATGTGTCCAAAACTCATTTAATTATTGAGTCAAAAGTTAATTACTATATCAAAACTCTTAAATTTTTCTTGGTACTATATATAACATCTCTCTAAAATAAATTGGATTGGGTAAAATAGGAGTTGTCTAACTTATACCAAATAAAAATGGGATTAAACAACCACATCAAAGATAATTGGTATAATTTTTTATGTACTTAAAGATAATTGATACAGCATAAATAATTAAGTCAATCATTCTTTATAAAATTGTTTAACCACATTTTTACGCGTAAAATATTACTTACTTTCCTTCTAATTTGATTTCTCATTGATATGTATTGATATTTTGGAGAGACGGTCGAGGAGCCCATAGATAATAAAGGATGCTTACATATGTTTCGTGGACAGTTGATATGATAAGAAATTGCCGACATGTATTGGTGTTGTTTACTATGTTGCATTGAATTCCAACTTGCATGTTACTCCTACTAATTAAGAAGACTTTTCATCAGAGTGCGTGTGTTACACTGTTTAGTTAGTGTGAGTGATGAGTGCAAAGCATGCTCACGCTCACCCTTACTCCTTGCACGTTCCCCTGCCCCCTCTACCATCAATATATCAAACCAACAGACCCTCTTCTCTCTGCTATATCCCAACCCCCAAACCAAATAACCCTCTCTCTCTCTCTCTCTCTCTCTCTCTCTCTCTCAAACCAACCAACCAACCAACAACACAAAGAAAAACAATGGACATGTACGGTTCCCTTTCCACCCCTTCGGATTGCTTACACATTGATGATTTTCTAGACTTCTCCAACATCATCACCACCGACACCCGCCACCACCACCATCTTTCTCCGCCGCAAAACCCTCCATTCTCCCAAGACCCCAATTTCTTCTTCAATCTCCCTTACGTTCCGGTAAGCCTTCTACTCATTCTTTTATTATAGGAATTTAAATTAAAATGCACTTATTATGTATAAGTTTTTACCTATGATCTAATACAATCAATTTTGTTAGGAAAATATTTAACATATATTTACTTTTTTTTTTATTCCATTTTTACTTTTTTTTTTTTTCATGACATCATTTATTATATTTATTATTTTTCTCTCTTCTATTCAGCCTTCTCTCTCTCTCTTTTTTTACTTACATCTCATTTGGAATGTATGTTAATCATTGCTCATTGTCATATTTTGTAATAATTATTTTAAAATTATATTTGAAAAGATTTTGGATTGATTGATAATATAATTTTTTTTTACGTTTTTAATTCTATTTTTATTAAAGTTTCATTGTTATGTATTTTTTATATTAACCAATAAAAAATTATTGTTGAGATAGCTATTAATATAAAATAAGTGTTGATGTTAATCTATTTTAAATGAAATGGAAATGGATTGAGATGGAAAAGGAAGAAATAAGAGGAAAAGAGAAAAATAGAAAAAATTAATAAATATAATAAAGGATGTAATTAAAAAAATAAAAAATTGAGATAAAAAAATAAGTAAATGATGATAATTTTTGGATATAAATTCACAGCAAACTTATCATTAATAAATGGCGATAGGGGTTAACAAAATCCTAAATCCTAAAAGATATTTGCATGCATTATCAATTAAATTCTTTTTAGAATTAATTAAGTCTTTTCGTCTTTCAATTATTTTAGTATTCGGTTTTTAGTCTTTATAAATTTTTTTGTCCATTTTTAAATTTAATAAAGACTAAATTTCGAATTCTGCAATAATTGAGGGACAAAAACTTAATTAATCTTTTTTTGTTACTTATTTTCTCAACATTTTTTTATTTCGCCGTGTGTCCACAGAGCGACGAAGCAGCGGAGCTAGAATGGCTCTCCCAATTTGTGGACGATGACGCGACGTTGTTTCACGACTTCCCACCATCGGTGTCCATTGGATCTCACACGGCGTCGTTTCTCGCCAATAATAATAATCACAGCAATGATAATGATAATGATAATGATCCTAAACCATCATCAGACATTCCATCTTCTTCCCCGGTCGCCGGAAAATCGAGAGCGAGGAGGGAGGGGTCGGTGGGCGAAGATGGAGCGGTGCGGCGGTGCAGCCACTGCGCCTCGGAGAAGACGCCGCAGTGGCGGACGGGACCACTGGGGCCAAAGACGCTGTGCAACGCGTGCGGAGTGCGGTTCAAGTCGGGTCGGCTCGTACCCGAATACCGACCCGCCGCGAGCCCCACCTTCGTCCTCACTCAGCACTCCAACTCTCACCGCAAGGTCATGGAGCTCCGTCGCCAAAAGGAGCTGCTCCGCCAACAACAACAGCAGCAGCAGCAACAGCAAGAGCAATGCTACCGTCACACTCACGACTTCAAAGTCTGCTGACGTGTCCCTTGTCGGTGCTTCCTTTTTTTAGTAATTAACTACTGTGAACTGGCTTAAGAATATTAACAATAAATAATAAAAAAGTTAATTTTTTTCATAATTGTTCAGTACCATTTTCATATAGAGAAATGCTAATAAGAAATTCTTTAATATTTTCTTTTGAATATATTATTGATTATTGATAGTTAAAATTTATTAATTTTTTTTTAAATTTTACTTTTTATTTAACGAGTCTCGGACATGATTTTTTAATCTTTAATAAAATTTATTTAATATTAAAGAATGTTAGAAAACGTGTATTAAAAATGTGTTATTAATCCACCTCGCTCGATGTGTTTATAATTTCATTTTGCTTGTTGAGAACCTTAGTCTATTAAAATCTTCCATTGGAGTTTCATTTTATTAAGAACTTGACAAGCACTAAGGGCTTATATAGCATTTGTGTTAAATTTTTATTATGGGTTATGCAATGTACCTTTTATCAAATAAAAATAATAAAAAAGTTGATGGTAATTACTGTTGATAAAATTTAAAGATGTGTGATTATATATAGGACTTGATTAGGAAAAATTTTAAGTTCTTAAGTTGAAAAGTTATAAAAAATAAAAATGAGTGTTGTGCAATGACAAAATTTATTAAGATGTATAAAAAAAATGTTAGGATGGAGATGCCCTTCAGCGCTCTTCTTCTTTTTATATATCCATTGTCAGAATAATTTTTATTTTAAATACTCTTAATATTAATGTAATTATAAAGAAGATATTTTAGATACAATTTATTTAAATGAAGATGACAATAAATAAATTTGATAACATTATTCTTTTCACTCCCTTGTTTTTTTTTACGTTGCTATATATGACTATAACTATTATATTATTATTTTTACTATCATGAATAATATTCATACTTATTATTATGCAATGCATTGCTCAATAAATATTAGTGCCACAAATGGTGAAACAGAGATAGCACTATTTGTTTCTTGGATGTTTCTTTTGGCTGCTTTGATATGATTTTTTTTAATTTTAATCTAAGGTATCTTTCAACCGAAAACTAAAGATGACTCACTCGAGATACTAAGATCTATTTAAGAGATTGATTTTTTCTAAAAGATTTTTTTTATACACACAAATCCTAACGATCGAGCTCCTAGTTATATACTTAAGAAATAAAGTTATTTATCAATCATATAGTACCATATTTGTTGCTTTGATATGATGTTTGTGATGTGGAAGGCTCTCGCTGATTTCAAGTTGAGTAAAGTTTTAGTTTATCTTTTTATTTATCTTGAGGAGAATTGAAGTGACCTTTGTGATAAAAAGGGAAATGGTCGTCCTTTATTGTTACGGTTTTAAAGCTTCAACCACCATCTGCTGCCTTTTCACTTCTTCACCAAACTCACGTGCAAAGAGCGAGTGGGAGAGAGAATGGACTTGCACGTGACATGGCGCAAAGTGAGGCCAATTTTGAATACAATAATATCAGTTGACAGTGTGAAAATTGACTGTAGGCAATCCAGATAAAACAGGATATGGGTATCATTTAATTATTGATATTTTTTGTAGTTGCGATTGCAATATAAATATAATAAGGACAAATATATGATAATATTCTTCAATTAATGTTTATCATCAGTAAGATAATGAGGGACGTACAGATGACACTGCCATTTGCATCATGGGATGTAGGGCTATGCAAAAGCTTTGACGAGTGAACAAGTTGATGGTTCGAAAACTAAAAATTGCTCTAATTGTTGGGTAGAAGAGTAATGAAATAGTATGTCATAGTTAAAATTAGAGTTGAGAAAAAAAATCCTTAATAAATAAGGAAAAATCATGAACAATGATAGATTTTTTTTATATTATTTATGGTTTGTTTGTTTCGGTGGAATGGAAAGAATTGATTGAGAAGGAAACGAAAACAAAAAACAATACAATTCTTCCTTCATTTGGTGACTCCAGACGATAGAAAGAATGTTTCCTACAACTGGGTCTCACATGATTTCTGCAATCCTTCCATAGATGGATGGAAAAGGAAAGAAGAGGTGTTGTGTTTTTTACACAATGAAAAAAAACCATTTTTATATTATATTACATTATTTATTTAGGGTGTTATGTCATTATATATATATATATATATATATATATATATATCTTTCTTTTTACTTTTTATACAACCAAACAATTAGAAAGAAAATATTTATCTTTTTTTTTTCCTTTCATTTTCTTTTTTACCAAACAACCTAAAAAATCATTTCACTTTCTACTCCTTTTTCTTCCTTTTTTTTTCTTTTCACTTTTTTTCTTAAACTAAACATACCATTAGTGGAAGAAATTACAATATTTCTCTCTAAATATAAAAAGAATTTTATATTTGGATACACACATTAGAAACACCACAAAAGAAACTATATTTTTCTCTCTAAATATGATTTTCACTCAAATATTTTGGGATACAAAAGTTGATGGATGAGGTTGCTATTTATAGGAGTAAAACTCCTACCTAGTAATAGTTTCAATCTCACTACCAAAATATAGGTGATGAAAGAATAACTTGATCATAAATATATTGAAAACATTTGACGTTTTACGCCACAAAAGTGGCTTTACGAGTTTTACAGGTTCACAATATCCTACTTAAAGCTACTTTTGTGAGCTTTCAAAATCTCTCTACCTTGTCAATTCCTTGTTTCTTACGTTTTTGATAGGCAATGGAAGGATCAAAACCATATAAACTTATCAATATTGATAGACTTTATCATTACATCTGCTGGGTTATCTTTGGTGTGAATCTTTTGCCTATCCACAATTCCTTCTCCCACCACTTCTTTAACAAAGTGATATTGAATACCTATGTGCTTTGTCCTAGAATGAAAGGTTGGATCTCTAGCAATGTGCAAGGCAAACATTGACTATCATATTACATATAAATCTTCTGTTATTTATGCACAAGTTCATCCATTAACCTTTGAATATCCAAATAGCCTCCTTGCATGATTGGGTAGTTGCTATGTATTTAGCTTCTATAGTAGATAAAGCTACTACATTCTACAATTTGGATAACAAGATTATTGCTTGGCTTGCAAATGTAAATACATAGCCTATAGTAGAATTTCTCTTATCAATATCACTTGGAAAATCTAAGTCAACATATCATTTAACAATGAACTTTGATCCTCCAAAACACAATGTAACACCTGAAGTTCCTTTAATGTATCTTAGGATCCTCTTAACAACATTCCAAATGCTTTCTACTAGGATTTGTCCCAAATTGACTGACCACCTAATTGTTTGAGCAAAATCTGATCTAATACATATCATAATATACATAAGGCTTCCTACTGCTAATGCATATGAAACTCAAGACATTTTTATCATCTCTGCTTCATTGCTAGGACATATATATGATGATAATTTATAGTTGACAAGAAGTAGGGTAGAGATTGACTTACAATGTTGCATGTTGAAGTGAGATAAGACTTTTCATAGCTTTAATGAAAGTCAAATCTTCCTATCTTTTCTGTCTCGATAAATTTGCATTCTTAAAATCTAGTTTATTGGTCTCATGTCCTTTATATCAAATTCCTTAGCCAATTGTGCGTTTAAATATTGAACTCAATCTTTGTTAAGGCCTATTACCAACTTGTCATCTAGATACAACAGTAAGAAGTTGAAATCATTATCTTCAAATCTCTTGTGGTATGTATAATGTTCTGCCTAGTATAGAGCCCATTACAGGTCATTTAGGGTGCTATTTTGTTATTTGTGCACCAAGTTAGGTTAAGACTTGGGAGAGTTGGTTTCACATGTGAAACCAACCAAGTTTGTAGTTGGTGTGTGTTGACATGCTATAGACTTCATATGGCCTAAAATGGCATCGAGGGTCAAATCTAAATTAAGGTTTATTTTTCCCCCTCAAATTTGACAATTAAGTTAGCCTTAGGATATGAGAACTGTGTGCAAAATGGCTTGATTTTGCAACCTAGAAGGCTAAATTGAGCCATTGGTAAATGGTTATTACTAACGACAAAGCCATTAGCTGTTGTTGGTAATTACCAATGACCAAGCCATCCGTAAATGTAACAACTTCGTCATTCAATATAGACAATATTTAGGCCGTTGGTATTACCAACAAACTTTATTTTGATTGTTGAAATTTTTTTGACAAAATTTGACTATTAATTAGGTGTAAAAAATTACTTATTATTTGCTGACTGAATCAGTTGGTTGAACTGAAAAATTGGTGAACTAGTCATTTGACCGATTCAAATGAACCACAAAACCGACTCAAAGAAAAATCAATCAAAGAGCCAAAAAATTGGTCAAAAACCGGTTCATAGTGTGTCAATAAAAAATGCTTAATAAAATATTATTTTATTTTTTTCTTAAAAAAATAAAAAATCAACCTAAAATGTTTGTCATTTTATTTTTTATTCTAAATATAAACTTATTTTTATTAATAAATGTTGATGTGTATTGTTAAAACTTGACTTAAGTATTATGACATATTTAATTTGAACTTTTGTATGTATTATAAATGTTAAGAACCTAAAAAATTATGTTTTATTTTTAGTTTTTAGTATTACAAAGTTATGATATCATGTTTCTTTAATATTATTTTATGTATTATTATTTTTTTTATTATTATTATTATTATTATTTTATTAATACTGGTTCGACCAAGTTTTTATCATGGTTCAACTATTAAACTTTGAACCAATACCTTGACCAGTTCGATTTTAAAAATATTGTTTATTATTGACAAATTTTTATTATTATTTACAACTTTTTGTTATCGGTAATGCCACAATTAATTGTAGTGTAATAGTGATTTCTAAAACATTTTAAATCAAACTTATCGTCTGAGTAAGTCAGATGTTTGTTCAATTGTGTTTTGAAAGGTCCTTTAGTTTAACAAAAATCTTTCACAAAAGTTTTATAAAGATAGAAAAATTCAATTCAACTCTTTTGTGTTTTTCTATTCTCTTTTTTCAATAAAAAAAGAGAGGAAATGCGCCGAATAACATTTGATTCCAACTCGACAGTGTTATCTTCTACATGGCTGACATCAATAAACCATCCAATACAAGTGTTATCATTCTTAGCTGTACGCGACTTTACCGAATATCCCTATCAATAATAATAATAATAAAAAGATCACCAAATTCTCTCTTTCACCTCTAGAAATGTAAGCTCTCTTCAGAATTCCATCAGACAAAGCACTATCTTTAAGCATGTTTGGGACAGCTGAAATTAGGAGATTTTAGCTGTTTTATTAAAGAAAAAAAGCTGTTTGTGAAACCTTTTTTCTAAGTTCTTATCATAGTTTCTTCTTTTTTATCCTAAAGGATTTTAGAGGAATACAAAGCTTAGGATTCATAATTGTGATATATATATATATATATATATATATATATATATATATATATATATATATATATATATATGTATATATATTGTTAACGTACACATACTTGATTTTTAATTGAAATACGTTAGCAACTTATACAGTAAGTGTATTTTAAGATATATTATAATTATAGTTTGTTAACGTATTTCAATTAAAAAATAAGTGTGTGTACATTAGCAAATTCCACAAGCATTTGTTAACATACACACACTTATTTTTAGTTGGAATTTGTTAACAAGCTACACCGTGGTATATTTTAAGATACATTATAGTTATACACTTGTCGTATATATATATATATATATATATATATATATATATTAAAGTTTTCAGTCCTTGCAAGTCTGATAAAACAGAGAACTTCCAGTTTCATAATATTATTATCTACTATAAAATCTAAATCAGCAAGGTAAGGATCCTATAGAACTTGGTTTTTCCAATACAGGTTCCATTTTCTTGATACTTCTACCATGTACAACTATATTCCTCTGGTAGATACAAATATTTCTTGACTATTTACCTTATATTTTGTTTTCTTTCTGTAGTTTTTACTTACTGTTTGATGGATGTGTTTTAAATTTGTTGTCTTCTAAATGAAGAGGACATATGATCACAAACCACTAAGTTCATTCCGAATCTCAGAAATATTTTTTTGCTGCAAAATGAGGTTGAGAGGTCAATTTGATCTTCATTAGGTAGCCAAGCAAATGAAATGGCATTGTTGTGTAGTTCCATTTCGTTCTAACTCTGAACTACAATATTCATTCATTTCTTTGTTCTTATACCCTTTGGTTTACTCACATTCCAAACATTTTAAAATTATTCCAGTCGTATGCTGAACCTCAGATAACTGAGGAATGCTATCACTGAAATTTCAAATGAAGGTGTGATTTTTCTTTGACTTTTTGTCCTTTCTATAATAAAAATTTATCACCATTCATAGAATTCTTACATTGTCATATGTCTCATTGTTATCCTTTAGGTGTTTGTAGTTTGTAGCAAACTTGTTCTTAGAGTGGCAACTGGTTTTGGTGGTGCATCTTCAA
The DNA here is from genome assembly GCA_004329165.1 of Spatholobus suberectus. Taxonomy (NCBI): domain Eukaryota; kingdom Viridiplantae; phylum Streptophyta; class Magnoliopsida; order Fabales; family Fabaceae; genus Spatholobus; species Spatholobus suberectus. The sequence continues at coordinate 45,570,082 of CM014730.1, read as the reverse complement.
GCCGAATTAAGTGGCTGGATCAAGTGCAGTAGAGGATCTCTTCTACTACTCCTTCCCCTACTTTGCACAGCTTTAGGTATCACAGCCATGATCAGCTAGTGGTTCCAGCTAATGCTGCTTCTCTCTGCTCTCCTCCTTGTATTTTGGCTTTTGCACGTATAAGAGCCATGTTGGTTGTCCCAACATTGGAGTGGACATGAAATTATTGTTCAAACTTGTTGATTATTACTGTTGTGGCTTTTTCCCTCCAGATATATGCTTGCAGATCGTTGCAACTGCAGTGATGTTTCTGCTGAACCACGATTGGTGGCATTCTCTGCTCGGAGTATAGAAGATTGAATCCTGTCTGATGGGCCAGGAATGCATTCCAAACTTGGATGGACAACATCACTATCACATTCTCTTAACTAGATTCAGATTCCTTTCATTCACTTTTCGACACATTCACACATTCAATAGTCTTGAACCGTTCGATGAAGATCAGATGACACATCTTATCTTTGTCAATCAACTTAAAACACACATTCAAAACCTCAGTCATCCGACCTTCATTCAATGGTTATAAATGCACTCATTGCATATTTGAAAACTCATCATAAAGCCAAAAAAAAAAAAAAAATACACGTCAATTTAGCCACAAAATGTTAAACGTGAAAAATCACATCTACGACACGCAACCAAATATGTACTAAATGCGTGCAAAAATGACTGCACTGAATCTGGTTCCCTCTTTTAACAGGGATGGCGTCAGATAATAGTCACATGATATATATCACTTACTTTTAACCAGCGGTACACTTCACATGATTGTCGCATATTTTTCAAAGGGGACAGAGCCAAAGATGTCATTTCATTTTTAACCTTTTATCATCGTCCATGGTCAATCTCATGTTCATAACAGTTGGTACAACGAAAATAACAGAATTATTTGAGGGACCATGCATTCTCCTGACAAAGGAAATCGGCGGCGATTCAGTATTTAGTAGGACTCTGTGGCAAGGCAGCAGTCACTTAGTCAAACAATGTATTTGCCAGTCCAATAAACATCAAAATAAGACAATTTTAGAGAGTATTTTGGAGATGTATCTATACAAAAAATAATAAAAAAATTAAAGAGGCAAAAATGATTTCATATGATAAGTCATATTATGTCAATTTTTTAAGTTCAAATAATGAAACTGTTTACTTACTATAATTTTGGTGTTGTATGATAACTTAGTCGTTAACTAAGTTCAGTTTAAGTTAATCTCCTAATTAGTGTCTGTGCAGTAAGTAGTAGTAAAAAAAAGAAGATTGTCAATACTCAATGTAGACTTATAGAACCACAAAAGTGTCTACAGTGAAAACCTATGTACTTGTCGTATATTAGTGAAGGCCTGGCCAATTTTCTAACATTGAAACCTTCCATATCCCAATGTTTACTGTTTCAGAAAATTCCGTTCCCGCCCCCCCCCCCCCCCTCACACACACACAAAATAACCATTCAAAATACCCATTAGTTTTCTCAACGTGAGCCTCAAGCCCTTTTATTGAGGTGCACAGAAGCTCGGTGTCTTTCTACACCACCCATCAATACAAAGTACATTGGCCCTTGACAGGTTGAATCACCTAGACACCGGAAAAAATTCAATAGAACATAAATTACATGAAAGATTCAAGAAGAGGGTGTCCACACAGATTAACCAAATAAAGAAGGCTACATGAAACAAATAAAGTTGCATCTGGTCTATAAGAAGAAAATGAATTGAGACTAAACTCGCAACACATTAACTTTGCAACTCATCCAAAAATCAACATCATCATTATTTTTCATTTTTTCTCAATCACTAGCAGAGCTCCACATGTTATGAATTGTGTTTATTCTTCTTTCCCTTTGCCAGTTGGAATACGGTGGGTCACAAGAAAGTAGACAATGTCAATCACTCACAATTCAAAGCAACAGACCTTAGGGTCCAGGGTAGTTGCAGCAGAGGGTAGCCAGTGAAAGAGCTTCACAACTCCTTGAATCAATGCTAAGACTAGACACCATTCTTGCAGTGGCCACTGTACTATGTAGAGGCAAAAGTGACTGCACACTTCCTAGTTGGTACACACAAGTTCTGTTGAACACAACAATTTTTCACATCAGCAAACACATGCATTCACACACAGTCACACACACAACACACAATATGCAGAGTCATATAATACAAAATTACAAACACAGCTGACAACTATTTACACATATACGATAAAACATTTCTTTTTTTAAACTAGTGACTACAATGAGGTTTGAAGTTAAGACCCACCTCAAATTACTCAAACCTCCCACAACTAAGCTGATTCTAGTGGGTTGATAAAACATGTTTTTAAGCACTTAGAAATATGGCTAATGCGATTTTAGTCCTGTAATGTTTTTTGTTAATTTTGTAAATTTTAAATTTTTTACAAAAATCTTTGTCACATGGCATGAATAAATATTTCCATTACCAAAGCAGAAGACGGTATTATTCAGAACTCATTATCAATTTCCAATTTTGAGCAATACAGTACACATCAAAAGAACCATTTGTGAAAACTGGGAAAAATTTTAAACGATTCGGTTTCTGGGTATAAACAAAATTGAAAAAAAAGAAGGTAGCTTTGGAGGTTTGGTGTAAAGAGTTAACCTGATAAACGATGGGGATGGACGGTGCGGCACAGTAGCGTTGAGAAGAGGCGAATGGTTGATTGGTCTAACAGCTGATTTCAACGAAGAGAGTGAGATGAGACGACGAGTGCAATGAGACAACGCCATTAGAATCAAAGAAAAGCTTAAAAGAAAGAGAGTGAAACTAAAATGCTCCTTCAGTCTACGGAGGAGGGTTTTCACCCAAATACATTGCTTGCTTTGTCATCGAACAAAGTATAACCCTATTGAAAACAAAAATTAGGAATTTATATATCTTTATGATCTATTCATTCATTCATCCAAAGAGATTTTTTTGAGCATTAAACAAATTTAAATTCTAATTTAATTAAAATATATTTTTTAAAAAATCAGTAAAATATATTAATACATTTTTTATTTATTTTATGAATTTCATAGACATACACTGTTAATTTAAAAATTCTTATATTATTAACTAATCAAAAAATCATCTTTAACATGACTTAGAAGATAATTATTACAAAAATTAATAAACTTATCATATAAATGTATTATTTATTCTTATTTTATATCAAAACAATGTGAATAATTAATTTTTTTTCAGTGTCATCAAATTATAAATTATCATATAATTAAAAATTATCAGTTTTTGTAATAATTATCTTGAATGTCTTATTTAGTGTAAAATTTTTTAGATACACATGCATGCTTAATTATTTTCAATAATATGTGATTTGAATTAGAAACACGAAAAAATAATTCTTTATGAAACTTTGTATGAAAAAATAAATAAATTTAATGGCATAAAAAAAAATATAAAATTAGGATCATATGTTCATTTCATTATTTTTCAAATCAGACTAGTCATTGAATTAATGAAGACACTAATTAAGAATTTACAAGTTAATCAATCCTTGAACTTAAGAAATGAAAACCGATTCAAATCGGTCCAAATTAATATATTTGAGAACATTATGAGTAGTTATTAATAATAAATAATTAATATAAAATAACTTTTCAGTTGTTATCCTTTATCGGTGCGTCACATTTTACAAAATATTACGATATATTTTTTAATTTTAAAAAGATTGTTTGAACTAATTTTGTAGAAATAAATTCAGTAACTTATTAAATATATAATGTAAAACATAGTTGCACATGTACCATAAAAAGTCTTAACCTTAAAAAGAATAATTGCTTAAGTTCTTATAAAACCTCAGCTGAACTGGAATCAACCCTCCCCTTTTCTTTCAGTAATACACTCGACCGAAAGATACCATCATACCAAAGACATCAGAAACTAGTACATGTTAACATCCCCATTCTGTCCCCTCCTTTTCTAATAAGTTTCTTTCCCCTTCCATTTGATGTTTTGTTTACTTTTGGTCCCTTGTTTTCCTCTATTGCATGCTTTTCCCCTTTGTTTTTCATCCAAGCTCGCCAGCATCAAGATTGAATCTTACGACGCATGACTGATACACTATAGTCACTCTCGTATGATTACCTGCAGCAGTGTACATTTCTCACGAAGTCATATCCCCAGTATTTGTTCACCTTAAAAGGTAAATTAAAAATGTATGTAAATGAGATATATACACACACAAAATTTCCTAATTTACTCCTTAAATAAAAAAAATAACTTAAATATATTTTTAATCCTTATAAAATAAATGAGTTTTAATTTTAGCCCCTGAAAAAAATTTCTTTATTTTTCATCCCTCTAAAATTTAAAATCACTATTTTTTTTTTTGATAATATGAGTACCTTTTAATTTTGATTCCTATAGAACATTTTTTTTTTCGTCCTTCCAAAATCTGAAATTACTATTTTTTGTCCTTAACATGATTTAAGGTAAATAAATATTTATTTTAAGGATCTAGAAAAAATTTTAGAAGTGCCATGTGCTAAAATGATAAATAGGTATCACCTAAAATGATTACTTAACCTTTCGTTGAACACAGTAGCAATTAATTAGTATCATATAATAATAGGAACTAAAATCAATGATTTCAAATTTTTAAGAATGAAAACCAAAGAAAATTTTTTGCAAAGACTAAAATCAAAAGTTGCTTATTTTACAGAAACTAAACATTTAAACCTAAAAAAAATTGATGATCGTTAATGCTTAACGTTAATGCTTAACGTTAATGCTTATATCAGCTTCTCTTCCAAATGACCCTAGCTGCCCCATTGTTACAGACAAGCCATTACTCACATCACTAATATCTACACAGCACTTAACTGGTTTCACATTCATTATCGCTATCACTGAATACATGTATCCAATTCTTATCCAAGTTTATCAAAAAAATATATAAAAAATTCTTATCCAAGCATTTTATTCTCAGATTAGATATTTAGAAGTTAATTTCTATGAAACATGGAAATTCCACAAAGGTACATTATGCAACCAGCAACTATCTTGATACCAATACAATGAATGCGACATCTCCAAGCTCTTTGATCAGTGAAAACAACCAAATGCGCCTTTCTGGTTTATTCAAAATTAATTACCTTAACTATTAGAGAATCATAAGATTCAAAATAATGAACAATACTTTCCATAAAAAATACACGTTTTCCTTCAAGGTCATCAAGGGCACTCTGGAATCAATGCCCGCCAGGACAGACAGAAAGGAACTTCAAATAATCGTTGTTATAGATGCTACTGTCCAATAATAATGTCAGTAAGTCTGACCAAGCAGCTGCAAAGGAAGCTGTTGCATGACAACCATTGAATATATGTAACCAAAATTTTACCTTATTTTGGCTTGCAGGCTGATTCCAGTTCCAAGTTGTGCCCAACTGTTAGCAAAGATATACTAGAAACCAAATACTGAGAGAAATTGTATTAGCAGCTTTGGTATGCACTTCGGAAGTTGGGCCCTAACCTTTGCAACTAACTCTTACATCCTTGGCAGCAACAACAGAGCACCTGCAACAGATATGTATGATTTACTTTTACGGTTGATAAAATGTTAGTAAACTAAATATGTACGTTAAAAAACCACTTGAGTGAAAAGACAAGCTATGAAGCAAGGGTTCAAGAATGGGTTTTTGTGCAAGTGCCAAAAGTAAGGAAAACTTCATAGCGGAAATTTCATTTAGAATTGGAACGGTGATAAAAGAACCCTATTCCATAGCACCTTCTTAAGGAAAAAAACCTAAATAAAAACTGCCACTTGGTCAACTAAGCTCCAATACAATGTCATGGTTATTTCATCTAAAAGTTTAAGCATCTAAGAAAGACCCAAACAATGGGTTTGATCATCTTAGCTTCTACCAGACATTTGGAATGATTAACATAGAAAAGGCAAATTCTGCTACAGCCTGAGCCAACTAATAAGACAATAGTATGGTATTCCAAAAGAATTGATAATGAAATTTCAACAGCATTTCCAGCAGCCCCCAAGCATTCTTTTATACGGAAGAACATATATCAAAGGGAAAAAAAGAAAATGCAAAGAGGAAAGGTATAATATCCTCCATTCATCCTATTCCTAAAAAAAAAATAAAAAAAAAAAAACTTTAAGGGTATCCAACAAGCTATGAAATAATTGTATCTTGCATTAACTTAAACAGTACAACATAATTAAGAGTTCATGCACAACCAAAGTTAAACTAAAAAATATATATATATATATATTAAATAATTAATATAATATAATCACAACTTAGGGTATTACGAGTCTTCATCAATTATTACAAAGTAAAACCAATATCAAAATCAAGGCAAAATCTCAGGACATGAGATGACATGCACCTAAATTACCAAACACCTAGTAACTCTTCAATGAGACTGCAAAGGCCTTTATCCATATTTAATTGTTTCTAAATTACATATTTCAAAAGATGATTCAATCTTGAAAGGAGAATCCACCATTCCACTACATCCCATCCCATGTCCTTGAGGTAAGTCACCAATTCAAGTTGACAAACTATATAGTATACATATACAACAATCCTCAGCACACAACAAATTTGACAAAATAAATCCTTAAGCAAAACACCAACAATGCTTACCAATTAAACAGCAAGCCCCTGTTCTTTCGCTTTCTTGAGCCATTTAAGCGTGCTCTCCAACGTCGAGTAAGCAGCGACATCCGTCAAGCTCTTGCTCTCAACCGCATAATCAAACACCTCATAGGCCTCTGCAACTCTCCCCTCCCTACACAGCACCCTGACAAATGTGGCATAAGAAGCTGTCTCAAGCTTCAGCCCGCCGGACTTGATCACCCGGTAGAACTCAACCGCCTTCTCCAACAGCCTCGACTTACACAACCCGTGCAGCAGCGTGTTATACGTGCACTCGTTCGGACTGCACCCTTTGGCCTCCATCTCCCCTAACAAGGCCAGTGCTGCCCGCGCGTCCCCCTTCCTGCACATCCCATTCATCAGGGAAGTATAAGTCACCTCATCAGGAAAATAGCCCTTCTCCGCCATCACGCTCAACAGCTTCTTCGCCTCAGTAACTCTCCCCGACTTCGACAACCCGAAAATCAAAGTGTTGTAAGTGACAAGATCAGGCTCCACCCCTTCCTCCTTCATCTTGTTGTAAACCTCAATTGCCTCGCTCCCTCTGCTCAACACACAATAACCTTTCATAATTGTATTGTAAACAAAGCAATCAGGCTTGAAACCCTCCTCGTGAAGCACACTCACCAACCTCGTCGCCTCTCTCAAATTCTTACCATTACACACATTATCAATTAGAATTGTATAAGTAACGAGATCGGGCTTTATGTGAAACTTGTCACGCATTTCATCGATGAAACAGTATACAGTGCTCAACGCGCGGGACTTACAGAGGTGCTTGACGAGGGAATTGAAGGTGTAGGGGTCGGGGGAGCAGTGCTTCGAGGCCAATTCTTTGAACAATTCGACGGCGTGGTCGAGGCGGCCGGCGGAGCAGAGCGCGCGGACCGCGACGTCGGCGGTGACGTTGTCGGGGGCGAGGCCGGCGGCGAGCATGAGGTTTAGGGTTCGGTGGACCGGGGAGAGGGCGGGGTTGGGGGAATTGCCGCTGCACGCGTGGAAGAGGAGGATGTGGAAGGTGGAGCGGTCGGGGGAGAAGGAAGGGAGGGTTTTGGTGATGTGGTTGAGGAATGCGATGGAGTCGGCGGGGGTGGGGGCGACTTTGGCGTAGGAGTGGAGGAGGGAGTTCGGGAAGCGGGGGTCCGTGGAGGAGTTCGCGATAGAGTCGAAGACGGTTTTGGCGTCTTCGAGGCTCGGGGATTTGAAGAGGGGCACGGGGGGTTCTTGTTTCGGGGGTTTTCGGGGGCGGGGTTTCTTGGGGAAGTGAGGGGGTTTGGATGGGGAAGGGGTTTCGGGACGGAACAGAGAAGACGGGTTTCGAAGGTTCGGGTTTGCGATCGCGGAGCGAAACGACGGAGGGATTTTCCCCATGTCGAGGGTCGACTTCTTCTTTCGTCTTCTGCTTCTGCTACCTCCTCCAGCAGGGTTTAGTAGGGTTTTTCAACATTCTGCTTCTGAATGGCTTCGTTTGTACATCGTAATTGACGAAGTGGAAATTAATCTGAACTATAAATTTAATTTTATATTAAAACTAGTATTTTAGTAAATTTAAAAATTTTTATTTTTATATAATTAAAATGTATAATAAATAAATATCTTTGTTAATTATATTTTAGATTTATAATCAATAATTTAAATTGTAATATAAAATTGTTTCTTATTATTTATAATTTTTTTAAAAAATTATTGAAATTTAATTTACAGTTAGTGATACAAGTAGGGATGACAATCCTACTTATATCTTATGGGTACCCGCAAAAAATATCTGTAATGCGTAAGGTAAATACTTACTCAATGGGGACAGGGGCAGATATTTACTAGCAAAATTTAATGAGAATGAGTGCGGATATGTGTACTATAGTACTTAACTCGCCCCGTACCTACACCTGTATATATATATATATATATTGAAAAGATAAATTCTAGTGATTATTATAATATTAAATATCTTAATTTATTTTAATAAAAAAGATATTGCAAGAAGTAGTGAAGTACAAACAAAAATAAGAATTTAATTTATATGTATTGTTAGTGTAAAATATTTTTACGCATATATTCAATAGGAATTCACCATATTGTCACATCGATGAATAAGATGATGTGAAAAAATAATCAAATTTTATTAAATATATGTGTAAAAAAGTTTGTATTGGCATTATATATAAATTAAATTCTAAAAATAATTCATACTTTACTAAAAATATTAAATTATATCAAAAGATTAAGTTTTTTTTTTCAAATGAATGCATTGTTTCTAATTAAAATATTATTGACAACATTTATAATTATTGTTATTTTTGAATGTAACTTTTTTAAATCCAAAATTATATAAATTTTATTTGATATTAACTATATTAAAGGATAGATTGAATGCATTTGCCTTTTTATATATTGATAGTGAAATGTTAGAAATGCTTAATAATAGAACTTTGATCAATAATTTCGTAGTTAATAAGAAAATAAAATGAGAATTGACAAATTATATTAAATTAATTTTGAATATAAATTTTGTTTAAGGCATCAGAATTTTATACCAACACTTAAGTAAAGTGCGGGTAGCGGGTGTGAGTACAGGGATATATATAGATACCCAACAGGTACGGGGACGGGAATTAAAGTTGCTACTCGCATGAGTATAGGGCTGGGTATAGGTATTTTGTTCAAACGCGGGTATGGAGACGAATACTATAGTACCTTACCTAGACCCTGCCCATTGTCATCCTTGGATAAAAGCAAAGTAGCTTGAGATAGTCAAGAGAGAGTTTTTTGTCGAATTGCAAGAGTAGTATGTAAAATACACATCAAATGAGAAAAAAGAGAAAATAAATAGAATGTTTAATTAAGCTTGGGGAGAGTGACCATCTCACTCTCCAAATTGTGTATTTTTATTTATAATATAGAAGTAAATATATGTATTTTTTACTAAAAAAAATAATATTTTTTATTTACTTACATATACAATGGGGTCATGATAAGTGACATAATAAACAAGTTTTGGGTTATTTTATAATGTGCTTATGGTCTAGTTTATTTGAGTTACAAACCAAGAATTTGAAGCACAATTAACAAAACGTTAGTTATCTCAGAACTTACTCGTGCATTTAATTTTGATTTCTTTATGCACAATTTAGTCAATTTAGGGTCAATTATAACTACCAAAAGGATAAATGGACTCTTCATGAGCTTATTTCATATGGCGTGCAAGAGGAGGAAAGATTGAAACAAGAAAAGTTTAAAGGTGATCACTTGACAATTAACTCCAAAGACAAGAAGAAAAAAAGGGAAAGGGATAAGGAAGCTACAAGTGGTCTATCACATCGTCTATCACAAAAGAAACAACATGCTTATTTCTTTTGCAAAGGAAAAAGTCCATGTGAAGAAAAATTGTCCCAATTATCATGCTTAACCTGCAAAGAAAAGTACATTTCTTGGTTTAGTTTGTTTTAAGGCTAATTTAACTTTTATGGCCAGACACACTTGGTGGACATACTATGGTGTTAATACTCACATAAGTGTGTTTATGCAAGATTGTTTGATTTTTTGGATGTCGATTGATGCCAAAAAATATACATTTACGTAGGTGATGGCAAATAAATTGAAGACAAAGCAATACGAACTTTTAGGTTATTATTCAAGACTAGTTATTATTAGATTTAAATGAGATACATTGTATTGACATTTAGATAGAATTTGGTTTTTATTTCCTTATTGGACAAAATTGGTTACTCTTGTTCATTTGGGAATAGTAAGTTTAGTTCGTGTAAAAATTTAAATCTTATCTATACTAATTCTTTATCTTTACATGATGACATATATTTACTTGATATTGTCGTTACCTTTAATGAAGCCTTGCATTTCAGTTCACACGGCACAAAAAGTAAATTAACTTATGAGAATTTTGCTAAGTTATTATGACATAAGTGTTTAGGTCATATATTTAAACAAAGGATCCAAAGATTTATGTCAGATGGATTTCTTAATCCCTTGGATTTAACAAACTTTCAAGTTTACATAAAGTGCTTAAAGGGGAAGTAAACAATGTAATGTTGTGATTTTCTTCTCTATGATTAATTAAGTGATTAAGGTTAATTACAAGAGAAATAAAAATTAATTTCATGAAAAGATTTAATTGATTAGTGTTGCACACTTATCAATGAGTTTCTGTAAGGAAATCTTATCGGAATTGGTTATGTTATGTCAATGTGAATGCACATTGAGGGAGTAAGTGACCAAGCAAAGATGTACCATAATTCAGTGTGAGAGTATCATTGACACATTTTCCTAGACCGTTAACACGTTGATCAAGGACAATTACCCGTTGACTTAGCATTTTTGGCAAAAAGCTTACTGTACCATTTGTAGTAAATCACCTTATCATTTTTGGCAAGAAATTCAAAAACAATTCTCCCATAAATGGCAAAAAGCTATCAGTTGCATATCAAAAGTTGGTTTCCATTTTTAGTGTTCATCCTTTGGTTAAAGAAATCCCTAATGATCATTATGAAAAACCCTTCTCCTGATCTTGTTTAAAAGGCAAAGCTCACTTTAAGATCATAATCTTTTCAACCTTTGCTACTGCATTTTCATGGACCAAGGACAATCCTTCCATTCTTGAAGCATTTTCATCATTTTTCTTGAGAAAACTCACCAATTAAGGGAGCTTACTCTTTTATGTGTTTTATGTGTAAATATGTTGTAAGTTGCTCTTAAATGTTGAAGAACATGATAAAGAAATGTGTTATTACTTCATATTTCAAGTTTGGTTCAGTTTTGATGGTTGTTGTAAGTTGTATGAAAAATGCAAGTATGTTATGATTATCTATTTGTTGGTGATTTTGATGTTTATATTACATTTCAGCAGTTGTATAATGATGTTATGAACCGTTTTAGTGCGTTTATATGTTGTTTTCACTAAAAATATGAAAAATCACAATTTCAAGTTGTTGAGTTTGAACCCCCAAGCTAAGCGTAGTGAATGCGAGCTAAGTGCAGATCATGTTCTAGGGTTTTGTTGAAGGCATGCTAAGCATAGATCATAAAATTAAAGAATTTGTTAAATATGGGCTAAGCATGACGACGCTAAGCGTTGTAAAGGTGCACTAAGCACTGATAATGATTACTTAAAACACGTAGCAATCCTTATGGTAGCATGCTAAACGTAGAAATGTAACACTAAGTGCTAGAACTTAGACTTCAATAAAATAATGTTCTCGTCGGAGGGCATTAAGGGTAGAAGAGCATGCTAAACGCCATATAATCCAAAAAAACATTGACTTGCTATATTGTGGCATGCTAAGCGCACTAAGGTCGTGCTAAGTGCCTCTAATCCCGTGACAATTAGCTCTCTATAGTAATGAGAGCTAAGCGCGATGGTAGTCACGCTAAGTTCCAGTTTAACTCAAGATTAATATAACATGCAACATGTAGCGCGTTAAGCGTTATGAGGTCAAGCTAAATGTGAAACCCTTACCTTTCTCAAACATAATGAAATAGAAGAGGTTAGGAATGAAGCCCTAGTTGATGATCCCTTGCTTTTCCTCAAGGAACCTTAAGAAGATAATTATCTAACATGATTATTGAAAAACTTAGGATAACCATAAATGGAAAGATAGTTCGACCTAATGAATAATAAGATTTGCAAGTGAAACCCTAAAGGCCCTATTCATAAATTGTAATGAGATACGTTATTTGTCAATTAATGGATGATGATTAAAAGCAAAACAAAAAAATTCTTCGATCATAGGAATTGTTGATAAAATTCCTACATAGTAGAGGTTGGTTGTTGGAACCTTTATAAGTGTTGTTGTTGATGATGCTTAGGCCTTGAGGCAAGCCATAAATAAGATGGCGGAAACAAAGTTGTTGTATCTCAAACCATAAGGGTATCTAAGTACAACCATGTTGACATGTTGATTGAGATTGTTGTAGAATTATTGATGTTGTATTGTTAAGTTGTACATGTATTTCATGCATATGTCCACAACAATGGCTGTGATTGAGCAAGCATATAAGTTGGTTTGGTTGATTGAAGCTGACAACTCATACAGGACCTCCAACCCAGTGCTAGGTGAGACATGGGACCGTGTGATGGGCTTAAAGGATAATTGGACGGGCAATTTCTCATAGGGCCAAGGTTATTGCAAACCTTGAGTCACGGTGAGTCATTACCCACGTGTACTTATCCTAACAAACCGTTAAATCTTGTTTATAGATCAGAGTTTTGGTAATCCTTAATGGTTTCTGGTATGTGTCATGTTGTTGTTGATTTGATAATCATGTAGTCATGTTAAAGGAAGTGTTCAAGCTAATCACTCAAATTGTTGAAAAGTCTTTATGGAGTAAGTCTGCATGCATTACATGAATGAAGTTATGTTCTCTATATGATGTTTCGATGAATTGACTTTAATGATAAATGTTGTTCATTGATTATTATTACAATTAAATTGAGATAAAAGTTATGATGCTTAATTTTGCATGTATTAGTTAGATTTTTGTAAGCTTACCCTTGTGTAGCTTGTGTATGTTTGTGTGATTGTGATGATCGCGATGTGTTTGCAAGCGGAATAAAAGCAACAATTTTAAAACCTTTTCTTTATGTAGCAAAGGACATCACATATGCAACTCATCATACTAAAAGAACTTTCATGAATTAAATAAAACAACTTTGGCTCTTAAGGCCATGCATTTGATTCAAAAGGAAAACTCAACTACCTTAACGTAAGAAATACTAAAGCCAAGCTATAAATTAAAGGTACGAAATCCAAGTCTCGATGTCACAATCCTATTAGAGCATACCAAACCCAAAGAAACAGTAAAATAAACTATAACGAGGCTAATGGGTCTACTTAAAGATTCTTTCACTTAGTTCTACTTGATATCACCTGTACACCATAGACATAGACAGAAAAAACACCAAGAAACATCATGCTTGAAGTATGATAATGAAAACAGGTAAAACACATAAGCATATACACACAATCAAAGTAATATTAGTTTTTAGGAATTAAACAATACATAATAAAATGCACATGCAACTTAGCTTATACTTTTGATGCACATGTGGTACCAATCTAAATTCATAGAAAGCAATATAGCAGTACTTGCATGGCATAAGAAGTAGAGGTGTCAAATAGGCCAGCTTAACATGGCCCTATGTGGGCCACTGTGCCAAATTTAGCTTACCTTTTTTTTTTAATCAATTAATTTTATTTTTCTATTGTATTTAATTTTTTCATAAAAAAATATTTAAAATTAAATTATTTCTTTTATGTTACCATACCAAGTAATTATCATCTAACCATAGAAGTAAGAGACTAAAAGTAAAAAGCATAGACCATATTTTTTTTCTGCTTAATATACCATAGAATTATAAAATGCATCTTGTGGATGCCATAATTTAGAAATTAGAAGACATAAGCACCATTAGTTAGGTTGAGTATTTTTTGTAAGAACTTAAGTATTGTTTATTTTATTGTTAGAAAATCGATTTTCACATGATTTAATAAAAAAAGCACTTATTTTAATGTGTAATTTTTTTCAACCTTACAAAATTAATTCTAAGTTATAACTTTACTCCAAATGAATCAAGTATATATAATAAATAAAATATTACTGCTAAGTACTAACACACCTTATTAATATACTAAATAACGTAGATTCACTATAAAAAAGTTAGAAACACAACCCTAGAAAATTAACAATAAACTAATAAAAATTCATTTCCATCTATAAAAAATCAATATCTTATAATATCACAATCAATAAACCATGATTTTAACAATAACATTTCCTTTTATTCTATCCAAGGAATTGGACAAGTCATGAATATTCCTGGTAATATTGTAGTAATAACAATAAAATAGAGCACCAAAATAAAATAAAACATTCATAATGAACTTCCATTTCAGCAAAGAAAGCAAGTCATATCAATTAAAGTTAAGATACAGATAAATGACAAAAGTTCCACAAGTTTAGAAATTCATAAAAAAGAAATACAACAAAGTCCAAAACTAAACAAGTTCATTAGTTCAACAAAAAACATCTTCAACAACAAATTTAAGATGTTGCATTTTCTCCATGACCAGTTTGCTCCATAAATAACTGTATCTCCTCCACTTCTTGCACACATGCAATTCATAATACAAAAGAAGTAAATAACTAAGAAATAAATATTTAAATGCAATTTACATATTAAAACAGAAAGGATTACAATATAATGAGTTAATGTCATATTACTAATTTATTATTACCGGAAGGTCCAACTTCTTTAAAACAGTGCAACCAATTACGAGTACAAATGAGAGATTGCATGGTTTCAAGGAGTAAGCAATTTCTATACTTATGTAGGATACGACCTCCGATACTAAATGAAGATTCCAAAGCAACTGTTGTGATTGGAATGCTCAAAATTGAAATAGCAAGAGACGCACAAGAAGGGGGATTGAATTGTGCGTTTCAAAAGCTTTTTTGATTTAAAAAAGGTTGAAAACGTTTTTGAGCTAAAGGATAGAGAGGACAGGGACACAGAGATTTTATACTAGTTCACTCAACCTTGAGCTACATCTAGTCCCTTTACCCAGAAGGTATCCACTAACCAACCTTGGTTACAAGTATTTTTCACGGCCTCTTCAGGCTGTACAACGCAATCACCCCGGATTGCTTAACCCAAGTATTCTTTCTCACTAAGCCTCTCCAGGCTTTCACAACAAAACAATTGATAGTAAAGGTCAACTCACAATGTGAGAATATAAAAAAAAATAAGCACAATACAGTAATGTATTAGAGATATATGAACTATCGTCTAGTGTACGCGTAAGAAAGCAATCGGCATTTTTATGTTTATGCTTGATGCGTCGTCCTCTTTAGTATATATATATATGGTCTTCAGAGAGAAAGAACCGTTAGATGACTTGGTTGATTTATCTTCATTCTTTAGGAAAGAGGTGCGCATATCGAGCTTCCAAACAGATTAGAAAGGACAGCTTTTGAACTTGCACTAAAATGGAAAGAGCAACTCTGTGCTAAAGGTCTGCTTTTCTGAACATTCTTCATTCGTCTAGGCAGCTTGAAGAGTTGACTTGCTTTTTCTACCTTGCTGCTCTTTTGCACTAGAATGATTTTGTCTACCATTTAATGCTTGAAATATTTGAATGTTACATATCTAAAAAAGGTAGGGCATTGGTCTCGAGATATGTGTGCAAGACGTATAGCTTGGACGAATTATTAAATTAAACTTAGCCGTTTAATAGCTTTCATTTGGATGCGTCTTGTATAAGTGTCTAATACTTAAGACATATAGTCCACGAATGGGACTTTTACTCTTGGACGGTCATCATGTATACGCTTTGGACGTTCGATGAGATTAGCACATTGGACGCCATGAGTTTGGATGCTGTAAGACTCGTTAATTTAAAAACAGAGACTTAAACTTTAATAAGTTTGTTATCTTCAAAATTGGAGGGTCTAGACGCTTCAACGTCTTTAGTTCCAACAATCTCCCTCTTTTTGATGATGACAAACCTTATGAATTTTTAAGTTTTGTAAATATATAAGACAAGGAAAGCACATATATAATAGGTTTTGATAGACTTACTATGCTCCCCATGAGTCTGAAATATCATAAATTGTGTACTAGACACGCAAGATATTAGTCCAAATAACCATCCAGTATTAGAGAGTACAATGTTGATGCATGAATGTCATGTAATGCTATAAGTATCAGATTGAGCAATCCAAGTTAACTTATCAATTCAGTCAAACAGAGTAAAGGCAAGTAAAGACATCAGGATAGACATACTTAAATCATACAGAAAAAAAAACTTATATAGACAGCTTTATTTAGATTCTCCCTCTTTGTCATTATCAAAACAAAAGGAAAAGAGAATGCTATCACAGTCACTTGGGCGCAGGTGGAGGAGGAGGTGGAGAAGGTTATGGTGTTCAGAGAAGTTCTTGTTGGTTTTGGAGGATTTGTTGGAGAAGGGTGAAGATGGGTTGGACTTGGCTAAAGACGTATTGTTGGACGGCTGGGTCGATAGTAGAAATGGACGGAAGGGCAGTAGTGGAGAGGGGAAGGCTTGCAGATGCTTGAGATCTGGGAGTAGGCGAGGGTGGAGGTGTTGGGGAGGGTGGTTGGGAAGGGGTTGGTGGGTGAATTTCGGTGGATGGAAGGGGTGATTCTAAGAGCAGAAGGTTGGGAAGTTGAAGTTGGTATGGACGCGAAGTTGTCCATAGGTAGGGAGGTTGGAAAGTGTTGGGGTGTGTTAAGGCTACAATTAAAGTGTAAAGAATAGAAGTTTCTGTATCGAGAAGGGGACGCTCATCTACTGGACGAACAAAAGTAGCAAAAGTGTCTGAAAAGTGAAAGACACGAGCTGGACGCTGTGTGTACTCACAGTTCTTTGCTGTTGGAGTTTTGGCCTTGTCGTCTGGCGAGATTTCGCTACTGGATGCTTCTTATTCACAAGTGAACATATGTTGGTGTCAGAAACGTTCAGCATCGTCCTCGTTCATGTCTTGTGAAAGACGATGACTAGTGTACCATTCAGGAGTGATGGTTGGATGATACTGAATTTTAGCTCTAGACGATAGCGGCAAAGATAGCGACTTGGTCAGAATCTTCTCCTTTTTGCTATTTACATCCAAGGTTGGAAGCCTTGGGCAGACGCGGTCGGGTTGGATGCCGATGGATGTGGATGGTTTGATGTGTTGCGAGGGAGGGATGTAAAGTTGATACTTCAAAAATGTAGAGCTCTTTACAGATTTGCAAAACATATGTTCGAAAAGCGAAGGGAAAAATCTAACTTTTTCGGGTCTAATGGCCTAAACTTTAAATCTACTAGCCTTAAATGGACTATCTACTTAGACACTCGACTTCGCCTTTATTGCAGAGCCTGCTCTATTTCTTCTATCAGAGGTACTCTGTGTTGAAGTACTTTAGGAGGATGGGCAGTTAAGCATTAGGCTCGCACCAGTCTTGGATACCTTCGTCGGATGAACTGCTTAAGCGATAAATGTTCAATTGCTCCAGGAGGTAGCGCCAAGTAAGCTTCTTATGGTTGATGGACATAATTGTCCATGTATTTGTCAAAGGAAACTGGCGAGTTGTTAAAGCCAAAAATTGGCTCAGGAAGAGGCTCTGGACGCAGTATAATAGTGTTGTCGTCCATCAGATTTTGCTTGTTTACTTCAACAAACAGTGAGGGCTAATGTTGTCTAGTTTTCTCCAAGTCTTCTTGGTGGGTGGATGATGTGGTGATGGGAATGATGGATGATGAGGACGGTTGTTTGGGGGGCTTGATGGAGAGATATGTCTTGGTGAGTCTAGGTGTGGGTATGGCGCAAGTGTAACCTTCATCACCAAGTAGTAACATCTCTGGTTCAGGTGTGGTTTCTATTTGGGCTTGTGTTTGGTCAGAGATGTGTTTGGCAGGTTCAACAAATAGAGTTTCACTAAACTTAGCTTTAGATTCAACAATAGCAGAGGCAGATATCTTACTTTTCTTTTGTGGTGCTGTTGTTTGTTGTGTGTCTGCCAGACGTTTTGATGGTTGAGTGGGTTGGACGGCTAATGCTAGTGGAGGTTGAGGAGGAATTTCTCCTGTGGCAGTTTTCTGTTTCTTCACTAGAGCTCCTATTGGCTCATTGTCTTCGTCATCTGACTCCATTGTTAATCGGAGTCTTCTCTTGGTTGGTGCTTGTGCAAGTGCAGCAGCAAGAGTAGATGGAGAAGGAGCAGCAATTTGAGGAGCAGGCAAAGTAGTAGGTTGTTGCATTTTGGATCTTGTTGCTTTAGACGTCTTGCTCTGGATGGTTGCCTTCGGGTGGATGGTCTGGCAGCTACGATGGGGTGGATGAAAAGAGCTTCACCGTCCATTGGCTCAATTGGTAGAAAGGCTGGTTGTTCAACTTGTAGAGGTGTCTCCTCTACTGATTCTTCCTTGACACCCACCAACTTGTCAGGCTTTTCCAGTGGTGTCAGCACAAACCCAGCTCTCATCTAGGCAATATTGTTTCATCCAAAGAGCACTTGGGTGAATCTGTAGCCACCACCTTGTGTTCTGATTTGAATATGCTCACCAATAGACAGAGTGAAGAAGACATAGTATACCTTTTATATTTAAAAAACTTTGTTCAGAAAAGCCACATAGGTGATCTGGTCATGCTCTCCTCGTCCTTTCAAGGTCCTTATGATGTTACTCAGGATGAGGTAAGGCAAGTTGAACTGTTGGCCAGTAACCATGTGAAACAACACAAACTTATCCAGGAAAGTTACGTTGTCCTTGGACCTTGCCTTGTGCAGTATCCCCTTGTTTAGGAACTGCAAGTACACCTTGGCCTCCTTGATCAGTTTGCTGTATTCAATTGGATCTTCGCCTTCAAGTCCTATCAAGGCTGTGTCCACTATCTCATGTCCTCCAAAGCTGTCTTCCCACCAATTTTTGATACAGGAACCAACCCTTTCACAGCCAACATCTTGCACCACACTCCCAAGGTCTAGAGTGACCTTCATGCCCAGCTCATAACCAAAAATGTTTGTTGTAGAGAACTCTACAGACTTCCAAAAACGTCTGATGAGTTCTAGGTAGACTATCTCATTTAGGTGAAAATAGTTGAGAATCCTATACCGTATTAGATTATCTTTAACTTTTACACCTATGTCATCAAGAGCTTGGATGTTGATGTGATTTTCTATAAAGACCATAGCGCTGTCCGGGCTTTGCACACGAGCCACTACCTTCATGGCGCCATCAGTTTTCTCCATCACCATTTTTTTTTTGAAAGATTAGGGGGTTTAGGGTTCGAGAGGTTTCGAGAGTGAAAGAAAGAGAGAGTTCAAGATAGCAAAAGTCGAGTAAGAGTTTTTCTCTTTGCAAGTGTTTGAGTGTATTGAAAGGAACTGATGGGTTTCTCTTTTTGGCGGTTTTTTAAATTTTCGAAGAGAGATAAAGTCGCATTTAATGCTGATCAGGTGCACACGTTTTATGAGGGTGGTTATACAGTGCATAAGTGACTCAAACAAGAATAAAGCATTTATTTCAAATCATTATCAGTGAAAACATGATTAAATACGGATGAAGATTTGTATGCACATAAATATGAACTGTTATGAAATGCGAATAGTCATGGACGCATGTATGATGGATGGTATAATAATAATGAATGCTATATGACTTTGGACGCTACTCGTCATTGAACAGTTAAGACACATAAAATAAAACTATTCCTTTATAAATTCCATACCAAGACGATCTCGAATATGGATGAGTTAATCTTTAAGAAGTGGTTTTGTAAATATATCTGCTAGTTGATTTTCAGTGTTAATGAACAGTATATCAATAACCTCTTTCTGAACATAATCTCGTACAAAGTGATGTTTTATTTCAATATGCTTTGCTCTAGAGTGCAATATGGGATTTTTCGATAAGTTAATGGCAGTAGTATTATCACAGAGGATAGGGATTTTACTCTTGTAAATACTGTAGTCCTCTAGTTGATGCTTGATCCATAGAATCTGTGAACAGTAGGACGCTACTGAAATGTATTCTACTTCTGCTTTGGATAGGGCAATCGTCCCTTGTCTTTTGCTCGTCCAGGAGACAAGATTTCCACTAATGAGGTAACATCCTCCACTAGTTCTTTTTCATTCTATTCTGTCTCCAGCATAATCAACATCACAGAATGTAGCTAACCTGTATTCCTTATTTGACTTAAAACATAAACCAAGGTTAGTGGTTCCTTTTAAGTATCTAAAAATTCTTTTTATTGCCGTGAGATGTGTTTCTTTTGGACTAGATTGAAAACGGGCACATAGACATACACTAAACATAATATCAGGTCTGGATGCTGTTAGATACAGTAGAGATCCAATCATACCTCTGTATGTGGTTTTGTCTACCTTTTTGGATGTGTCATCCAGTCCAAGTATTGAAGATGGATGCATTGGCGTGCTCATTTCTTTGGCGTCGTCCATCTTGTACTTCTTGAGAAGTTCTTTTGCATACTTTGTTTGATGTATGTATATGCCGTTGTTAGTTTGTTTCACTTGTAATCCCAGGAAGAAGTTCAATTCTCCCATCATGCTCATCTTAAATGCAAATGTCATGAGCTTAGAAAAATCCTTGCATAAATCGTTATTAGTAGCACCAAAAATTATATCATCCACATAAATTTGTGCAATAATAAAATGTGATTGGACGTTTTTGCGAAAAAGAGTGATGTCTACTTTTCCTCTTGTAAAACTATTCTCTAAAAGAAAAGAACTCAACTTCTCATACCAAGCTCTTGGAGCTTGCTTAAGTCCATATACGGCCTTTTTGAGTTTGAAAACATGTTTAGGATAGGTATCACACTCAAAACCAGGAGGTTGTTTCACATAAACTTCCTCATTTATTATACCATTGAGAAATGCATTTTTCACATACATTTAATAAAGCTTTAATATTACTATGAGTTGCAAATGAAAGTAAAATGAAAATGGCTTCTAATCTAGCTATTGGTGCAAAAGTTTCAGTAAAGTCTATACCTTCTTGTTGTGAGTGACCTTGAGTTACTAGTCTAGCTTTGTTTTTTACCACTTTTCCTGCTTCGTCTAGTTTGTTACGAAACACCCATTTTGTTCCTATGGTAGATTTCTCTTTAGGTGCAGGAACTAGCTACCACACGTCGTTTCGTTTAAACTGACTCAGTTCTTCCTTCATGGCATTTCTCCAGCCTTCGTCCAGGAGAGCTTCGTCCACTATCTTTGGTTCCTTCAAGGCAATTTGAGCTTGCTCCTTGAAGGTTGATCTTGTCCTTACATGATCGCGCACATTTCCAAGAATTTGGTTATCTGGATGATATGTTTTCATTTGCCATTGTCGTCTAGTTGGTTCCTTTTCTTCTATCTTTGGGTCGTCCAATTGAGTTCTGGACGCTGGTTGGTTGGTATTGTCTAACTTCATATCTACAAATGAATCGTCTAGCTCTAATAGTACTTTATCAGGCTTGTTGTCATTGAATTTTACATGAATAGCTTCTTCAACCATTAAGGTTCTAGAGTTGTAAACTTTATAGGCATTGGACGTTTTAGAGTAGCCTAACAAAATTTCATCATCACACTTAGAATCAAACTTTCCAAGATTGTCCTTAGTGTTTAAAATGAAACATTGACATCCAAAAGGATGAAGATATGATATGTTTGGTTTTTTTTCCTTTCCACAATTCATAGGGAGTCTTTTTCAAAATAGGTCTAATATATGTTCTATTTTGTAAATAACATGCTGTGTTTACAGCTTCAGCCTAGAAGTGCTTAGGAGTGGAGTTATCATTAAGCATGGTTTTAGCCATTTCTTGTAATGGCCTATTCTTTCTTTCTACCACACCATTTTGTTGAGGTGTTCGTGGTACAAAGAAGTTGTGGAGAATTTTGTTCTCCTTACAGAACCTTTGAAAACTTTCGTTTTTGAACTCTCTTCCATGATCACTTCTGATTAAGGCTATACACACACCTTTTTCATTTTGAATTCTTTTGTAAAATATAGAAAATACTTTGTAAGACTCATCCTTGTGTTTTAGGAACATGACCCATGTCCATCTAGTATAGTCGTTTACTACAACTAACCCATATCGTTTTCCATTAAGTGAGGCTGTTCTAGTTGGTCCGAACAAATCAATATGTAGAAGTTCAAGTGGTCTAGTTGTGGAAAGAATATTCTTAGAATCAAACGAGCTTTTCACTTGTTTCCTTTTTTAACACGCATCACAGAGAACATCTAATTTGTATACAAGATTTGGAAGTCTTCTTACAAGGTTATGCTCGTTTATCTTTGAGATTAATCTCAAGCATGCATGTTCAAGTTTCTTGTGCCAATTCCATTGATTCTCGTTGATGGATACTAGATAAGACACATTTTGATTTGTCAGATCATTTAAGTCAATCTTATAAAGATTGCTTTGCCTTTTAATAGAAAATAATATAAATTTGTCTAGGTTTCTAATTGTACATGCATCTTTGTCAAAGGAGACATTGTGTCCACTGTTACATAATTGACTTATGCTTGGTAAATTATGTCTAAGTCCTTCAACATACAAAACATTTTCAATAGAAGGGAAGGGATGTTTACCTATACCTATAATCTTACCCTTTTGATTTCCTCAAAATGTGACCCATCCACTGGTCTTTGGTTGGAGGCTTTAGAACATACACCTTTCACCTGTCATGTGTCATGAGCAACCACTATCCAGGTACCATGATTGGCGTTTCCTTTTTGTTGTCAAGCAGATCTGCAACAAGAATTATCATGGACTTAGGTACCCAAATAGACTTGTGTCCTTTCTTGTTAGTTCTGAAGGCATTGGACACCTTCTTGACTGGACGATGAAAGCATCGAGATGATTCATGTCCACTTTTTCCACATATTTTACAAAAAGTAACATTTTTATTAGTTTTACAGGCTTTTCCCTTAGTAAAGCCAAGCCTAAATTTGTCATTAGGACTTCGTCTATAAGGCAAAATTTTTATTTAGATTTTCAGTCTCATTGACGAACTTGGATAGGCTTTCCTTTAGACGAGTCACTTCCTTTTGAAGTTCTAACGCTTCATGAGGAGGTATCTTTTCTGGAGTAACCTTGCTTTTAAAAACTCATTTTCTTTTAAAATATTTTCATAATTTTCTTTAAGTGAATTCAATTCTTTTGTCATTTTAGAGAATATATTTTTCAGTTCTTTATATCCTATTGAATGAGTTGAGGAATTTGCAAGCAATTCATTATAAGCTTCTTGAAGAGAAATTAGATCATTAAAGTTTATCTCTTCATCTTGCTCATCTTTTGAGCTTTTAGAACTGATTTTCGCCATGAAACACAAGTTTGCTTCTTCCTCTCCTTCTTCTTCAGATGAGGATAGGGCTATGTCCTCCCAAGTGGCCATGAGTCATTTCTTCTTCTTTTTGAAGAAGGTTTTCTTCTTGTCCTATTGCAGGCTTGGACATTTAGCTTTGAAGTGTCCAGGCTTTTTACATTCAAAGCAGACTAAGGGACTTTTCTCCTTGGATTCCTTGTTAAACTTCTTCGTGAAGTTTTTAGCTCTGGACCCTCCTTTCTTCCGCTACACGGATTATATCTTTCTTGATATGAAAGATATCTCATTCTCATTAGAGCCATCTTCTTCGGATGCTTCCTCAGAGGATTCTTCAACATTCAGGGCTTTGGACGATGACCCTTTTGTTGAACGCTAGATGCTTAAGGCGATAGGACTTTCTCTTCTGTCCTTCGTCCTACTTTAGCTCCAGCTCGTGAACTTTGAGAGTTCCAAGTAACTCTTCCATGGATAGCGCTGTTAGGTCCTTGGATGCTCTTAGAGCCGTAACTTGTGGTCTTCATTAACTAGGCAAACTTCTTAAGATTGTTTCAATATGATCATAATTATCATGGGTTTTGCCAAGGGATCTCAAGTTATTAATTATAGTTTGAAATCTACCAAACATGAGTTCGATAGTTTCATTTTCTTCCATAGTAAAGAATTCATATTGTCTTATAAGTAAGCTTAATTCAAATCTCTTTACCTGTGAGGTACCTTCATAAGTAAGCACGAGAGTATCCCACATCTTTTTGGCACTTCTTAAACTGTTCACTTTTTCATATTCAATTTCAGATAAAGCGTACATAATAGTGTTTCTAGCTTTAAAGTCAAGAAGGACCTTTGTTTGTGGGCTTCTGTTCACTGACCCTTTGGTAACTCAGTTCCAGTTTGGTCTAGGGGTAGATAATCACCAGTTTCCACTACATCCCACATGTCGATGTGGCATGCGTCAAAGAATACTATCATTCTTTGCTTTCAGTAGTCATAGTTTTGACCTTTGAAGAGATGAGGTTTGTTTACCGCTTGTCCTTTGTTTTCCATGAATGCTCAGGATCTTTTTACCCCTACACTATTAGATGCTCAACGCTAAGAGGTCGAGCTTTGATACCAATTGAAATAGCAAGAGATGCACAAGAAAGGGGGTTGAATTGTGCGTTTCAAAAGCTTTTTTGATTTAAAAAAGTTTGAAAACATTTTTGAGCTAAAGGATAGAGAGGACAAGCACATAGAGATTTTTATATTGGTTCACTCAACCTTGAGCTACGTCCAGTCCCTTCACCTAGAAGGTATCCACTAACCAACCTTGATTACAAGTATTCTTCATGGCCTCTTCAGGCTGTACAATGCAATCACCTCGGATTGCATAACCCAAGTATTCTTTCTCACTAAGCCTTTCCAGGCTTTCACAATAAAACAGTTGATAGTAAAGTTCAACTCACAATGTGAGAATATAAAAAAAATTAAACACAATACAATAATGCATCAGAGATATATGAACTATCATCTAGTGAACGTGTAAGAAAGCAATCAGACGTTTTTATGTTCATGCTTGATTCGTTGTCCTCTTTCTTCTTCTTCTTTGGTATATATATATATATGGTCTTCAGAGAGAAAGAGCTGTTAGATGACTTGGTTGATTTAGCTTCATTTGGTGCGCATATTGAGCTTCTAGACAGATCAGAAAGGACAACTTTTGAACTTGCACTAAAATAAAAAGAGTAGCTATGTGCTAAAAGTCTGTTTTTCTGAACATTTTTCATTCGTCTAGGCAGCTTGAAAAGTTAACTTGCTTTTTTTTGCCTTGTTACTCTTTTGCACTAGAATGATTCTGTTTACCATTTAATGCTTGAAATATTTGAATGTTATATATCTGAAAAAGGTAAGGTATTAGTCTCGAGATATGTATGCAAGACATATAGCTTGGACAAATTATTAAAAAAAAACTTAGTCGTTTAACAGCTTTCGTTTAGACACGTCTAGTATAAGTGTCTAATACTTGAGACATATAGTCCACAAATGAGACTTTTACTCTTGGACGGTCATCATGTATACGCTTTGGACGTTCGATGAGATTAGCGCGTTGGACACCATGAGTTTGGACGCTGTAAAACTCATTAATTTAAAAACAGAGACTTAAACTTTAATAGGTTTGTTATCTTCAAAATTTGAGGGTCTAGACGCTTCAATGTCTTTGGTTCCAACAAAAATGCCACAAGCCATGATAACAAGTTGGGGGAAACAATGCTTATTCAACTTCCAATAATGTAGGACATCCATATCTTCACCAACAATGCATGATTCTCCTAAATATATGTCAAGTTAAGACTTGCCATCATTTGAAGACTTTTGTCTTATTTCTTGTTAGTATGCCTACAATAAAATAAACATAATACAAATAGATTTGAGACATTCATGGAAAATTAAATGTAATATTATGAAATAAAATTATATTTACAAAGTCAAAGTTACCTGAAGAATGGATGAAGAGAATGTTCCCCTTGGCATTAGATGAGATTGCATGTCTCTTGATGAAGTACTAGGTAAGGATGAGCTTGATGTACCCAAATGAATTACACATTCACCAAAAAGATGATACAAGCCCTCTTTTACCTTATTGACCTTCTCTTCATAATCATGTGGATAAAGCCTCCTATACCCAAAGGTTATGAAATTCAACTTTGCCTTTGGATCAAGAACACAACCAAAGGTAAGAATGACACAATATTCACTCCAATACTTATCAAATTTGGTCTTCATCCTTGATGCCATATCTTTGATCACCTTATCCTGGCAATTTTGCATGCAATCTCATCTCTATAATTGAAACTTGCATGAAATATAAATTGGATGTGGGGTAAGATGACCTGAATATCAAATTAGTGATATCATAAAACGGAGCCAAGAACTCACATATCTTCTCCACTCTTTCCCACTCTTCATTGGTTGGACAAAACTTGTAATTTCTATCACAAAAACTCAAATTAGTGAATGCATGATGATACTTAATAGCACTTTCAAGCATCATGTACGTAGCATTCCATCTAGTAGACACATCCAACCTTAAGAAACCACCACCAACTTCAGCTAAGTGCACTTCTTCAACACATTTTTGTAATTCCCTCAACCTTCCCTCTAAAGCTCTCACGCACTTCACACTTTCTCTAATTTTAAATAAAGCAACCTCACCTGCCTTCAACCCTTCTTGAATTATAAGATTCAAGATATGTGCACAACACCTCACATGGAAATATTCACCTTTACATAACAAGCCATTTTGCAAATTAAGCCTTTCTTTTAAAATTTTTATCATGCTATCATTAGAAGGGACATTATCCAATGTGAGAGAAAATATTTTGCCCTCTATCCCTCAATCTTTAAGATCCCCAAGTACTGTACCAGATATTCTAACCAAGTATATGAACTATCCAAATGACAAAATGAAAGTAACTTGCTATTTAACTTCCAATCATTATCAATATAATGAGTAGTTATAGTCATAGAGCCTTGGGTAGTTACAGCTGTCCATACATCAGAAGTCAAATATATTCTACCAGGAATATTAGCTAGCACACTCTTTAGCTTTTCCTTTTCACTCAAAAACACATTGTTGCAATAAGCTTTTGCAGTGTTTCTACTAATGGGTTTAAAATCAGGATTTAAAACTTTATTTACCTCCCAAACCCCTTTATACTCAGCATAGCTAAATGGAAGATCATGTTTGATGATACATCTAGCGATAACATCTCTATAAGCCTTATTATCAAACTTCCATTGCCTCAATAAACTAGCTTGATTATCTAACAAGGCCTTTACATTTTAGAACTTAGGAGTTGTATGACATTTAGGAATGTGACATCTTAAATGATTCGTACCCGAAGCACCTTTACAGGTATATAGTTTCCCACAACCCTTATATTTACATTTTCCCACCCCATCAACTAAACCAAGTTTTTCATAAAAATTCTATACCTTAGAAGTATTAGGCTTGCTTTTCTTAACCTCTATAATATCTTGGTCTTGCTCATTATCCTCCCTACCCTTACTCTTATACCAACAATAGTAGTATTGCACTTAACAAATGGATTACTATTTGGAGTAGCCTCAATGTCCATTTCATTTGGAGTTTCCATGATATCATCCATACACTCCAAATTTTCATCAAGATTCATGATTAACTACAAAATAAAAATTTAACAATGTCACTCATAAGTTTTGAATTTAAGAATATATGTTTCACTCTCTTCATTTTCTACAAGTTATGAATTTGAGATTGTTAACTATATTACATGGATAAGGTTCATAGATTGTCCACCTAATTAGGTTGCCAAAAGAAATTCCCAAATAGAATTGTATAAAAAAAAATAAAAATGGAATTCCCAAAGAGAAGAGTGGTTAGACTAGGAATAAATTAAAATAAGACATGTGGACTCCTCTAGACTAAAGGAAGAATATTAATAAAGGACAACGAACACAAATTGCAAAATCAAGATCGTGAAGATGAATAGTTGTTCGTTGCTACTTGATACATGAAAAGGATGCTTGGCTTAATAAACAATGGTTTCATCATTTTCAAAGCATATAATATAAATCCTTTAGAAATGGGCAACCCTGTATTTATATTTTCCATTGGACCATAGCTATTAAGATTATATAATTGGCTTTTTAACCCCAAGAAAATATGTGTTATTTTTTGTATTTTACTACTCTGGCAAGATTATATACAGTGATAACATTAGAAGTCCTTTATAACATGCAAAGTAGTGGCAGAGCATCAATTGTAGACTTGTAGCCATGCATGGGGGCAACAGACAAACACATTTACACAAAGCTAAAAACACCAAAAACATATAACAATCAGCCAATGAGTCAATCATAGTTCACATATACACACAAACACAATCACAGTTCACATATATAATTACAGGGCACAAATGAAAATTTTAAATTCCAGGATGCAAGACAAATACAAGGAAAGAATAAAACAATAGTAATTGGTTAAGTCATTAAGTGGTTAACCTATTGAAGAGTTGAAGTGAAGTAAGTAGGCAAGTAGCAGAGGGTGGCGGACGTTCATAAGCCTTGCAACGGAGGCATCGCGAGGACTGGGGTCGAGTGCGGAGGAGTCGCAGCGGAAAGGCACACGCGTCGCGGTAGAGGCTTTGTGACAGAGGTCAGAGTAACAGGCATCACGAGGAAAGGAGCCGCTGAGGCCGAGCAGTGAACGGGCAGTGGTTTTGCGCGGCGGAGCTCGGAGTCAGAGGACGGGATCACGGTTCACGGGAAGGAGGAGGAGCAGATGCGAGAATGTGAGATTCAGATTAGGGTCGGCGAGTTCTTTCTTTCTTTTCCAATGGTTTTACCATTTTAGTTTACCCTTTTCTTTTTAATTTTTTTTACATATATCATATAATTATAATATAATATCTAGTTATAATATAATATATTATTTTTTTTAACATATGTATCTAGTTATAATATAATATATTAATCTTTTTAAACGGGCCTAGCCAAATTGGCCCGATTCTATTTGGGCCATCATTTTTTGAGCCTAGCCCAACCCATTTTATAGGCTGAGTAGGCCGACCCATCAGGTCAGGCCCATTTTGCCTGCTCTAATAAAAAGCATCATCAGTATTGATTCCTTTGGCTTTCGCACTCTTAACTAAAATGATATTTTCCAGCGACTAGTTAGGGTTACTCAGTTTTGTCAATATGCTCTGGCTCCATAGGATTAGCATGGGCCATTGGAGTTTATCAACTGAATACCATCCCCAAGGTTAGGGTTAAACAACCTATCTCGGCCTCCACCACTCAAATTCCTATATACTTTTTCACCACATAACTCAATGTCATGATGCATGATCACATACAATGCTTATAGAATTTCATAGATTTTTATCACGAAGCATTTACCACAAGTCAACAGTATACACATTTTCTCAATGCAAGTAACAACCACAAGATGTAGATCCAACAAGGCATCAAAGCAATAACAATTATACAAGGGGTAAGCATAGAAGGCAACAACATAAACCTATAATCCTTTACTTTTAGTTGGAACATCAACTTTGATGTTTCAAAGGGTCACGCTTAGCGTCAGATCCTTGGCGCTTAGCTTCACTTCACTTTACTTCCAAACTAACTCTCTAGTAGGTCTATGTTTAGCGCTAGTCTTCTGGTGCTTAACGCCACTTATGCAAGGAATTCATTGGTATACTCACGCTTAAGGCCAATTCTGGCACTTAACGCCAATGCCTCTAGAGGGTTAGGGGTTGCTCTCTGCCTCTTTCACACTTAGCCCTAATTGCGATTTTTGCAAAATCGCAAGTGTAACACCCCAAATTTCAAATACTAGAAATAAACCACGAGGTAGCTCTTAGTAGGACCCTTCCCATGTGTTATTAGACAAAAGGCATTTTAAGAGTTATTGTTATTAGATTACTTATTATTCTTATTATTGTTCCTATCATTATTATATTTATTGTTGTTGTTATTGCTATTATTATTATTATTATTATTGTGTTGTGTTGTTATTATATTTATTGTTGTTGTTGTTGTGTTATTATTATTATTAATTCTTTGTTATGGTGTTGTTATTATATTATTATTATTGTTATTATTAGTGTTATTGTTATTAACACCTTAGCATTAGAAATTAGTAGGAATATTATCATAGAACTCAAAAGAGCATCTAGGGCCTAATAGGGGACTAAAGCCCACTAAGCTATATACTTACCCACATGTTATAAGAATGGAATAGAGAAGGACGATTAGGTTTAGCCGTCACAAAATAGAAAAAGAAAGAAGTTAGAGAGAATGAGGAGAAAAGGGAAGAAGAAGAGGAAGAGAAAAAGGAGGAATAGAAACCGGAGAACACAAACCCTAAAACTCAGCTTTGGATATCCATAAAGGTGAGTGCTCTCCCTGTGTCCTTCTTTGTTCTTGTTTATCTATTTATCTTTTCCCTCCTTATACCTAAATTTAGGGATTTTATGGGTTTTGAGGGGATTGTGAGGGAGTAAGGAAATTATAAATTAGATTGACCAATTGTCAATGTAGAAGAGTGATTAAGAATCTAATTATTTATCTTGAAGCATTTAGAACCCAAAGACAATAGGAAAAATAAATTAAAATTAGTACCTTGGATTCGCCCAGCGGGATTAGATAGCCGCTGGGCTACTTTTCTTCAAAAACTGGATTCTACGTTGACGCTAGGCGCGCAGACTCGCTGGGCGGGTTGGGTTTCGACGCGGACCCGTTGGGCAGGTTCGCTGGATCGTCGGGCAGGTTCGCTGGGCGAATACGACTCTTACTATTCCGTTCTTTGTGTTTTTGAACTCCTTTTTGCAGTTTTTAACTCATTGTTGTTTGTTTTCTTATGCCTTGTTGAGTTTATATTGTATGATTATTATTTATCTTGAAAGAAACTGAGTGTGATATGAAATTATGTCAATATTTCATGATAAAAGTCTATAAAAAGTTGTAAGCATTATTTGTGACCATGCATCATAACATTTGAGTTATGTGATGAGGAAAGTATGTAGGAATCTGGCTGGTAGAGGCCGTGATGGGTTGTCTAACCTTAGCCTTGGGGGTTATCCGGTTGGTAAAACTCCAATGGTCCATGCTGATCCAATGGAGTTGGGGCGTACTAGCAAAACTGGGTAACCCTGACTAGTCACCAGGGGATATCATGCTAGTTGAGGGTGCGAAAGCCGAAGACATCAGTACCGATGACGCTTCTTATGGCCTGCATTTACTCCTAGTCTACTTTCTGAAAAGTTTAAGTTAGTACCACATGTGCATGAGTAGTGGTTTGAGAACATAGCACGCATATGTATCTTGTTATAGTGTGATATGTTAGAGTGTGTTATGCTGTAATTATGTGAATTCTATGTGACCCTATTTATGTGAATTCTATGTAAGAATGTAATTGTGCCTTGTGATGAAATGTTAAAGTTGTAGACATGTGATCATATCCTGCACGTGTGTCATTCTTGTTTGATAAAACAAAACGAGGTATATGTCTAGTTACTAGACAAAGAATGTGAAATAATTATATGCTTATAATTGGAATTGTGTTTGCTACCTTAAGGATAAGTGAGAGGCTAGACCTTAGGATAGTGTTATGAGGGTTCTAGTTGGATAATAATAGTTGTGAATAAGATAGAGAAAGGGTGAATTCCCTCATGGCGTAATAGAAAGGTATAAGACAAGTAAAAGAGAATAAAATAAGAGTATTTTAGGATGTCTGTAACCTTAGACTTGACCCTAAAGGACAACTTTGAATATTAAAAGGAAGAAGAGTAAATTCTAAATAGGGTTTTGGGTAAGAAAGTATAAATAATAA
Organism: Spatholobus suberectus; assembly: GCA_004329165.1. Lineage (NCBI taxonomy): Eukaryota > Viridiplantae > Streptophyta > Magnoliopsida > Fabales > Fabaceae > Spatholobus > Spatholobus suberectus. Next base: position 45,538,228 of record CM014730.1, on the reverse strand, counting down.
GAATGAGTTCTTAGGTTAAGAATGAGACAGTAAACCAATATAATAGTTGTGAGAATGAGAGAGCAATTAATAAGGAGTATTGACTGTTGAAAGGTGTAGACTCGACCATAGGTATGGAGAATTATGAAAGGTCTAGTGAGGCTAAAGCCATGAGAGATAAGTAATAAATGTTGTTCGAGTAGAAGAGTTTAACCTAGCCGTAGAACCCTTAGAGCACTCACTGAGACATTATGTCTCATTCCTTTAAGTTTCCCTTTTTTTTTCAAGATACAAGTGAAGACATATACAAGTGGAGCTTGGAGTCACGTGCAAAAAGATGTAGTCTAGATTATATTGTTTTCTTATATTCCTCTTTATGTTTTATTCGACGCCTTCAGGTGATAGATGAATTGTATTAGGTGTGTATTTTTCTCATTGTATTATTCATATATAATATTTAATTATATTTATGAGTCACTTTAACATATTTCTATGTTTTTAAGTCTTTCTTTTTTGTTCTTAGAAATCTAGACTTAGTTACGGTAATACCCTCTAGGGTGTTACAGCAAGGGTTTGCATAATTATGACCTACAACTATTTTTGGTTCCCAAACACTCCAATCACCCCCTAAAACACTTCTATTACACTTCTAAACACCTAATCTACTTTATAAACTCCTCAATCATACATAATCTCGCCAAAACCCATCAAATCCCTAACTTAGGGTACAAAAGAGAAAAAGGGAAAATACTTTATGATAGTCCGCATTCACAATTAAACATGAAAATTGTTGTAAAATGCATCAATGATTGGGAAAATCACATTCCCCTTTATACATAATCACTTAATTCATAAGCAATTAGGGTTTAGGGCCAACCTCTCTACTCACGACTAAAGTCATACCTATAAGCGAGATAACTCACTTCCCTTTACCTCGAAAAAGACAATCTCTAGCAAGAGGATGTAAGCGATTGGATGACATTTTCCTATGGCTCCTCACTCCTTGATCGCAGTAGTTCCAATGGCACAATATCTTTAAAGAGGCAAAAGGGAGAACAAGGGAAATAGTTAGGTTTTAAGAAACCTAAGGGACTCTCAAAGATAATTTGGGCTTGTGGAAACTAAGCCTAACACAAGGGTCTTTAAAATTTTTAAAACATGTTTATTACAAAACCACATTTTAAAAAACTAATATCTCTTTTTTCCAAAATACCATTTTATTAAAAACAATGCAAAATAGAAAATACTACTACTACTACTATAGGTCCACAGTTTTCTCTTTTGTGTTGCATACATCGTTGTAATTCTGGCTATCTATTCAAGAGATGTGAAAAGCACTTACTCACATTACCCAACCTCGCATGTGTGCTATTGAGTGCCAACGTCTGTTTCATCAAGGACCCAGTCCTTGAAGGACTTCTGACACTAGTGTGGAGCAACCTAGAGACTCTCTTCCTACCACTTCTCATTCTTAGACGTAAGTTTTACTTATAAAACTAACTAGGGTGTGCGTGATGTATTTCCCCACTTCCCTTTTGATGTTTGGATGGATACACATGTGGAGCACATACCACATTTTAAAATACTATGATATTATGGATTGTAGTGCCATAAGGCACAATGTTTATATTTTGGATAATTGTTAACACGTGTATGTATATTTAATATGCCTTGATGTTTATCACTAAATCCTTATATGTGGAGTTTTGTATATATACATATGATGAACGAGAAAAATTTACCTGTGTTTTCATAAATAAACTAATGAAAGAGATTACTAAAATTAAACTCTTTTGCACTTTAGTTGTTTGATGTCATGTAACGATGGCGGGTTGTTACAAACAAACATTAAGAGATCAAAGTCCAACAAGAGTACTAAAGTCTTAAACTTATTCATACTGATATTTGTGGGCCATTGCATACGACCTCTTGGAATAGTCAACAATAGTTCATTTTGTTCATAGATGACTACTCCCATTATAGTTACTTGTATCTAATTCATGAGAAGTCTCAATCACTAGATGTGTTAAAACATTAAAGGTTGAAGTTGAAAACCAACTTAATAAGAAAAGTAAAACTATTAATTTTGACCGTGGTGGTGTACTTAATGGTAGATATGATGAATCAAGTGAACAATGTTCAAGACCTTTTGATAAATTTCTAGAGAAATGTGGTATCGTCCTTTAATACACCATGCCAAGTAATCTTAACATGAAAAGTATTGTTGAGACACAAATAAGACACTAAAAGACATGGTGAAAAGTACGATTAGTTGCTCTACCTTAATAAATTCAATCTGGGGAGAGTCATTAAAGATTGCAACATATATACTTAATAGAGTTCAAATTAAAGTAGTAGCTAAAACCCTTATTAATTATGGACAAGCAAAAAGTCTAACATGAAACATTTTCATATTTAGTGTTTTCTAACCAAGGCAAGGGCATATAACTCAAATGAAAAAAAAATTAGACTCAAATAATTAGTTGCTACTTTGTTGGATACTTTGAAAGGCCAATGAGTTACAAGTTTTATAATCCCACATTTATATCCTATTTTAATATAGGGAGTGCTCGATTTTTTTAGGATGTTTAGTTTGAGAAGAAAGATAAGGTTAAAGACTTGGTCTTTAAAGAGGATTTTTCTCTTATAGTTGTTATTAATAATGATCGGGTTTCTATTCTTGATATTGCTCAACAATAAATCCAGAACAAGATAATTTAAGTGAAATCCATACTTAAAACCAAGATATTACTCTTGAACAAAAAATTAATGGTTAACAACCTCAAGAACAATGGATAATGTGGAAAGATATAAGATTCGTCTTGTTGCTAAGGCCTTTACTTGAAAATAAGGCATTGACTATAAAGAGTTCTTTTTTTTTTAGTTTCTTTGGAAGACTCTTTTAGGCCCATAATGGAACTTATGGCTCATTTTTTATCTTGAGCTATATCAAATAGATGTAAAAACCACATTTCTTAATGGCAACATTGGTGAAACAATTTATATGGTTCAACCAAAAAATCATGTCACGAGATGTGAAGAAAATGATTTGTAAATTAAAGAAATCTATATATAGGATTAAACAAGTTTCCTATCAATGGTACCATATGAGTTTTGGGACTAATGTCATCTCATTTGGTATGAGCTTTGTAATTTATATAGATACCAAAAGTATTATTTCTATTTTTATGATGGGCCAAAATAGAAATAAGAAATGTTTAAATGATGTCATTCTTCATGAAAGGGTATGTACTTATTATATAAAGGTTATGGTCCCCCACATGTACAATTTTTTTTTTCTTTTATAGCATTCCATCATTAGAGAAAAAGAAATGAATTATGCATATAATATAAGTCTCGAAAGACTAAAATCACAAGTGCTTTCATCTTCTTTGAAGTTTAACATGGATCTTAATGTGCTTATATTCATTTATATTTTTTTATTAATGATTTGATATAAAAGTTATTTGTTTGATGATCATTTTCATCTATAGAATATCTCCCTATATTTTTTAACAATATCTATTAAGTTATCTCTTGCTTGTCATTTAGCACATAAATTTCTTCTTGTATCTTTTATAAAATTATCAATTTGTGCTAGCTTGGCTCATCACGAGCCAACATACGTTTGGGATGGACCAAACCAATTTAATGATGGGTTGGAATGTTGTTGGCCTAGTCCAGCCCTTGGTGGGTAGTGGGCCAAATGAGTTGGCCCATGGACCATTCAGTTTTTAAATATAAAAAATTAAAAATTATCAAAACAATTTCACTTTTATATAACAAGTTAATAATTTTTTTTATGAGTGGGAAACAAAGTAAACAGGAAAGAAAAACTACAATCTAAAGAAGATTACACCAAAGGCATCAGCCAAACAAGCTTCATGGAGAAGGGGAGGACATGAATTCCAGATCTTCATATCATCCTTAGAAGAAGCTCTATAACGAGCAAGCCAATCAACGCAAGCGTTTCCCTCATTAATTTATTTTAATCATTATAAACAATATATATATATATATATATATATATATATATATATCGCTTGTACTATAAATAGCAAAATATAATACATAATAATAAAAATAAAATAAAATGTATCAATAATTGTAACGATAAACAAGTATTAGAAATTAAAAACAAAACCCAATGTGCATAAACTATTGACCTTAAAATTGACATTAACAACATATATCATATTAAATCTATCATTTATGATTTTATCAATTATAAAAAATAAATAAGTCGGGAAAATGGGCTGATCTAGTCCATCATGAGCCAGCCTACTTTGGACTAGTGAAAATTTGGGTCAAACCAAAGTAAGTCCTGGCCTAAATTCTCACAACCCAGCCCAACCTATGCATTAGGCTAATTGGTTCAGCCCATCAGGTTGGACCTATTTTGACACCTTTACTCTTTGGTCACTCTTACATATGTATGGTTGAAAGTTTATGTTTTGAAAGGAAAGGGAAGGAATAATAAAATTTTCATTTTTAATAAATGTTTTGTTTATATTTTTAAAAATAAACTAATAAATTAACATAAATTTAAGGTGTGTTTAGAAAATCTTGTTCATAGTCTATTTAGATTCATCTTCTGACATAAACATTTGTTTAAGTATTTGGAAGAACTCATGAAGATAACTTCTAATATGTCTATATATTATTTTCAATTTATTTAACTAAGCTACAAGTAGTTTATGAAAACAACTTACAACTTATATAAAAGCAATTGAACCTTTATTTTCTTTTTTATTATAAAAATAATTAATATATAAGTACTTACAGGATAAACATTTATTCAATAAGTGTTTCTTTTAAGTTGTTTACTCATACACACTTTCAATGTTCTAATACTCTTATTTATTCTTATAAATATATTTTATCACTTTCTTAATTTAAAAATCTAAAAACAATTTTTCTTAGTGTAAGAGAGTTAAGATGCAGAGAATAGAAATTATTTATAACAAAAGTTGAACCTATTATATAATAGTATTTATGATAAGTTTTTATTCCAATTTTCAAAATTCTTTTTTACCAAACCCGTGATTTTTATTAGAATCCTTATAATAAGTCCTTCCTCATATTTTTATACTATTGTTTTTCTATTTTACCTGTTATAGCATATTCTATTAGAACCACTATAATAGAATATTTTAATTTTTTTAAAATCAAAACGTATCTTTTATAGAAAATTTTATTATGAATTGTAACACCCCTATTTTTGTATGTTAAATTATTCTGTATGTTTAAAAATTATTTTTTTAAGTCATCAATGTATTTAGAATAATTAATAATAATTTTATAATTTTTTCTAGAATTTATTAAGATAATTTTTGTAAAATAACAAAAATACCCCTAGTTGACTGTGGGAACCAACTAGAGACTTTTTGACCTCAAAATATTTTAAAAATTTTATATTAAGTATCTCTCATTATAAAAACTTTATTTTGAAAAAAAAGTAGTAAAAAATATAACAATCCTATTTCAATTCTTCTACTATTTTTTTAATATTTGGCAATGCAATTTTGAAATATTGAAAAGGAATTTCAAAATTCTGACTCATAGCATGTTGCTTAGAATTTCAAGAGCTATTTAATCGTGATTTTTAATAATTTTTCCGAGCCGGAGCTTGGAGAAACTAGAAAATGACAATTTTGTCCCTATTTCTCAATATTAAGGACTGACATGAGAAAAATATTCAATTAACATTAAAATGTCAATTTGAGCTTGGAATTATGTCATATATATTAAAATATAATTTTAAAATTTTTTTGGGAGTTTTATGGAATTTTTGTGTAAAATGACCAAAATGTTCCTAAGTGTCTAATAAGTTAGCCAGTACTGGTTTGATATCCAAAAAGGGTGAAAATAGTAATTTTAGTTTATTTATGGGTAAAATATTTAATTTTAGATTTTTTATAAAAATTTTGGTATTTATTGAATTAAAATAGATTTTCTAGCTTAAAAATACAAAATAAATACATATAATTTGAAATAAATTAATAAAAATTAAAATTAATTATTAGAATTTATGTTGATGAAAAATAATGTATTTGTCCAGTTTTACATTTAATTTCATTTTTTGATATTAAAAGCTAATTTTTTAAGTTTAGGCATTTTTATCGGTACCGGTTAATTCACCTACAGATCAAAATTGGCACATGGGAGCTTGGGACAGCTAGTGGAGCACATCCCCAAGCCTAGGAGAGGTGATTCAATAGCCTAAATGGTGTATGTGTCCCTAAGTGTGCATATTTGTCCCTAAATTTAAATTAAAAACAAATTTAAAACTTGATTTATTGCATAATTGCTTATGTCATTGGTGGACACCTAAGACCCCTTCTTCTTCTATAAATAGCCCTTTCCTCCTTCAAATTTTCAGCATCTCCTTTTCCTCTCCCAAGCTGGAGAGCTTCTCTTTCTAAAATTTTCTCTCTCTAAAATATTTTTATCTAGTTTTTATATTAAAATTTTGCTAGTTTTCAACTAGTAGAATTTCTCCTCCTAGAAGCTTTGCACCAACAATTCCATCCTCTTCATCAACTATCTTAGAGGTAATGGGGGGGAGTAGGGTTGGTTCTAAATTATTATTACTTTGCATGTTGGTAGGAAGGGTTTTCCCCTAAACTCGTTTAGGATTAAGTTTTATTATTGTTTAATGTTAAACTTTAATTTTTGCAAAGTTGTTACTCTGCCCAAATTTAGATTATTAAATCATAATTACTAAATTGTTACTTTGCTCAAATTTCAATTATTAAATTTTACTTGCTAAGCTGTTACTCTGTTCAATTTTAGAAAATAAAAATGCATTTGCTAAGCTGTTACTTTGCTCAAATTTAGAAAATCAAAATGCATTTATTTAATTGTTATTCTGCCAAAATTTTAGTAATTAAATTATAATTACTATATTGTTATTCTGCTAATATTTTATATGATTACTAAATTGTTATTTCGTTAAAATTTTGGTATTATACAATTTCTACAAAATAAGGCAAAAATATTGATTGTACTGGTATTCAAATTAAATGAGACCAGGGAAACCTCTGCTTGAGAAGTTAGAAATTGATAGCGTAGTAAGTAATGTAAAGCGAGTGACATGCAGTGGCATAGCACCTTGCTAGGGAAGCTATAGTTTGGTACGTTGAGGAATAAAAGGCAGGGACCCACTTGCAGAGGTCTTGGTGATAGGCATCGAGTGGTGAAGGTCCCAATGGCCAGGGTAGCGCCCTTGAGCCGGGATATTCGCTTGACCAAACTTGATAACCCTAACAACTGCTCAGCATTCCAAGATTTGTTGAGAGTATACCTCTATAAATGGATATCTTAACTATTATTTTCCTCAATAATGATAAGGACTGTACCATGTGATGATGTTGATGAGGTATATGTACTCCCAGTCACTTCCCAAGTTCTATTGAGAACTATTACCTACTACTGGGAAGTATGGATCCATACCTAGTCAAGGGTAGTCTGATACAACTTAAAATGAACCTTAGGATCCCTTTTGTTGTCGGCTGTGTTTTATCTTTGTTTTACGGTAGATTTCTTACTATACATGTAAAAGTGATTTTAGAACAAAACACCTTACTCCATTATTTTCTTCTATGTATGATTGATCGTTATTATTGAAGACGACATTAACATCTCGTGATGCTAAGTACGAGTTAGAGGACATCTCCACGGAGGAGGACCTGAAGACCTATAGTAATTTTCTTTTTGTATGAGGGATAGGGTAGATGAACACTGCTCTGTATAGGATCTTTTCGATGTACATATTGGGTTAGATAGTGTATATCTTTTTATGTATTTTTTTAGTTTTCAGTATTATCAAACCATGATGTATAGTTTTATGATATATATGTATATACAGTCTTATCTTTCATCGTTTACTACCATTTCCAAATTCTGTTAAGTTTGGAATTTCTTTTAAAAATTGGAAAATTTTACACATATTTTTTTATTTACTCAAACTTAATAATTAAATTAATATGAATTGTATTTAATATGAATGAGTATTACATGAATCGCTACAAAAAAATATATACTTTTTATAGTAGTCATCTTATTAACCACTATAAAAATTCTTTGTGCTATGTTGTATAGTGATTCCTCATCTAACCACTATAATAAGTGCAATAGCAAAGTTATCAAGACTAAATATCTCTCAAGATGAAGATCATGACTATAAAAGAAATAGGCAAATTTTACTAAGTAAACTCCAATGTTGTCCAAATATGCCAATTCTATTTGTCTTTAACACCATTATAGAAGATAATCAAGTTGAGAAGCTCAATAAGTTCGAAAAAAAGCTGTACTTCTAAATGAAAAGTTTCTTACCCCACCTCAACTTCTAAGATCAACTTACATTAGTTCCTTTCTCCAACTCTTCCATTGAAGCAATTTTATCCTCAAAGATGAGATAAGGTCTAGGAAAATGGGCTTGAAGATATTTATTCCTAACTAAGTGTCATGCCAAAATTTGGTAATGTTGCCAATATTCCCTTATTATATTTTCGTCCTATTTTAAAGTAAGTTTAGAGCAATCCTCTACATACTAATCAATACAACAAATGTTTATATCATGTAAAGGAATTTTTTAAGTTCCATCGTTTGTTTGAAGTATGTTGTAGGTCACTACATTTAGATCTTATGATTTTATTGCAAAACATGTCATCTTCTTGTATAATCTCCATTTTTGCTTTGCCAAAATAACTAAATTAGTGTTTAGGTATTGATGCTAATACCAACATGGTGTGGCATGGTTGACAGATAACCTTGTCCCTTAAGCATGTAATCAGGGGTTCGATCCCCAGGTCCGTGTTATGAAAAAACATTTATTGGGAGAGGTCAGCTTCTTAAATGGATCTCAATACCTTGAATAAGTAGTCCTTAACTTTCGGCTAAGGGATACTTTGGGTTCACCCAAAAAAAAGGTACTGACTTTAATTAAGGATGCAATTTGCATAAAAAGGATTGAATATTTTGTTTCAAATTTTGGTTTTTACAGTTTATTTATAATTTATAATTTTGTATATGCATTCATAATTGCAATTTATAAATTGGAAAATGGTATAATTGAACTGTGTTGGAATAAGGATAATTCATGGCAATTGTTACAACTTCTGGTGAATTCCCAATGATCATCCACGTTGTGATTAACAAGTGTGATTTCGTCTTTGAGAAGTGTGAAGCTCTCAAGCACTTGCATATCCTGTTTGTGTAGTTGTGGCACACACTATGTATAGTGTAACGCTTGGCCGCTTTTAGGATCGAAGATTGTCCCCACAAACCAACACAGGACTTTTTAGAGTACTTTGTCCTTACTCACATGCTTCCTAGGAAACTTTCCAGGAGGTCACCCATCCCAAAATTGCTCCAAGTCAAGCACGCTTAACTATGGAGTTCTTAAGTGATAGGCTACCGAAAAGTAGATGCATCTTGTTGGTATAGGTAGTACTTATTAATTCCTTTAAGCTATTCTCAACTGTACAGTTCCATACCTGCATAATCTCTGGATCCCTCTCATTCTGGTGTGTATTCGATTCATTCATGTGTCCCTCTCGCTGGAAGCCTGCCGGGAGCCGCTCCTTGTCCGTGCCTCATCTCTTTTGCACCGACGATCACTCCCTGCCCTCATTAGTGCCTAGGATGTTACATATAGAAATTATGCTGCAAAGGACGAAAGGAAAGGACAACACAACCATAACGTTTCTCCAATGATCAATAAGTATTCATTATTTTCCTCTCTATTTCTGATTTTTTCTTCTTCTTTTTTTCCTTTACTTAGGATAAATATGGTTTTGCTTTCTAATTTTTGTTGAAAATTTGGATTTACTTTTTTGTTTTGGTTAACATGCCTATTTATTTAGAAGTTATTTACGACCACAATTTTGTATTTCTATTACTATTAAAGATATTGCTATCACAAGAAAATGTGTTTTTGCTATTACTAATAGATATTATCATGAACAACGTATTTACATATAGAATGTAATGATAAAGAGATAAGTTCAGAGCTTACCTCTTGTTGCAACTGAAGTAGAATTTCTAAACTTTTCTAAATCTTGTTTAAAGCCTTCGCTCTTCAATTTTTTTTCTCTCAAAATATTAAAAACTCTTGGAATAATGTAATACTCTTAGAATCTTTTTTACTAGAATCCTCTCCTCTCCTCTCTCTCTCTCTCTCTCTCTCTTCCTACCAATCCCCATTCTTATAGTAGATATCTAACTCTTTGTTTCCCTTGTCAGTTACATTTCTTATGGGCAAGGATGGTAACAGGGGCAGGGTGTAACTCCTAGGTTACACAAGATTAATTCAATAAATTACAAAAATTAAAAAAAAATCAAAAATTTCGTAAACCAAAATTATAGTCTAAAAAATCCTAACAAAAATTAAAATGAAGATCCATGCATCTTAAATTTAATAACAATTAAAAGCCTTAAAACTAGGTGTTTAATAACTAAACCCAAAATAATAGAAAAAATATTAAGCACGTGATCGCATCGGTCTACTTATTCTCAGACTACCAACCAAAATAAGATAAAGAAAAGTCCTCTATTGTAGGTAAACTCCTCAAGTCTCAAAAATCGTAGTATTCTCAGTCTCGAGCTTTAAAAACAACACTATCTAATGAGATATATAATCCCAATGAATAAAGCACACAATTATAAAAATATTTTGCAAATTAAAGAGTTGTTTCCAGCGAGCAAAGTAAACTAGAATAATCAACTATGGTACCCGCATTCTTCTAAAATAATAATAATAACATTACAATCATCTCAAACTAATAATTTCCTTATAATAATTATTATTATAACATCACTACACAAGCAATTCAAATAGCAACAATTCATCCTCCTCAATATCATAATCTATCTCTACACAATACTAAGTCAACCAATTCAATGGCGACCCATTGTTTTGTGGAGATATACTTCTTCCTCAAAGAAAGTTACCTCAATCTTATGTGGGCATAAAGTCAATCTTATGGAGCACTAACTCAATCTTATGTGTTGATATACTTCTTCTCTAAAGAAGTTACCTCAATCTCATGTGGGCATATAGCCAATCATATGGAGCACTAGCTCAATCTTATGTGGAGATATACTTTTTCCCTAAAGAAGTTACCTCAATTTCATGTGGGCATAAAGCTAATCATATGGAGCATCAACTCAATCATATGTGGATATATACTTCTTCCTTGAAGAAGTTACCTCAATCTCATGTGGGCATAAAGCCAATCATATGGAGTATAAAGCTCAATCTCATGTTATCAAATAAACACATCAATCGAAAACATATTATCATCCACAATCATCCATAACAAGATTAAATTAATTAGGCCAAGAACTTAATCGCAGTTTGTTTAATAAATAACACATAACAATCAATCATGGGTCATCTTAATCAATCATATAATCACAAAATCATAGTTCAAGATATACCGACAATCAATTCTACATTAAATTCATTTTTCATAAAAGCCCCAAATTGAACCCTTAGATTTCCATTAGACATCATCAATTTCATGGAAAAACCCTCTAAAATTCCCCGATTTAACCCAAAAACCCTAACCCTAAATCTTTATATCATGGAAGGGTAGAAAAGGTGTGATTTACTCATGTGTTGAAGACCTCCCTAAGCCCTTAAATGTTCCCACAACATATCCTAGAGTCCTATAAACATTCTTTCCCTATATGCTTCTTGTTTGCTATTCTCATCTTACCTTTTTCCTTGTTTCTCCCCTAACCCTTACATGGGATGCTTGCCTTGTTCCTGTAAGCCTTCTCTAATTATACTAGGTTATATCTAACTACTTTAGATATAACAAAATAAATATATTATCTAATGTAACTACTTTAAATATAATATGATAAATATATTATCTAATATAACTAGTGTAAATATAACAAGATAAACATATTATCTAATATAACTAGTTTAAATATATAATAAGATAAATATATAATATAATATAATATAACTAGTTTAAATATAACAAAATAGATATATTATCTAATATAACTAGTGTAAATATAACTTGATAAATATATTATAAATAATATTATAGTTCATGATACACACATGCGCGCGCGCACACACACACACACACACGCAGACACATACACACAAAAATCATTTTCATAATTTAAAGAAAAAGAAAACAAACTAAGTTTACTGTGCATTATTTAACTCATCTTAAGGACATCTAATCATCCCTAAGCTTGCAAATTACTATCTTAATTTCTCAGAGTCTAATTATTCATAATTCTAGATTTTTGAGATATTAGATGGGGTGGGCAAGAGTAGTAGCCCCTGCTACCTGCCCTATTGGATAAATATCCTCCCCGTACCTACCTCCATACCCATACGGGTACCTATTAAGTAGATAATCGCATATTTTTTTAATAGACAAGTATTTGTGGATTTTTACTAAAAAAACAAAAAATAGCTTAAAAATACTTTAACTATAGTTTTTATTTATTCTGACAGTTTCTTTCAAAAATAATTTAAAGGTCAAAACTAAAACTATTCAAATATTCTACACAATTATACTAATCAAGATACTTCCATTTAGAAACTAAATTTAAATGTTAAAATACTTCAATCCCATAAATCTAAACAAAAGTTAATAAGGTACAACACTTCAATCGCACAGGTCTAAACAAAAGTCAATAAACTAAAATACTTTAATTTCAAATAAGTCCAAATAAAACTATAAAAGTCATCAAAACCATAATCAACATGTGTTATATATTTAAATAAGGATATTTAAGTAATTTTATTATAATGGGTATTTAACGGGGTACTTGCGAGGTAGGTACCTTGATAGTCATCCCTGCCCTCATTTATTAACAGGTACAAATATCCATTTAAATTATTCACCAGTACTCATTTAACTATCTATATTCTATCCATTACGGATTTTATTGGCAGATATTCGCGGCTATGAATATTTTTTCCATCCCTATTTGTGAGTTATAAAAGATAACATTATATATAATGAATGACAATAATAAGTATTCTGAATAGTTGCACATGAATATGGGACCATTATAAAATTTAAAATAACCTCTTGAATCTCTTTATATTATTTATTTATTTGTATTTGTTGTTTTTTAATTCAATTTATTAGAAAAGAAAAGACAAAATAAAGTATTCATAACAAGGATATAACGTTAATTTTAGACAAGAACCGATGGTGTTGAGGGTATAAAATCATTGGTTCTGCTTGGAGCTTTTGATTGGCTTAAAGATCTTAGGATCCCATTTGATATGTTCTGGTGAAGCCTATTAGGTTATTCTTGATGATCCTTAACCATTGTTGGTTTAACTAAGGAGTAGTTACATGCATATATGTGGATTATCATTTTTTATATTCATGAAGTTTATTAGGACTATTTTTATTTAGTTAAGTCTATTTGGCTTTTGATGGAAGCTTATGTCCATGATAGTTAATTATTGATGTGAGCTTTTGCAAATGATAGTTAAGCATTGATATTTTGCTTTATTTCTGTCTTGAGTGGTTAAGCTTCATATTTAACTTCTGCTTTTGATAGTTAAGCATTTGCAGTTTCTATCTTGCATGGTGATTAAATCTCTCTCTCTCTCTCAATCAATTGTGAGATGTTTATGATTTCTACAAAGTAGCTAAGAATGGAGTTAGCTTTTACTTATATGGTTAACCATTGTTCAATTTATTTCTACCGAATGGTTAAGCATTGATCGTAGCTTTTGCCCAATGGTTAAGTCGATCTCTTGCCTTATAGCTATTAGTTGGCTTTGTTGACTCCTTTCACATTTGGGATTATTTTGCATCTTATGATGCACACTTTATTCTCTTTTGGCAATTTAATTACAACTTATTGATTATATTTCTTGTTCATGCTTTGATTGTTTTTCACTTTGTATTACTCACCCTAAGTTGTAAGTGCTAATATGCATCTTCCAACTTGTGGAAGGCTATTAGAGATGTAGTTAGTTAGATACAAATTATTCTCACATTAATATATAAGCCAATTATATGACTTGATATAATATCATCTTCTCTTTTTTAATTAATTAATTCTATTTTACTAATTCTCTCATTTCTCTCTTCTCTTGTGCTTTACCATGTTTCCTAACTGTTCTTTTGTCAATTTTCTTTTATCTAAACCTCTCGTCTTCTATTCAAATATTTAGGAATTTATGATGAATTTAGGATATAAAATAATTTTAAAAGTTTAAACACCAAAAATTTAGTAAAATTTGAAGGAGTTTGTAAGATGTGAAATTAGGATTTAGGGAAGGAAAATTTTGAGTTTTTTATTTTTATTTTGAATGAAATTTAATATTTTTGTTGTTGAGTTTTAGAAAAAAGTTTAAAACAACATAATTTATGAAAATTTATGAAATTTTTGAATAAAAAAAAAGAATTTGAGAATTTTAGATAGAAGAAAATTAATAGAGGGATCAAAATTTGCTTAATTTTAAAATAAAGAAATTGCATAGACTAAAAAAAATCCTTAGAGACCAAAATCACACATCATCTAAATTAAATGGATGAAAATACAATTAAGCCTTACGCTTTTTGAATTAAGAATGTTGGCATTAGCCTATGTTGAGACTGCAATGACAATTTTTACGTCATCAATGTTCTTCATCTATAATTTCTTGTTCGTATTACTTCTTTATTAAGGTGCACAAGGGAGATGCACGTGCGGATGTACACCTAAACTAAGGACCTGCACTTCGTCTACTTTGAGTTCTTTCTCGAGAGCCCCTATATTGTTAACAAATCAAACTGGATATATGTATGAAAAGGTTAGAGCTGCAAATGGAATCCATATCATCCCTTATAAGTTGGGTATAAATATGATTTGGGATACGGATCAAGGCTGGCCCAAGCATAAGGCGACCCAAGCCTTTGCTATAGGCTTCCAATAAAAAATTATTTAGTATTAATAGTTATATAACTTTTATTATTTATTAGTTTAGTGTAGTGGTAATTAATAAGTTGTATTTTTTTCTTAATGATGGAGGAAAAACTTCTTTTATTTTTTGTAAGGCCTCTAATCTTTCTAATGCTTTTATTAATTTTAAAAAGGTCCCATCTCAAAATTTGCTTTAGACCTAAGAATATTTTGGGCCGGTCCTGCTACGAATACAATATTAAACTTGAAATTTAAGCGGATAATAATGTTGTAAATATTTATATAATCAATGGGGGGACAATGGTGAATTATTATTCATTAAGGATAGTGACGTTTCCTATGTTATTTATTTATATTTTTAATATACATTACATTAAAAATATTTCATAATCAACAATTAAAAATTAATTCTTTTGGAGATGAAGATATTATTCAGGTGAATATAACATTTCTGAATAAAGTCTCTTCATGACCTAGTATTATTAAATCCTATAATCTTCCTTCTCCACAAATTTCATTTCGGACATTGATGATATTTGTGTCTTTTCCTTTTATTGTTATTTATTGTTATATATATTTTTTCTCAAGTGGTTTTGCATATTGGCATTAAAAGTAGTACATCTAGGTCTATCTGAACATCATGCGTATCTTCCTTTTTTGGGTTTCTTAATGTTTGATTTGATTTCACTTGCTGGTTAATGTTAGTTTACTTATTAAATTCGGGATCAGGATGATGTTTGAAGTCTCATTTTGTCCCCCACCCTATTAAGGAAAAGATGGCTATAGCTGTAACAACCAAGAGAAGTGGTGCTGGGAATAAGGATTGTATCCCAATATTGAGGTGTGGATATTGCGTTGTGATTACGCACTAATGGGGTGGCCTCTTAAAAAGATATTAAATTTACTAAATATATTATAGTTATATTTTTTGTATGATATTTTTTATAATAGTTTTTATTTCTTTCAGTTATATTAATTATTAATTATTTTATAAAAAAACTAACAATTCATTTTTTAATATTTTTTCCACCTAAGTGAAATTTAAATGAGTTTCACTTTTTATGTATGTCTCATCTCTAAATTAATGAGATTTGTATGAATTTTAATTTTCAGCCAATAAAATAAAGTGTGCTAAAAAGATTTTTTTGGATGATCTTAGTGTATCTCTTGGTTGGGAGTTAGAAATTAACCTTTTAAGATATTAAGATCCATTTAAAATATTAATTTTTCTCAATAGATATTCTTTCATATATGCAAACCTGATGATCAAATCCTTAATTACGTATGTAAGAGACAAAATTATCTGCCAACGTGTGACACCATGTTGGTAATGTGTTAAAAAGATAATATGCTATTAGCACTTCTCTTATTTTATTTTATATTTTTCTCTTCTTGCCAAAATTTGTTGATTTTTTTAAGGAAAAATAGGTTCAAAACACTCAAATTATGTGGTCCAACTCTTTTCCAGAGAAGGTGTTCTCTTCTGATTCGCAATGCACTAAGGAAATCCATTAAAATTGGCAAGGAATGGAAGGAATTTTCTGCTAACAATTGTTTCCGAGCAAGAGATGTCGTTATTTTTCAGTTTCCTAATAAAAAAAAGCTAATTTGGCTTATGTGGAGAAAACATAATAGATTCTTGCTTTTGCTCTTACTGATGTCCATAATGGACTTCTTTGGATAGATCATTTGCTTAGGTTTTTGTTAGCAACTAATATTTAAAGGAGTTTTTGTTGGTGACATATTCTATCAGCTGGTCTAGATGCAATAGACTTTAACTCAGTGTGGTTGTTAAATGTGAGAAGCTATCTGCACTTATTTTATTGCTGTTTCAAAGGTATAGTAGGTGAAAAAACAAATTTTAACATGTATTTGACTTCATTTTATCATAAGACAATGTAAATAAAATAAACAATTCCTAGATACTTATAATACATAATAATTAAAATAATTATAATGCTTATCTTAGCTAGTAAACTTTAATTATTAATTATTAAAAATTGATATAGTTATAAATAAAGTCTATGTCTCACGTTGCACGAGTAATAAAGCTAGTTAATTATATAAATATAACCTTTCAATATTATATATCATGATTTGGACAATCTTTCCTTTGAAGTTACCTTCTACGATTAAATGAAGTCTATTTTAATTTTTATTCTAATTTGATATTAAAATTATTTTTATTTTAGTATGAAGTCGTACATCCAATCTTGCCAACTTTAGGCCTAGTATGCATTATGCATGTCTTTTCGACGCACGAATGGGCTCCATCACGTATGGCGGGCTTTGTTATTTTCTTTCTTTTGCATACTTTGTCTGCATTATTTATAAGAAAATGATGATAATACTAGCTTTATGTGCATCAATCCCTTTCCAATTCCTTTTGCCATTTCTAATTTTCTTTTGGGATCTTCAGTATTGCTCTAGTCACGTCTTTTTTCTTAGGATAATTTCTGCTTTTATTAATGATAATGTACTCAATATTGAATATTAACAATGATTTAAAGTGAAAAATAAAAAAATAGTATGATTAAAATTGTGATTTACAATCAACTATGATGGTTTATTTAAATTTTATAATTACGTATGTTTTACAATCAAAGTTAATTTTTAAATTGTGTTGTTGTTGTTATAAGAATATTAATTGAAAATTTAATTTAGTAATGGAAAATTTAAGTCAGATGGGTAACTATTTGTTTCATCTTTCCTTTAAATAGTAAAATTTGGCTGGGCTGTGCCTTTTTGATTTGTGGTGTGGCTTTACTCCGCGAATTCCTTTATAACAAAGAACATGGAGGGTGTGTTTGATAAAACCACCTTATAAGCTAGCTATAAGCTTCTAAGCTAGTTGAAGCTTATAAGCTATAAGCTAGGAGTTGAAAAACTGAAAGCTTATAAGCTAACTGATTGAATTGAAAGTGTTTGATAAGATTAACTGATACGTTAGACAATAAACATAAAATGACTAAAAGAACATATTTAGTTATTTAATTTCTAAATTAAAAAAAGGGTAAAAAGAGATTCAAATAAATTAGTGAGGATAAAAATGAAAAAACAAAAAAAGCTAGTAGCTTATAAGCTAGCTTATTTTCATAAGCTACTTCAAGTAACTAATGAAAATAAGCTAGAAGCTACTAAAATAAGCTTGTGTATCAAACAAGCTTATTTTGGTCCAATTAGTTTATAAGCTAGTCAAAGTAGCTTATTAGCTACTAGAGTACTGGGTTACCAAACGCACTTGAAGTCTATTGTTCTACTCTAAATTTTACAATGACAAAGATTGGGGTTAAAAAAGGAATAAGTGTTGATGTTGTTGCTTTGTAAAGGTCGAGTCAGAGGTGGTAATCACGTGCAAAGATTTTGACGCTTATGTTAATAAATCGATAGAGTAATAATTAGTTATTGAGTAGAGAATATACTTGGAATATGGAGAAGAGGGATTTGAGTGTATATATAAGAGTATGAGAGGTGACATGTTAAGCAATCAATTGACATCAACAATATGCCTATTGTCATAAAGGTTGTTAGGAAATAACTCATGTTAAGTGTTTCTTACACGCAAAACTCATGCATATTGCTAGAGACACTTAAGTAGTCAATAGTCAACTAGGTTCACGATGGTCAACAAGCTCAAAAATTGGAGATGTGGTTGAGCCAGAGCTAGGGTGGCTAGGGTTAAGCATGTCCGGAGAGAAATTATTAGGTAATACAGGATTACGAAGTGTCCTATGATCCCGATTAATGTTTATATAACACATATTCAAATTTTACAATTTATAAAAAAGAATTAATAACACTTGATTATATGTTATGTGAATATTATAAAGACATAGTGATCCAGGATTAGCTAATATTTTCTACACACATACACACACACATTCTAATTCTAGTGCACGCGTGTACATGCGTGATGCTTGATTAAATTTTAGAGAACTTCTCTAAATTAGTAATTTAATTAACAAAAAGATGAAAGACGATTTAAAGAAATATTATTTAAATAAGAATAACAATAAACACATAAAATTTTGTGTGTGTGTGGATGATAGAATTATGATAAAATGAAAATGGATTGAATTAATTTGTACTATTTTTTCTTTGTTCAATGTACATTTTTTTTATCATGGACAAAAGATAAGAGTGTCTATTACTACTCTAATATTTCTATTGTCACACTTAGTTAAATTTTAGAAAACTTCTCTAAATTATTAATTTAATTAACAAAAAAATTAAAGACTATTTAAATAAACTATTTAATTAAGAATAATAATAAACACATAAAATTGATAATAAATGTCACAAAAGATCATATAATTTAACATTTAATTACGATTGTAAAATATCTTTTTCCGTTAAAATATTAAAATATTTTATGATGTAAATAAACATTAGAGTAAATGGCCAAAAGTTGCATTCTGCAATGTTGTAAATATAAGTCAAACCCCATCGCCTATATCTCCAAAATCTTTGTGATGTTCACCTGCTACGACTAGGTTGTGTGTCACATGTACAGGCCTAATCTTGATTGCCAAATTGCAATACTAATAATGGTTACATGCCGAATCTAATGGTCACTTCCATAAAAAAAAAAAGCTAGTGAGCATCTAGGCCTCACCACTAGGGCTAATCAACTTTCTCCGACCTGCGCCGAACCCAATGGAACTTAAGCCAAAAAATGAGAAGCGGGCAGATAAGATCGGGTAATTGGATTACTCGGTTTAAAAAATGAGTAAGAATAGTTATTTGCAGTCGGTTTCGGATTAAGAAAAATGAAACCATTGGTATCCGAAACAGACCAAATAGTAAAAAATATTGTTTAAAACTTACCTATATACGTAGAGTGTGACCTTCACATTACCCCTTTTTTATTATTATTTTTTACTTTATACAAAGCAGAGCATCGCCTGCTGCACTGCTTGCACAAGTACCCCCAGCTAGTATGCACTGCGCCTTATAGGCATTGGGGGCGGGAAGGCTATTGCATTGATATAAAAATTAAAAAATCTTCTAACAAGAGAGTTCCACCCATCGTTCTCCGGTTGATTGACCAATTTGATGTAATTTTAAAAAGAAAATATTAAAATGGAACTTTTTTGAAATATATTATTGATATGGGTTTGTTTTGACCGTTGACTGGTTAAACTCATCAGTCTAACTACTGGAAATGGGTTTACGTTAGCATTTTTATTTTTATTTTTTAAAAATTACACATAAGCGTCTGATGTGAAAAATAAATTGCAACACCAATTAGCGGAAATAACGAGATGACGACACATGGCGCAACCCCATTATTTTCGTTATTCAGACTAGCGGAAATGACCAGATGATGCCATGTGACATCATCTCGTCATTTTCGCTAGTGGCAGTAGCAGAAATCACAGGATGATGTCACGTGGCATTATCTTGTGATTTTTGTGTACGAGTGGGGGGAAAAATACAAGATAATGCAAAACTTTGAAAGGGCATAACTTTTTGCTCGAATGTCGAATTGAGGTGTTTTTTTTTTATTTCATATAACTTTTCGAGATCTATGTGTTGGCAAATAGCTGGAGGGGATTTGGGCCTACCATTTTTTCCAAAAGACCTTTCTTTCTAGGTTAAGAAAGACTAGAAAAGAATTTATATGTACACAAAAATTACAGGGAGACGCCACCTGGCATCATCTGCCATTTTCGCTAGTGGCAGTAGCAGAAATGACGAGATGATGCCACGTGGCATCATCCTGTCATTTTCCTTGAGATGATGTCACGTGGCGTCATCTTGTCATTTTTGCTACTCCCACTAGCGGAAATGACGAGATGATGCCACGTGGCATCATCTCGTCATTTTCGCTACTGCCACTAGCATTTTTTTCGCTAGGTCAGACGCTTACGTGTAATTTAAAAAAAATAAAAAATAAAAAATACTAACATGGACCCATTTTCGTTAGTCAAACTGACGAGTTTGACCGGTCAACAGGTTAAAACAGTCTTATGCCGGTAATATGTTTCAAAACAGACCCATTTTGATATTTTGTTTTTAAAACTACTCCTATATGGTCAATCAGCCATCATTCTCTCCATGTGCTTCAGTTTCATGAAGAAGTCTTGAGAGTTCTTATAGATCTTGAACAAGTTGCACCACATCAATAGCTTCTAAGCCTTGCAAATTTTATTGCACCCCATTCCTCCAAGCCACAAGGTTCAAGGTCTTTATGTCTTCCCTCATTTTTTGTGCTTGTTTATGATGCGAGCTGTGAAAGGAGTGAGGAGGATGTGAAAGAAGGAGTGGGGGAGAACAAGGACACCCACCATTGATGGCCTCCACCGGATTTGTTTCTTCTTCTCTCATTATCTGTGGATGAGTTTCTTCTTCTTCTCCTTTTTTTTTTTGAGTTAGATTTGAAGAAACCCACCCGAATTCACCTGTAACTCAATTCACCCGCAACCCATCCAATTCGAAGGTCTTAATGGTTGAAAACAGGCCAAGTTTTTTTTCGTTTGTTTCGAATTGGACATTTTAGGCAGATCGAACCTGCCTGCTGCACAGCCGTACTCACCACCAGTGTTATCAAAACTGGCTCGGACCTGACCGGTCGGACCGGAAACCGGACGTACAATTGGTCCAAGCCAGTGATTGGATCAGATACGCCATCAACCCGGTTTGACTCGTGGGTCAATCGGTCGAAATCAGTGAACCAGCCGGTCGAACCGATGAACTGAACAGTTGAAGCAGTCAGTTGATCTGGACCAGTTGAAAAAAATTATTTTTTTAAAGTGTTAAACGACATAGTTTTAACTATAAATATTGAAAAAAAATAAAAATTTTGACTTATAATATAATTTACATATTTAAAAATATTTATTTACTAATGATAATAATAACCAAAATCATAAATGCAGATATGCATATGACATAACTGTCTCTTGTATTAACATGAATGCATAACCTTCATTCACTTGTTCTTGTTTGTTTGTCCTTAATGCGTAACCTCTAGTCCTTTTACCCCCATCTTAAATATAATTATTGATTGTTTATTTATTTATGGGTTACACATCACCATTAAAATTTAATTTAATAAATTTTATAGGTATGAAATTTACATGTTATGAATACTTTCAAATTTTTTAATAGAGACCGAGTCATATGATTCAATTCGTGATCCTCCGGTTTGACTATTAATCCAATGACCCTAGTGCCCTGACCGAGTCGATGACCGGTCCAAGTTTTAAAACACTGCTCACCACCCATTCTCCATCCATATATTTGTACCGTATGAAATGCCCTTTTTAAGGTGTAGGCTGTTGCAAAGTGTTGGGCACGTTGTGGACAGAGTATGCGATGAGGCTAGAATGAAAAGGGCTGGTATATAGGGATTTACATGAACCACTCAAGTTGAATAATATTTGGTTCACGTTGATTTAAGAGAAACTATATTTTTACAATTAATTCGTATAATTTTTCATATAATAACAAGAAAATTATGAAAAAAAATGTAAAATAAAATAAAGAATATAATAAATACAAATAAAAGTATTAGAAAAAATATTATATAAATAATATATGCTTAATTTAAGTCCCAACCCCTTTTTTACTCTTATCAAATGATTTGTTTTATATTCTTTTAGATTATATATAAATTGTCAAATCATTCAGTAAGAAAAATGAGAAATCATTTTATATAGAACGCACATTTTATATAAAATGTAAAGGATTTATCCGATAAATAAAACTTAAATACATTGTTTTAGCTGACTGTGATATTATTCTTTAATTAAAATTATAGTTTTTTTTAGAAACCACAAGTATTTTTTTTTTTATATAAGAAGCAATCTAATTAATTCAAGTTAGATAAAATCATAATGGGTGGCAAAAAGCTTCCTCCAAGTATATGTTTAACGCAATTATATATTCAAAGCTCAAACTCAAGACTAATAGTTGAGTTAGAACCCTATATCAATTAATCCATATGTTCGGTGATATAGTTTTATCTTCTTAACCTATTAACTTAAGTAATAATAATTGATATTAAATAATAATGATAATTATTGAAGTAAAACTTAAATTTTAATTAAAAAATAACATATAAAACGTGTAATGAATCACACTTAAAATTAAGGATGTAATCATGTTGGGTTAGGACGGGTTTGGGATGTTTAGAACCAATTAAACAATATCGGATTGGGTTGGTTTGGGTTATGTGTGTTTTTAGTAGATAATTTGCACGAAACCAACTCAATCTCTATCATGTTGGATCAAATTGGGTACTTAGGTCTTACTGAAAAAATAAAATAAAAAATTGAAAAGTGGTCAAGGAAGGGGCGGTTGGACGATTTGTGTCTAGATCCATATTTGGATTTATGTTCAAACCTTCACCGTGTTTAGATAAGAGTCAGTGGTTAGAGAGGTTGTACGGGAACCTTTACTTTCTTGATGTCCAAGTCAAGGATGGAGCACCATTATGGAAGGGACCCAAGCTTTAACAGATCGAAGCAACCATTTGAAGCTCTGATTAAGGTTCAAGCAAATTGATTATCTAACGTCAAACTTCATTTTGAGTTGATCAAGAATAAGATAGTCATTACCAATCAAGATAATCAATTACCACTCAGGATAATTGATTATCACTCGAGATAATCAATTATCAGTAAGGCAAAATACGAAAATATAAATTGTTGTGTCTAAATCAATTATTAATAGGTTTTTAAGTGATAATAATCGATTATAACTTGTGATAACTAATTACCATAAAATTAATTGGGTTTTTTTAGACTTTTCTATTACCAACTTACCATAATTAAAGACTTAATATAAATAGGTCGTTTCAGAACTTCTAAATTATAGAAAAACAAATTAAAATTTGTTGAATACTCTCTTGAGTCTTTTTAGCTAAGTTAGATCCATATCAGAGCTTTAAGTTGTGTTAATCTTCACTATGAAAGTGTTTCACTAATTTCTCTTTTCTCTTTTTGTAAAAAAGGTGTGGTATCCCCTTAGTTTTCTAGGGTGAGGTAATCCCTAGGATTACGAGTTAATCAAGGTGAGACATCTCTATTTGTAAAGGAATTGTTCTATTATAACAACTCTAATTTTAATGGAGAAAATCTCAAGCTTGATTTAAGGACTTGATGTATGTCACATTGATTAGTGGCTGAACCAATATAAATCCCTAGTGCATACTTCTCTAACCCTTATTTTTTACTTTTATGCATTTCATTTTATTGTTAATTTGCATATCACATACATACATACACACATACACACACACACACGATTATTGTTTTTCTATTTGAAATTATTAATTGGGTTTAGTGTTTATCATTAATTAAATTATTTTTGGGGTTGTTCCTATTCTTATTAATACATATATCCTTCAAACACTCATTAAATTGATTTGTGATTTTTTTTTAAAATAATTCAATTTACCCCCATTGTTGAGTTTGATTGGCCATTTGGTTGACAATTGTTAAGACCACAACAAGTGTACCGGTCGTACAAGTAATAAAGTGAGAGTATGAGTTATTGTCTCCATAGGGATTGTGGTTTAACACCAACACAATTAAGTAATTACTTACAGATTTAAGAATTAAAGAAAGAATTAGAGATTTTTGGATTAATAAAAATAAAGAATGCAATTTAAAGATGTTTAGAAAATTTATGAATAAAAACGATTAGGTATCGAAATCTCCTTGATTCTCCTTTAAAATAACCTTTTTCTTTCCTAAACCCCTTCTTGTTAAGCAATTTACCTTCAATTTCTCTAACTTAGTTTAACCCTAATTCCTTATGCAATAAACCCTTAAATCCCAATGTTGAACCCTAATCCCTTAGGTGAGTAAAATCAGTCATAAGCATTAAGAAAAGGAAATTCACACGAAGACGTACAATCTATTCCTATCCCTAGGCTCTAAAGTTGTATGGTTATTGAATTGGAACAGTCTAAACCCCAATTTTCCAATTAAAAGATTTAGATTACTAAGCAATTTCTTAATGAGTGTCAATCATGGAAAAACATTAAGCACAAATTCAACAACTAAATTAACAAAAATAAGAGAAGGATTTAGAAAAGAAATCGATTACATTAATTTCAAATTAAGGTTCATCCTAACCTAACCCCAAAGGGGTTTAGATACTCATAGAGCAACTAAACACAAAACAAAAGGAAAAAGAAGATAAAAAGAAAGCTATGAATCTTAAGAATCAAACTCCAATTCTTCAAGATCCAAAGCCATATATGAATCTTCAAGCTTTTTCTCGCTTTCGGTGCTTAGATAAGTTAAAGAATACTCCTAAACGTATATTTTCTCCTTTTTATAGTAAGTTTGGGCTATATGGGCCATAAAACAAATTAGGCTTGCAAAACAAAAAGTTTAGAATGCATTGGCGACGGGCGTAGGCCAAGTTGGTGTCAGGCGCCACCTATTTGGAAATCCATTAGAGTTCTGGTGCCAGGAGCCAATTCTTCAGTGCCAGGTGCCTGGTGCCTGGCACTGGGCATAATGTTATTTGGCATAAAACGCCACTTTCTCTAGAAGCCCTATTTCGCTTTGGCGCCAAGCAGTGGCTCTGAATGGCGTTGGGTGCTACTTCTTGTATCTTTTGCAGCTAGAAAATTCCATTGTTCTCCACCTAAAAGTCATCATCTTCTCTTGCTCATTTTTTTCCTATCTTTATCAAAACCCAAATAAACATGTAGAAATCATGTAATTTTTAAATAAAAACTAAAAAAACCATTTATTCCATGAAATGTCTTGTTATTGGGTTAATTTCTTATAAATTTCCATTGAGCAAGTATGAATATCATGTAAAATAACTCTATAAATCTACATCAGTTGTAGATTTATCACAACCCCAAACTTAAAATTTTTCTTGTCCCCAAGCAACAAATAGTTAGACATTAGGGGTTAAAGCTAATCCTCCTGCATCAACTCAATCCCAAATCAGTCACAAATCAATGTTGCTTTCAAAAAGTGGTTGTAAATAGCATATTTAGTCAACTCAGTCCTAAGGTCATGATTCCTCTCTAAAGCAAAACTAGCCAACATAAGATAGTAGTTTCATTGCCTACATTCCCTGCTTACTTCACTATCCTCATGGGATTAAGTGTTTCACTCAACTCACAAAAAATGGGTTCTGTTTACACTCAACATCATCACATGTCATCCCAACCATATGCTTGACAAGAGTCTAAAATTATCATTGTCGTAATTAGAGTTGCGGCGTGATAGGTGAAAATATAAATTTGAAAATAGGGAGTCGCCACCAATATTTATTAAGGAAAAACATTAGAGAAACCTAAAACAAAATGGTCTATGAAATCAGATTTTGAGCTTGGGAGTCAATTACGTGTAGAGAAGGTATTAGCATCCTACAATGTCCGTCATAAAGACGGTTACCTCTAATTGATTAAGCAAATTATTAATGACTTTTAAAATATTTATCTCACCTTAAAAATAATTGCAAGAAGAATTTTATTATTATAAAAGAGATTTTTATTTTTTATTAAATTTTATTATTTTTTGAGATTGACAAGAGTGAGTCCTTGCTCCTACGTATCTTTCGGTGTAACGGAGAATCAGACTCACATAGTTCTTTTGTAGAAAATGTTTGTATGTTGTCATTTTTCAATTTTTCAATTTTTATTTTAGGAATTTTGAATCGTCATGACTCATACACCTTAAAATAAAAGATTGACAGAGGTGTACACCTAAGTCAATTGATTATTTTAATCTTTGATTTGATATTTATTATTATTTATTATTATTATTTATTTTTTTAAGTAATTTAATTTGATCTAGCATTTTATTTTTAGAGAAGAGATTTAAGACATCAAGCTGTACAACTTGTGCCTTAAAATCTTAAGATTAAGAAGATGTCGCATCAAATTAATCCCTTACTCTATTTAGGATTTTGTTATCATCAAATTTTAATTAAATTGCAAGACTTGATTTAATCCTTTTTTATTTTTCTCCTCCTTATATAAAAAAAATCTACCTAGAAAAGAGTTTTTAGACAACAAGTTGTACAACTTATATCCTTAAACTCTAGGATTAAGAGAATATCACTTCCAAATAATCCTTTTTCTATTTAAGATTTTATTTTAATTTTGTTAGTATTAAGTCACAAATAACTAATTTAGAAATGTTACACTATTATTATTATTTCATATAGTTTTAATGAAATTATGATTTACGATTTTTATATTAATACATAATAGCAACTTCAAAATAATTGTCAAGGTAATTTTCTTTCGAAAGCATTTAGTTTAAAATTAGTTATTAATTTATTATTCTAATTAATTTAATTACCATAGCATACTGTTATTCAACGTAGCCTGCGCAAAGTAAAAGCTTACATCTACCATTTATTAACGTCACCTTTCGCCTTTTTTGTTGTTGTTGTAACATACCTATACAATTCTAACACATTTTTATTATTTTCCAAAAAAAGAGTTGATAATCAAAGATTCTTTTCAGATTTCAATAATTCAGTTTGAGGAAAACGTTGTGGGCCAAGCTCGTTTCGGCTACAGTGAGCAAAATAATAATGAAACTAATAGGCTTATTTGCACATTTTGTCACCTATCTTTAATGTTTTTGTGAATTTTGCCACCAAACTATTTTTATTGCACATCAACTTTTAAAATTTATGCATTTTGCCACCCAATTATTTTATTTGTACATTTTGTCACTCAACTTTCAAAATTTATGCATTTTGCCACCCTAGTTATTGATTGCCAGTCAACAGTCAACTAAAGGGAGGGTGGCAAAATGCGCAAATTTTGAAAGTTAGGTGGCAAAATGCAAATTTTTAAAAGTTAGGTGGCAAAATGTGCAAT
This sequence comes from Spatholobus suberectus, assembly GCA_004329165.1. Lineage (NCBI taxonomy): Eukaryota > Viridiplantae > Streptophyta > Magnoliopsida > Fabales > Fabaceae > Spatholobus > Spatholobus suberectus. The sequence continues at coordinate 45,510,519 of CM014730.1, read as the reverse complement.
AAAAATAGTTGGGTGGCAAAATTCACAAAATCATCAAAGATGAGTGGCAAAATGTGCAATTAAGCCAAACTAATAAAATAAAAGGGACAAAGTGAAACGTGAAGCCCTTGAAATTACTAGGAGCAAGGCATCCAAAAAGGGAAGCCAACTTAAGGCTTTTCACGTCCACAGAGCTTCGAAACAGGGAGAAAAACTTCATCCCCTCAAGGTTGACTAAGGGAGGCCGTCCAACAGCAGCATTGCCGGCAGCAATACAGCTAGCGATCGAGAAGCAGTGAGAGAAAAAGGGCATTGCGCGTACAACGCGATTGCGGAGAAGGAGGGGAGCAACGCCGCGACACATTTTCAGCTTCAGGGTGGTTGTGGGTGGCTATGGGAAGGTGGTGGTGTGGCGATGTTGAGGGAAGCGTGGCCAGATCTCCGGCGACACGGCAAGAGTAGAAGAGATGCAAAGGTTCGTCGATGGCGGGGGGCAGTGTGACAGAGGACGGGAGAAGGAAAGAGGAAGAAGGAGAAGGGAATAGAAGAGTTGCCGTCGAAAATCGCCTCTGGCAGTAGAGAAAGGCGGGGTTCGCAGTGATGAGGGGAAAGGTTTCTCTTCCTCCCTTTTTGTTCTATTTTTTATTTTTTGTTTATTTCAGTGGTATTGAAAGAGTTGAGTTTAATGTTGCTGAGAACAAGTTTGATTCATGGCTAGAAATCTGTATATTGTGAGTAGGGAACATTGGACATTGAAATTTTTATTTTGATTATCTTAGTTGCATAACTATTTGAAAAACCATCAAATCAGCAAGATAAGCATTTGGAAGATAATGGAATCAAAACATATAGAGAAATCAAAATAGCAAGAATATTGTTCAGAAAGTTGAATACCGAATTGTGGCTTTGACTGTTCAACTTGATTTGACTGTCAGCTTTGATCTTTCTCTATCCCTCTCCGAGTTCTCTTTTCTTTCCTTCGATGGTCACTCAGGATTTTTAGTATGATTTCTTCTAGAGAAATTTTCAACCTTGAGTCTCTCTTCCTTTGGTTTATTTATAGACCCAAAAAGTGTTTATGGTTGCTTGAATTGATTTGAAACTATGGCAATTTGTATAGCTTTGCAGCGTTAATCAAGGAAATTGGATGATTGTAGAAGCAATAGGACAAATTTGCAGCATTAGTATGGAGAAATGGTGAAATCTGCAAGGCATGGGGTGAGGGCAGTGTGGAGGAGTAAGTGGCTAACCGTTGTTGCCTTAGAGAAAAAGAAGCAAAGAAAGAAAAAAGAAAAGAGAGAAAAATTTTTTTTTTTTTTGTTTTGGTTTTATAAAAAGAAAGGCCCAAAAGAAGCAAACAAAAAGAATGGGCCAGCAGTAGCCTAATCCAGTAATAAGAGGAACAAGAGAAGAGGTAAATAGATAAATGAATAATTTCTGAATTAAATTAAAATGAAAATATAAAAAGAAAAATAACATGAATCATAGTAAAAATAAAAAAAGATATTTCATTGAGTGTTGTTATAAATAAATAAAATGAGTAAATAAATAAATAAACAATGTAAAGAAATTGAGTTATTGAATCGGTATTAATTTAAAGTGTTTGGACTATATGTACAAGGTAACAAAATAAATAAAAAGAAACAAATAAAATATATAACAAGAATGATGGACAAAATTAGGTGTTCACAATCATCACAAAACAAATGCACACTCAAGAGGTCTTTTACAGGTTATAACGGGGTTAGGGACATAGGTGGAAAAATATTTGGATATGGGCTAAGCAATTGGAATTAAGGGATTTTCATAAAAATCATATATTCACTTTACACAGTCATCCCTTGACATTAATGTTCATGCTTGTCAAATTTCTCACATTCACTTATTCATAGCATTAGTTGAAACAGCGTGAAAAAGAAAGCATTTTATCTTTTTGATCTCTTTTGCTTCTTCTTTTTTCTTTTTCTTTTTTTTCATTTTTTCTTTTTTTCATTTCATTTTTTTTCATCATATTCATAACAAAATAAAGCAAAGTTGACAAAACAAAAATTTGTTGTATACTTGTTGATGTTGACGATGAAGACACGATCAAACCTCCTGAGGCGTGGGATAGCACTGTCCTAAAAGACTTATCCACGGGATACGTGCAAGTCTCCCAAGATACAACAGGAACCTTTCGAATATCCGAAGCACATAACTAGCAAGTTAAAATTGCATAAAAGAACCCAGAACCACGAAAAAGAACCACTCAATTTTGAAAAACAAATTCTATTAAAAAAGAAGAAGCAAGCAATGTTCAAAAACATTTGATTAACAAAAATGTTTAAAAAACATTAAAGAAGAAAACGTATAGATTAATTCCCTAATTAGTGTGTAAAAGACGTTATAAAAACTCATGATTTTCTAGACAAGGTCTAGTAAAAAAAACAGGTCATAAAAACACTAATTTCTGGATAAGGTCACTTGAAATTTAAATTTAAATTTTGAAAAATAGTTAAACAAATTTAAGCGAAGAAGGTTTTTGAGGCACATATTCGCACGCGCAGGGGAGGGGGGAAACGACAGTTTGCACTACAACAGGCCCACGAGGCCTATTCTCATGTGTGCAAGCCTTGTCTTCTTTACTAGCCACTTTGAAAGCTATTAACACATTTTGGTATATAAACACCTGCTAGAGAATTAATTCAAGCAATGTGGAACTTATGCCTTTTGAAATACCCCATTCTATACAACAATCCCCCACATATTTCAAAAAGCTAAAAACATTTTTTTTTAAAGAAGAAGAAGAAAAGACCTGGGTTCTCACATAGGATGTAATGCATTGGACCTGGTGTAGCAAGCTATATGAACCAGATCTAGATTGATAAAACTTAACATACAACATAGTTGGTGTAGTAAGCTATATGAACCAAAAAAAGCTTGTCGTATGTTAGCGGTTTATCACTCACATTACACCCCCCACAATCCTTGCTGTTATCGTTGTTTTGAGCTATTAGGCCATGCGTGCGCCTGGTATTCATAAGTGCTCTAGAGACCTTGCCAGGATCCTATACAAGCAGGCCCACTTACACTCATATAGGTGATTTCATCAAGTGTATGCTACAAATCATACACCACCAATAAGAAATATGAAAATTATTTAAAAGCTTTAAAAACTGCAAAGCTTTATCAACCATATAAAGCTTTACTATAAAACTTAACCTATCATTAATATAAGTGTCTAGCACTTTCTCATACCAAAGAAAGGGACTTGAAAAAAAATCAATTAAAATTGATAAATTGATTTAGTGCTAGCAAAACTGACAAGTGACTTGTTTTTACCCATATGAACCTTCTTCATGGGATTTCCAATCACAAAGGTTAGGTTACCATCACTTGTTTGTTTTCAAGTGGCTTAAGTCGTCCCATTCCCCTCGATGTTTCAAATATCATTTTCCTCCTTAAGGGTTTTGTTAGAGGATTTGCCAAATTTCCTTTTAACTTCACATAATTAATGAAAATTGTTCCATCCTTTAGCAGCTGCTTTACCATATTATGTCTCAATTGTATATGTTTATTTTTTCCATTGTAAGTTTTGTTCTTAGCTATAGCTATTGTCGATTGGCAATCACAATGCATTGACACTAATGGTGTTGGTTTCATTCCTAAAGGAATGTTTGCCAAGAAGTTTTTCAACCACTCAGCCTCACTACTAGCCATTTCTAGAGTTATGAACTCTGACTCCATTGTTGATCTAGCAATAATTGTTTGCCTGGCTGATCTCCATGAAACTGCACCACCACCAAGTGTAAATACATACCCACTAGTGGATTTTGTCTCATCTGAATCATAGATCCAGTTAGCATCACTGTACCTCTCTAGTACAGTGGGAAATCCACTATATTCAATACCATAATCCATGGTACCTTTCAAGTATCTCATGAGTCTCACAAGTGCATCCCAATGGTCTTAATTAGGACTCTGAGTATATCTACTCAATTTGCTTACTGCATAAGCAATATCAAGTATAAAAAAATTCATTAAATGTAGGAGGCTTCAATAATTTGGGCATACTGAGATTGAGCAATAGAATCTCCTTTATTTTTCTTTAGTTAAGGGTTAGCATCATAAGAGGTACTCACCGACTCAGAGTCATAGTAATCAAACTTCTTAAGAATTTTCTCAACATAATGCCCTTGGGATAGTAATATACTACCACCCTTCCTTACGACTATATCTCCCAAAATTACACTTGCTTCACCCATGTCCTTCATATCAAATTTTGGATGCAAGAAAAGATTTAGTTTTAAAAACTATATCATTGCATGTGCCAAAAATTAGCATGTCATCCACATATAAGCATATAATCACACAATCACCATTCACAGTCTTGGTGTACACACATCTATCAACATTATTAGAAGAAAAACCATCACCAAGTAAAACTTGATCAAATTTCTCATGCCATTGTTTTGATGCTTGTTTTAGACCATATAAGGATTTTAAAAGTTTGCACACTTTGTTTTCTTGACCAGGAACCACACACCCTTTAGGTTGAGTCATATATATCTCTTCCTTTAGGTCACCATTCAAGAAGACAGTCTTTACATCCATATGATGAATCACAAGCTTATAGATGGACGCTAAAGCTATCAATACTCAAATAGAAGAAATCCTAGTCACAGGAGCAAAGGTATCAAAGTAGTCTACATCTTGTTTTTGGGTAAATCCTTTAGCTATTAACCTTGCCTTATATTTCTCTATAGATCCATCAGGGTTGTACTTTCTCTTAAAGATCCACTTACATCCAATTGATTTTGCTCCTTTAGGTAGGTCCACTAACGTCCAAGTATTATTTTTCTTAATTGAATCAACTTCAATCTTGATAGCTTTTCCCCACAATTCTGCATCAGAAGAGCTAATGACTTCCAAATAACTCATAGGATCATTCTCGACTAGATAGGTGTAAAAATCATCTCCAAAAGATGTCTCTTTCCTTTGTCTTTTACTTCTCCTCAAATCCTCAACCACAGTTTCACTAGAAGCTTCTAAAGGTTGTGAAGAACTAGTACTAGACTTTAAAGGGAATATGTCCTCAAAGAATTTAGCATTTTTAGTCTCTACTATGGTATTACAATTAATCATATCACTTTTAAGGACAATAAACCTATAAGCAACACTATGTTCATCATAACCTATAAACATGTAATCAGAAGTCTTAGATCCTATCTTCCTTTTCTTAGTATTAGGTAGCATTACTTTAGCTAGACACCTCCACACTCTTAAATACTTTAAGTTAGGTTGATATCATTTCCATAACTCATAGGGTGTCTTACTAGTTTTCTTATGTGGTATCCTATTTTGTAGAAAACATGCAGTTAGAAGGGCTTCTACCCAAATGTTATCAGGTGCTGAAGAACAAATTAATAAGGCATTCATCATTTCTTTAAGGGTTCTATTTTTCTCTCAGCTACTCCATTGGATTTAGGTAAATACGGTGGGGTTACCTTATGTATAATACTTTCCTTCTCACAAAAGTCATTAAACAAAGTGTACTCACCCCTGCTATCTGATCTTATTCTTTTAATCTTTTTATTTAATTGATTTTCTACTTCCGCTTTATATGATAAAAACATATCAAACGCTTCATCTTTATGTCTAATTAGATAAACTTTAGTATATCTAGAAAAATTATCTATAAAAGTTACAAAATAAATTTTACCACCTCTGGTCATAGTTTGTTTTAAATCTCCTAGATCAGAATGAATTAAACTAAGCGATTCAAATTCATGTTGCACTGAAAAACATGTTTTTTTAGTTAATTTTGATTCAACACATATACCACATTTTTTAACTTGTTTATCATGCAAATTAATTAATCCTTGTCGTTGCAAATTGATAATATACGAGGAATTTATATGTCCTAATTTAGCATGCCAAATATAATATGAATCAATCACATAAGCAAAAGACAATGCAGATTCATTCAAAATTTCAAAAAGATTAAGTACAAAAAGTCCTTCCACAAACACATTATTTTTTGTCATTACAATATTGTCAGATTTGAATGACAGTTTAACCCCAACCTTTCTCAATAGTGCTACAGAAATCAAATTGACTCTAATTGAGGGCACATGTAGCACATCACTTAAGAGCAATGTCTTTCCATATGTGAGCTTTAGAAAAATTTCCTTTTTCCTAAAACTAGAGTAGCCTAGAATCACCTAGTTTACTTGTTCTTCTCCATCTCCCACACCAGTGTAAAAGGTAAAAGCATTTATGCTTGCATAGATGTGTCGGGTAGCCCTAGAGTCTACCACCTATTTGCTCACATTGGTCACAATATTGACCTGAGAAATGACCACAACAATTACATCATCTCCTTCTGCCAGGTTGGCCTTAAGCTTAGGAGGATTGTCATTTCTCTTCACTCGATGCCTGCATTAAGGTGCATGATGTCCTGGGTTTCCACAAACACAACAATTTCCCTTCTTCTTGAAGGTGGGGTTAGAAGCACGAGGGAAATTATTAAACTTATATTTTAAATTATTTTTCTTACTTTGATCAGACCTTTGATCGTACCTTTTTGGGTTTTGTTTGTGTTGCACCATATTAGCTTTGGCAGACAAGGCTTTCGCCCTTGTAGCAACACACTCTTTCCTGTTGGTATCCTCAATGATAATGTGCGTAGTGAGGTCTAATAAGGACATTTGTTTGTGCCTGTGCTTGAGTTGTTGCTTGTAGTCGGTCTACGATTTTGGCAGCTTCTCGATCAACAGCTTTGATACAAACTCATTAAGGAGTTTAATATTTTTTGACTTTAGGTCTTCAAGCAACTTGTGATACTCGTTTACTAGACTTTGATGTCTTTATCTTGAACCATCTCCCAGCGGTAGTAATTGTCGATGATAAACCTTTGTCTGATCACGTCCTCAATCGTATACTTCAGAATCATTAAGTCCCATATCTTGTTTGCTTGGTTATAGGAGCAGTACACATCGAACAAATGATTAGATAAGGTACTGATTAAGGTGTGGCGACATACCTTGTTCGCATGGGTCCATTCTTCATTTTTTTAGCGGTTGCAGAGGAGTCTGGTTTTGGTGATGTAAGCGCAACAGCTACTCTGTGCATATCCAGCATGGTGTGGACGCGTTCTTGCCATCTACCAAAATTATGTACAGCAAAAACCTTGATCTTGGATATGTCTGGGAGCGGCTTTGCATAGGCAGTTAATATGACAAGCCCGCTAGGCTGTGCAGCAGTGTTTGCGACTGTGTCAATGCTCATGTCTTCAGCCATATAAGTCCTTTAGATTGTTGTTGATGTTGACGACAAAGACACGATCAAACCTCCTGAGGTGTGGGATAACACTGTCTTAAAGGACTTATCTGTGAGATACGCACAAGTCCCCCCAGATACAACAGGAACCTTTTGAAATATCCAAAGCACAGAACTAGCAAGTTAAAATTGTAGAAAAGAACCTAGAGCCACAAAAAAGAACCATTCAATTTCGAAAAACAAATTCTATTAAAAGAAGAAGAAGCAAGCAACGTTCAGAATCATTTGATTAACAAAAACGTTAAAACGTAAGAAGAAACCGTACAAATTAATTCCCTAATTAATGTGTAAAAGACGTTATAAAAACTCTTGATTTTCCAGACAAGGTCCACTAAAAAAAAAACGGGTCATAAAAACACTAATTTTCAGATAAGATCACTTGAAATTTAAATTTAAAATTTGAAAAATAGTTAAACAAATTTGAAGCTAAAAAGGTTTTTGAGGCCCATATTCACACGCGCAGGGGAGGGGGGAAACAACAGATTTGCATTGCAACAGGCCCACGAGGTCCATTCTCATGTGTGCGTGCCTTCTCCTCTTTACTAGCCACTTTGAAAGCTATTAACACATTTTGGTATATAAACACCTACTAGAAAACCAATTCAAGCAATGTGGGACTTATGCCTTTTGAAATACCCCATTCTATACAATAATACCCACCCCAAACTTAAAATCTTTGCTTGTCCTTAAGCAACATAACCGCAAACATAAGATTAAGTCACCAGTATCCTATAAGAAAGCAATCCCTTAATTTTAATCAAGAGTGACAATATTGTTTTTCACTTTTTAGCTTATAATGAGCTAATATAAAGAACAAAAGAGATTAAGGCTTAAAGGGTCTAGCAAAGTATAATTGTGTAGGGTGGCTAATTTTGGCCTTGACTTAAAGAAAATGTGCTTCTATCATATGTGTGTGAACAAGTCAAGTAATAATAACAAGAATCAAGTCAAGTTCTGAAGCAAACAACATATAATGGAGAAACACACTGAATAAAAATAATATATTTAGGCTTAAAATCTCACAAAGGTTGAGAGTGAAGAAGCCACAAAGCACACAGGCAATTTCAAAACTAACAAGTATTACATGCATTACTCAAAAGGTTCACAATCATCAAAGTGTGAGTGACATACAAAGAAAAGTGACAACCAAGTAATTTCACAAAACAAACCTTTCTTTCTTTAAAAATAAGCAACGCCAAAATGTGACATCTAAGAAATAGGAGGAGCAAAAGAGGATAAATCACATAATATCACAATAGCAAATAGGATTTAGTTTAAAGCACATTATACAAAATAGGTAGTAGAGAATTAAAAAGAGTAAGAAGGACTTCCTTGAGTCAAGTAAGCGTGGAGCATCCAAAGGGACCCCAAGGAAGTTGCTATATGAAGTATCACCACAACCCTCATTCCCTGAATCCTTAAGAAGAAAAGAAAACAAAAAAGAAAAAAGAAAAAAATTAAAATTAAAAATAACTAAAACAAAAAATGTAAAAGTGCTTGGGTTGCCTCCCAAGTAGCACTTGTTTAACTTCCCAAGCCTAACGATCCAATGCTGCTCAAGGTTCCTTTAGAATAAAAGAAACATTTATTTTCTCTATCTCCCGTTCATGATAAGGCTTTAGTTTGTCTCTTTTGACTTTGAGACACCTCCTTAAAATTGGATCTTCTATCTCCACCCTTCCTTTAGTTGTAATTCCTTTGACTACAAAGGACCTCGACCATTTGGACTTTCGTTTTCCTGCAAAATAAAAATGAAATTTAGATTGTAAACGATATACCTATTGGCCTAGGTAAAAGACTTTCTCTTGGAGGGTCGTCTTGTGCTCTTTAGGTACCTCAATTAGCTTCTCCTTCTCTTTCTTCACTTTTTCCTCCTGGCTCTTCTCAACATGTGCATGTAGCTATGTCTCTAAATTCAATAGGCACTCCTTTATGTTGCTTTCAAGTCATCATCACAATGCTGAATAAATTCACATTCATCCTCTTAAGGGGTACATGAGGTGTGTCTTGCCTAAAAGCGTCCTGAGTCATCTCATCCACTACCTCTATCATAAAGCATGCTCCAGTGTCGCTAGGGTGCTTCATAGCCTCAAAGATGTTGAAGGTGATGAAATCTTCATTCAATCAGAGGATTAATTCCCCTTTTTGAACATCAATAAAAGTTCTCCTTGTGGCTAATAATGACCGTCCAAGAAAAGGCACTTCAGAATCTTCCTCCATGTCAAGAATAACAAAATCAACAAGGAAGATAAATTTATCAATCTTGACAAGGACATCCTCCATAATGCCATAAGGATGTTTGATGGATTTATCAGCTAACTGTATGGCCATATATGCAGGCTTAATGTCACCTCCACCAAGCTTTTTCATCATAGATAGTGACATGAGATTGATACTAGCCCCCAAATCACAAAGGGCCTTATCAATAGCTATATTCCCTGTAGTGCAGGGAATAATGAAGCTCCTAGGATCTTTAAGCTTAAGAGATAGATTTTTTTGTAATACAGCACTGCATGATTCTATCAAAGCTACCACCTCCCCATCTTTCCACCGTCTTTTATTCGTAAGGATGTCCTTCATGAAGCGAGCATAGATGGGCATTTGCTTAAGAGCTTCTGCAAAAAGAATGTTGATTTGGAGCCTATTAAAAATATCAAGGAACCTGACAAAGGCTTCATCCTTGTCTTTCTTTTTCTTGGGAGGATATGGAATTTTAACATAAAAAGAAATCTCCTATCGCTTGTCTCTATCTTCCAAAAGCTTTTTTTTTTTACTTTTTTTGAGGATAAAGTTCTCATTCACTAATTTTAGCCTTTTCTTTTTGGAGTCCCCTACTTCTTTCTTTGCCTCTCCCTCCTCTTTGGAGGCTTTTTCATTAGAGACATCAGTATCTCTAACTTCAAAGCTTGTACCTGTAGAATCAATAGTTCTACCACTCTTTAGAGCAATAGCATTACAATGCTCCTTAGGATTGTTAGTGGTGTTGCTAGAAAAATCACCACTAGACTTTTTTGCCATCTGCTTAGCTAGTTGCCCCACTTGTGTCTCCAAATTTTTATGGCGGCATTAGTAATATGTATAAATTGCTACATCATTTCCTCTAGTCAAGGGCTTTTCTCATTTTGCTATTGCTACCGAGGCCCTTTATTTGGTTGGCCTTCATCTTGCTTCCATGAAAAATTGGGGTGCTCCTCCATTCTGGGTTATATGTGTTAGAGTAAAGGTTGTACTGCTACCTCCCAGAATTTTGAATATAATTCACATCTTCATAAGAACTTCTTTCAGCGGCATAGTCCCCATCAACATGAGGGGTCTCCATAGAAAACACAATGTAAGTTTTGGACTGCTTTAACTAAAGTAGCATGTGATCTTTGGTATTCAGTTTGAATGAGCTTTAACTGCTTGGTGAGGGACTCAGGTTGGTTTGACATAAGCTTCTGTTGTGCTAGCAGGGCACTTTTTGTATCAAGATCTAATACTTCTCTCCTTGAACTCGGGCCTCTATCATATTAGATGTTGTGCTCATTGTAAGCCATAGGCTCAATGATTTCTATGGCCTCTACAGCAGTCTTTGTGTTCATAGTGCCTCTAGCTGAAGCATCAAGGATCATTGGAGTTTGGCCCCTCAAACCAACAAGAAAGTAGTGCACCTGCTCAAGATTATCAAAACCATGATTGGGACATTTTTTAAGAAGAGACTTATACCTCTCCCAAGCATCAAACAGGTCCTCGCCCTCTTTTTGCTGAAAATTGATTATATGATTTCTCCTTTGGAAGTATAGAGAGCGAGGGAACAAGCGGTCAATGAACTGAGAGATCATCCCGTCCTAGGAAGCAAGGACTCTTTGTGGCTGAGTCTAGAGCCACTCCTTGGCATCATCCTTCAAGGTCAAAAGGAACAATCTGAGTCTGGTGGCCTTCTCTGGGACGTCCTAAAATTTCACTGTTTCACAAATCCTTAAGAAATTAGAGACATGAGTGTTGGGATCCCCCATCCTTCCTCTAGCAAATTGATTCTGTCCTAATAAACTTAGGAGTGTTGGATTAACTTGGAAGTTAGCATTGATAGTAAGCCTAGGCTATGGCTGTGGCTATTCTTGTGGCTGTTGCTCTAGTTGCTCCTCTTCCATTGCTTTGTCGGTTTTTGCCTCAAGAATCTCCTCAAAGGTATGAGAGGAACTGGCTTCGCACTTCTAAGCTAGAAGCCTTTTCCTAGCAACGGCGCCAAAAACTTGTTATATACCAAATTTGTCTGTAAATTTGACTTACCCACAGATAATATCCGTCAATAACAAAAATAGCTATAGGTAACTTTGCGAGAGTATTATCGACGAGAATTTTGTCGGAATGTAGGCCAAAATATCTGTAGATAATATTATCCATGGACACTATGAAATAATTTGTCGGTAACTATAAAAGCTAGAAAAAAAATAAAAAATATTTTTAAATTTCCCATGGATTATTCCAGTGTGTAAGTTTCAAGAATCTGTGGGTAAGTGTAACACTTTTTATTAAATCCACTTTCTTCTATTATACGTTTTTAACTTCTGCTTTTACTCCTACGTTCAAAAAATCCCTACATTCACATTCCCTTTCGTAGAGAACCCTAGATGTTAACAAAAAAGATAGAAAACTTGAGGATTGAAAAAGATGGAACTTGTTATTACATAAAGGGCTGGAAATCTATTTATACAAACTACCATATAGCTATATGAAGATTTATCAACAAATAACAGAAACAACTAACTATAACAGCTAGTAACTGAAAAATAACAAATTAAGACTAATCCTTTAACACCCCCCCAAGCTGGATCATGGATATCTTCCATATTCAGCTTAGATAAGATCGAATGGAATGAGGATGTATTCAAAGCTTTGGTGAAGATGTCAGCCAACTGAGCAGAAGAAGGAATGGGAATCAAATGAATTATGCCTGATTGAAACTTATCACGGATGAGATGACAATCTATCTTTATGTGTTTTGTTCTTTCATGGAATGTTGGGTTCTGAGCTATCTAGACAGCTGATTGATTATCACAATAGAGAGTAATAGATTTGGATACAGGTTGATGGAGGTCTTTCAGCAAATACAAAATCCATTGGATCTCACAAGCTATATTGGCTAATGCCATATATTAAGCCTCTGAAGAGCTTCTTGAAATTGTAGTTGCTTCTTTGATTTCCATGATATTAATGATGGGCCAATAAAAATACAAAATCCACTAATTGATTTTTGAGTATTTGGACAAGAAGCCAATTTGCATCACTAAAAGCTTTCTAACAGAAACCAAATTAATGGCAAAATTAGTAATATAAAGAACATCATATAAGATCAATGTATCAGTTAAAAAAATAGTGCCACTGTATTTTGCTATTGTTGTTTGACCACTGGGGAGGGATATAGGTATAGGTGTTATTGCTTTATAGGAGGTAAATTGAGAAAAAGAAGAGGTAATATGGTCAAATGCACCCGAATCCACTACCCAACTATAGGATTTCTTACTTGGATCAATAGAATTGGCAGTAATGTGATGAGAATTGACCAAATTAGAGGAAGAAGAAGTTGTAGTGGAGGAGGCAGTGGGCAGCAAAGCCAAAAGACTTTGAATCTGTTCTTGAGTCAAACTAGGAAAAGAACCAACATGAGAATTTTCATCCTCTTGAACAGGGCTGGTAGAGACATTATTTGTAGCTTTCTTAGTTTGAACCCAGGAGGGAATCCATGCTTGAAGAAGCAAGTGTCAACAACATGGTTGATGCGACCACAAAAAATACATTGTCTTTGAGGACCTTTCTTGCCATTTGAAGGCTTGCCAGTGAATGATTTTTGAGTGAAATTGCTTCTGACTTGGTTGTTTATAGAAGATTGAACAGCAAGAGCTGTAGGATCAGATAGGATACCAACATTCAATTGGCATTCTTGTTGGATGATCATAGAAAACACCTCATTTAAAGGTGGTAAAGGATCTAGTAGAAGGATTTGAGATCTAACAGTAGCAAAATTATCGTTAAGGCTTTGAAGGAAACAAAGAACACTGTCATTGTTTCTGTATTCTTGAATAGTTATAGAAGTGTCACAACAGCAGGTGGAAAGGGTTTTGCAAGAAGGAATGGGGCAAAAATTACACAGCTCATCCCAAAGAATCTTCGTCTTGGTGAAGTAGCTGTTAACAGGCAGGTCACCTTGCTTCAAAGAGAAAAGATCACATTGGATTTGTGATATTCGAACAGAATCACCTTGGGAAAACCTATCCTTGAGCTCTTTCCAAACTTCTAATGCAGTGGTAATCTAGAGGATGCTAGTGGCAATTTCAGGGGAAACAGAATGATTGATCCATGATAGAATGAGGCTATTGCATCTCTTCCAAGAATTGTATAAGGGGTCATGTTCTGATGGTTTTCTTGATAGTTCCATCAACAAAACCTAACTTGTTTTTCATCTCAAGGACCAAGGCCATTGCTCTGGCCCAATTATGATAATTTGTGCCATCAAGAACGAGGGGAAACTAGAACCAAAGATGGGTTTTCATTTGGGTGAATATAGTGAGTATGGTTCAAGTCTTGAGAAGAGTTTTGGTTTGAATCAGCCATGGTGATCAAGAAGAAGCAAAAGAGAAAGAAAGAAAGGGATGAGATTATTCTACTGATACCATGTTAACAAAAAAGATAGAAAACTTGAGGATTGAAAAGATGGAACTTGTTATAACACAAAAGGCTGAAAATCTATTTACACAAACTGCCATATAGCTATATGAAGATTTATCAACAAATAACAAAAACAACTAACTATAACAGCTAGTAACTTAAAAATAACAAATTAAGACTAATCCTTTAACACTAGATGCCCCTTTCATCTCCTTTGCCACCATCAAAGAGGTACCACCACTGAGGTCTTACACCATCAAAGGAAACATTGTCGTTGGCCACTTTTATCAAAAGGTCTGAAACCACAACGCGAAAGTCCCCTTTCTTTTGTTTTGTTGTCACTGTTACCGCATCCTGCACCTTCTTCCTCTTCGTCAACTTCTTTCAACCATTGGGTACATGTGTTTCCTCTTCTCTTTTCTCTTTTACAATTACCCCTTTTTTTTTATTGTGATTCTGATTTGTCTTCTTCCTTTTTGGCTTTAATGTGAACAAAAAAGGAAATGAGATTGTGGGTCTTTAATTCTTGCACACGTTTTATTCTTTTTGATATTTTATTAATTTATTGTTTGTGGTTTTGATGCAATTGTTTGGAATAAAATGTGGTTTCTTACTGAAGAAAAAAGATCTTTATTTTTTTTATTATTCAATTCGTTTAGTCAATGGAATTGTGGGGCTACGTTTTGTTTGTTTTGTGTATCTACATCTTCTAGAGTTTAGCATTTATGTATAGGGTATCCACAAGTTTGGGTGATTGGGAAGGGTGATGTTCTGGTTTGTTCTATTTGGGTTGGATACTTTATGATTACTTTTTGTAAAATTCTCTAGTTTAGTGTCCTCAAGGTTTAGATTATGTAACTTTACAGCTTGGAGTCTTCATTTTTGTTTGACTGGATTATGAATTTTATGGCTTTCTCCGCCCTTGCAATCCTTAGTGAATAAGTGATTAATCATTCACTTTAGCTTGTCCACATTGTCTACTTTCTTTTGCTAAGAATTAATTGTTTAGATTTTTAATTTGATTCATTGTCAATGCGAAAAACCTTTTATATACTAGCATTGTGGTCATTTAAGTTTCTTTTAATTGCAGTAATATTCAATTTCAATGATGGGTTTGGTTTGTGTATGAACGTGCGGAGCTAATCCCTTTGCCAAGAAGGATTGGTACGACATTAAGACTTTTTCTGTTTTCCAAGTCAAAATGTTGGCAAAACCAGTCACTCGTACCCAAGAGTACCAAGGTACGAAGGTACTGCTTTCAGAATATTGAACAGAGAATTGGATTTTCATTTTATTGAAAATTTGTTGGTTGTGTTGCGGGTCACTTGTATAGGTGTTGAAATTGAGAAGTTTGTTTTGATATAGCTTAGGCTTGTGTGCTGATTTGTTGTGTTAGGTCTATTATAAACGTATGCCTTCCTTTTACTTGGAGACTTTGTTTCTTTTTAGTCTTGGTACATTTCATGGAATGACTGATTTTATTTTTTTTCATTTACTAAGTAAACTGCTGAGAGAAGTTAAATCGAATGGTAACATTTCAGCAGTCAATTTTAATTTCCTAAACCAAGCACATACACTTGCAAATCAAAGCGACACATGAATAAGCATTTAATTGAACATTGCTATTTAAGTTAGACTACTATATATATTAGTTATAGTGCAGTAATTCAACCACACCTGTGCTTTATTAGACACCATAGTGGGAGCTGATTTATTTTGAACATTCATTTAAAATATTGGCTAATAAGCTAGGAATGCTTCACACTTATATCCTATGTTTGTCTATGAATAATCCTCACTTGACCCTCACTCCACTTATATACTATGTTTTTCTACACTGCTCAAGTATACACTATAAATTCTACAATAGTTTTTATGCAAATAGGGCAGGTAGAATAACTAGACAAGTTCCTTTTCTTTCTCAATGTGTTGGGCACGAGAGCTTAATCCTTTTAGGACCTAGCCATTTCAATATTAGCTTAATTCTTTTCTTTCTCTATGCTTGTTCAGGTACTTCCTTGTAAGCACTCGCTATAGAGAACTCTCCATCCTCCGTCTCGGTGCCTTTTGAAGCAACCACATCAGCATTGTTGGTAAGGAGGCTGGAAACACAAACACCCTTCATGATTAGACACTTCATGATTCTCCTTTTTGTTCTGCCTTGTCATTCCTTTGATGCCTAATTGTTTGTTCAACTTAGGTTGTATTTCTCTCTGTTGGTTCTGGACAAAGGTTTGCGGATCGACGTTCAACACATACCTGAGGAAATTTTATTGTGTGTCGCTCTCATTCTTTGACACGCTGCTTCTCTCAGGCCAGGCCTGCAGGTACTTTAGCTTTCACCACCAGTTAACATATTATGATTTGTTATGCATCACTTGTAACCAAAGTATTAAATATCATATACTTATCTATTGTCTTAGATATATATCTCTGTTTTAACTAGTAGACTAAACTGATATGAACACTTGTACGAGGTTATATTAGTTATATTTTGCTCATACAGTGTTTTCTTTAATCTGCATATTTTTGTTCGTTATTATAATGACAAAGCTAAAAAGAATTATTTTTTATGTATGGAATGTAATGAGGAGATAACAACCAGGTCTTTGTTTTTTATCTGTCAATTTTTGGTTCAAGAGAGAAATGAATACAATGCAAGTTGCTAATTTATATTGAGTCGGCAAAGCTAAGCATTCTGGAGTAGAAGAATGAGGAGCTACGTCTCTCTCTCTTCTTTATGAGTAATAATACAATATAAACATTTATATTTAACTGGAATGTTCTGATTTGCCAAGAAATTCATGTTGGAATCCCATATTTCAGACCCGCCCAGCGGGTTTTGCAACCACGCTGGTGGCTTTTCGGAAAATATCCGCTCCCCAAACACGTATACCCGCCAGGCGGGATACGCCTCCCGCTAGGCGTGGTGCCAAGTATGATCCGCCGGGCGGTCTTCCAATCCAGCCGGGCGGATACGACTTCGTAGTTTTGCGTTGCTAATCTCTTTTTTTGGCTATTCTTGTACTTGTAGGCCTCTTTTGCAATCTTCACTTTGATTCTTGATTCTTCTAAGTCTTCTTTGACTAGTACAATATTTTTTCAACCTATATATGTAATTTTATTTTATTACAATCATGTGTGTGGACTTTTTCCACCTTCCTATTTTAGTGCCTTTAAATTAGTATACAAAAGTCTATTTTCCACCTTCATGTTTTAAGATATCGAATTGTTTTGAATATACAGAAGATGGCTTGTTTTCCTTCAAATCGTGGTTGGATGTACGATAGGTGCTATGGTAGTAGAAGAGGTTTGAAATAGTCTTTTGTAAAAGAGGTTGAAGAGTTTATAAGCAAAGCTTTTCAACAAGATTGTTATGTCAGTGACGGGGGGATTAGATGTCCAAGCACTAAATGTGATTGTACAAGCATTTTGCCGGATGGAACTATGAAGCTTCACCTTTACAAAGATGGGTTCAAGCCTAATTACTTGGTTTGGACTAATCATGGTGAAGAAATGCCACATGTTGAAGATAATTGCATGGGTGCTTCAAGCAGTGGTGTAGATGTGGCCCAAGGCGAACCGTTTATGTTAATGCAAGACATGGTGTGTGATGCTCTTAGGCAGCATGAGTCATTTGAAGCACCTGACTGAAATCAAATGAAAAGCCTCCAAATGAAGAAGCTCAAAGATTTTATAATTTGTTGGTAGAGGCTAATAAGCCATTGTTTGAAGGGGCATCAGACTCTAAATTATCAATTTGTGTGAGACTTTTAGCTTGCAAGTCCAATTGGAATGTTCTCGACCAATGCTTAGAGTTTATTACAAAAATGCTTTTAGACGTAATACCCATAAAAGGGGGTTTGCCAAAAAATTATTATGATGCTAAGAGGTTAGTGTCAAAGTTGGGATTGGAGGCTAAGAGGATTGATTGTTGTGTGAAGGGATGCATGCTTTATTATGACAATGAATATGGGAAAAATGATGGAGCGTTAGTTGAATGCAAATTTTGTCATAAGTCGAGGTATCGTGACTGTAACACTAGAACAAGTACCAAAAAACTTGTTCCAATTAAGACAATGTTCTATTTGCCTATAATTCAAAGGTTACAGAGAATGTTTGCATCAATGCAAAATGTAGGACAAATGAAGTGGCACTATGAGAATAGAAGAAGTTCGGGAGTGTTACGTCATTCGTTTGATGGCAAAGCCTGGAAGCACTTTGATCGAGTACATCCGAATTTTGCCGCTGATCTGCGTAATGTACGACTTGGTTTATACTCTGATGAATTTAACCCATATATTCAAGCATCATCTTCACCTTATTCTTGTTGGCCAATAATTGTGACCCCATACAACCTTCCTCCTGAATTGTGCATGTCAAAACCTTGGGTCCACGCAATCCAAAGGCAGGCATTGATGTTTATTTACAACCTTTGATTGACGATCTTAAGAAGTTGTGGAGTGGTGTTCGGACATATGATTTTTCAAGGGAGCAAAATTTTATGACGAGAGTAGCTTTAATGTGGACTATTAATGATTTTCCCGCATATGGCATGTTGTCTGGTTGGGGGACTGATGGTAAATTAGCCTATCCGCATTGCATGGAGCATACAAAGGCCTTTACATTAAAATACGGGGGAAAAGTTGTTGGTTTGACTCGCATCGCAAGTTCTTGCCTAATGATCATACATTTAGGAGGAACAAGAAGGCCTTCAAAAAAGGGGAAGTTGAAATGGATGGCCCGCCACCTAGGTTGACTCCTGAGTAGGTTTGGCATTGAGTAAGGGATCTATCGAAAGTCACAAAAAACCCTAAGTTGTCCAAATTGCCAGGGTACGGGGAGTGGCATAACTGGACAAAAAGAAGTATCTTTTGTGATCTTCCATATAGGAAAGATAATTTGTTGTGACACAATCTTGATGTTATGCACATAGAGAAAAAAAATCTTTGACAACATATTGAACATTGTGATGAATGTGGGTGGTAAGATGAAAGACAATGAAAAGGCAAGGATGGACTTAGCTTTGTATTATAGGTGACCAGACTTGGAGCTAAAGGTGCACGCTAATGGGAAGATGTTAAAGCCAAAAGCAAATTACACTTTAACTGCAGAGGAAACAAAGTTAGTTTGTTGTTGGATAAAAGAACCTAGGATGCCTAACGGTTATTCTTCCAACTTGGCAAGATGTGCCGATGTTGATAAGGGAAGGATGCATGGGATGAAAAGCCATGATTGTCATGTATTCATGGAGTGTTTACTTCTTATTGCATTGAGTTCGTTGCTGGTGCATGCTTTAAATCCACTTATTGAAGTTAGTCATTTCTTCAAAGATTTGTGCTCTAGATCATTAAGGGATGATGACTTGGCTAGGATGGAACAAAACATTCCAATCATTCTTTGCAAGTTGGAGAGAATATCTCCCCCCTCCCCCCCCCCCCCCCCCCCCTGGATTCTTTGATTCAATGGAACATCTTCCTATTCATGTTGCATATGAAGCAAGACTTGGCGGACCAGTCCAGTATAGGTGGATGTATCCATTTGAAAGGTATTAAAATTATCATCATATTTTATTTAACTTTCATTTGTTTTATACTTATCAATCATCACCTAGTTATTTAATTTTCTAGATTCATGGGTGATTCTAAACGATTAATGAAAAATAAGGCAAAGGTTGAAGGATCAATTTGTGCATCTTACTTGCACCAAGAGATAACTCATTTCTGTTCCCATTATTTCAACAACTTCAAATTACATTAATGATTGATGACCTAACAATGAATTTCACAAATATAATATTTTGAGACAGATATAATTGTTTGTGATTGAATTGCATGCTTGAAGTTGATAGAAATTTGTTTATCCATGTGTTGACTTTGGCCCCATTCTTAATGTTTAGGATGCAAATCAATTTCAAAGGTTCTTTTGCAGGGAGTTATATACCTTGAACACCAAAAGGAAAGGCCAACTTAGAAGAATTCTTTAAACTTTGGAAGTTTGGGTACAAGAGTCTTCTTTATACCTAATTATTATTGAAAGTTTTCTGACTTGAACTATAGTTTCCTAGAAGATTCAAATATTGTGAGAATAGTATATGTTGAAAAGTTTGATGAGTTTGGGTACAATTCTTTTTTGAATACTGCTAATTAGTATTTTTTAAGTTATGATGTTGTTGAAGGATGCACTGGACAAATTACTTTCTTGATGTAGGTTGGCAGGCATATTATGATGACCCTAACATGTGGCAGTTAATGGGGGCTTGTTCCAACCTTGGGTACCCAATCCAAATTGATTGTAGGGAGATTAAATTGCTTTCAGGTATGTTATTAAAACATTTGGATATTGTATTTTATTTTATTTTTGTCATTTGATCAAATTTCACTTAGTGAGTTTGTTCATTTTATGTTTGTAATTGTATATGTCTACCCTTGTTACAATTCTAAAAGCACTATGATTGCTAGTTGTAAGTAATGATTAAAGCCCCTAAAAGCATTACTTCCAGTACTTTAATAACATTTTCTCATTATTATCATTTTCTTCTCTAAATGCATAGGAAGGTGAGTTGGAGACTTGAGGATGAGGATCAAATCAAGAAGAATTTTCATTCAAAAGCCTCTCATAGACTCTCTGAGATGTTTATGGAAGCCCGACGAGATGGAAAGAAGCCCAAATGGATGGGAGATAGTGTGTGGAACAATCTGTTAGCACAATGGAATGTACCTAAGTATCGCTCAAAGCGTGCACAAGCCCAAAAAAATTGGGCTTCTGAAAAGGGTGGGAGCTTGCATACAGGTGGCTCCATTAGCACGCACGAGCATGCCATTCGCATGGTAAATATATTAAAAAACCAGTCATTTCTAGTATTCATTTAAAACATACCATTGATGTTTTTGTTTGCAAGCAAAGTTGCTTGGTCGGCCTTTACATATTGCTGAGGTATTTCAGTAGACCCATGTACTGAAAGGATACTGGTCAACTTATCGATGAGAGATCTAGGCGGACACACGTGAGTTTTGTATGTTGCATGTATTTTTCATTTTAACAATGTTTTACTATATTTATGATATAACATATCTCTTTATCAATAACAGGAAGATTTTGAGACTAGATTTTCTCAAGCTAGGTCTGAGGTTGCATCTTGTCCTGGCAGCTTAGAAACCTCCCCCTTGGACCCTATAGTGGAGGAGAGACTTGAGACTCAGAGTTAGATTGATGCTGTCAGTGACAAAACAAAGGGACGAATCTACGAGGCTGGGGAACTGGCTCATGGTTATCAATGTGGGAATAGCCTCATGTAGCAAAAACATGCATCTTCTAGCCGCCCTCAAGATTCAATAGAGATTGTCAGCTGAAAGAGGAAGTTTATCAAACGAGGGAGGATAATAATCAGCTGAAAGAGGAGGTTCGGCAGTCAAGGGAGCATAGTGAGCGACTAAGTCTTCAGTTCCAATCATATCTCAGTGCTGTCCTCCCATTGCTACCACCTGACTGCACGCAACAAATTTCAACAAGAGCAAGAGCAGCAACACGACCACCACCAATAGCATCACGATCAGTAGCAACAGCACGACCAGCAGCGACATGACTCTCCAAACTATTCAAATTATTAGATTGCTTAAACTTAATGTAGGAAACTAATAGATTATTTCTCTTATATTTTTCTATTATGTACGTTGTTCAAACTTAATACTACTTTTTTTAAGTTACAACGTTCAAATATTGACTTGAATTTATTTAATTTTCCTTTTTATTTCTATTCATTTAAAAAACATATATGTAATAATAGTATATTAGTATGTTGTATATTTCGCAATTGGCACATTTGTAGGCTAATGACAACATCTGTGGGTGTTTGCCACGGATTTTATCCATCGGTCAACTTCCCACAAACAAATCCATAGGTAATTACCCACGGATTCCCACGGACAAATTCGTAGGTAATTACCCATGGAAAAATTTGTGGCTAGTTTTTTCGTGGATAGTTACCCACGGACAGATCCAAGGGTAGTCATAGACTTTTTTTACAGAATATATCCGTCAGTGTTTACCAATGGAAATACAAATCCATTGGTAACAATTACCGACGACCATATTACCGACCCATTACTGTCCGTAGACAATCCTCGGTAACTTACATTTACCCACGAATTTTTGGCTTTACCTACGGACTCTATCCGTCGGTAATAATGATTTTTCTTGAAGACCACGATAAGTGTACCGGTCGTACAAGTAATAAAGTGAAATTATAAGTTATCGTCTCCACAAGAATTGTGGTTTAACACCTACAAGTAGTAAAGTGAAATTATAAGTTATCGTCTCCACAAGAATTGTGGTTTAACACCAACACAATCAAGTAATTACATACGGATTTAAGAATTAAAGAAAGAATTAGAGATTTTTGGATTTTATTTGGATTAATAAAGAATAAGATAAGAACGCAATTTAAAGATATTTGAAAACTTTTGAATAAAAACAATTAGGTATCGAAATCTCCTTAATTCTCCTTAAAATAATCTTTTTCTTTCCTAAACCCCTTTTTGTTGAGCAATTTACCTTCAATTTTTCTAACATAGTTTAACCCTAATTCCTTATGCAATAAACCCTTTAATCCCAATGTTGAACCCTAATTCTTAGGTGAGCAAAATCAGTCATAAGCATTAAGAAAAGGAAATTCACATAAAAACGTACAATCTATCCCCATCCCTAGGCTCAAGAGTTATATGGTTATTGAATTGGAACAGTCTAAACCCTAATTTTCCAATTACAAGATTTAGAATACTAAGCAATTTCTTAATGAGTGTCAATCATGGAAAAGCATTAAGCACAAATTCAACAACTAAATTAACAAAAACAAAAGAAAGATTTAGAAAAAAATCAATTACATTAATTTCAAATTAAGGTTCATCCTAACCTATCTCCAAAGGGGTTTAGATACTCATAGAGAGGCTAAACACAAAACAAAAGGAAAAAGAAGATAAAAAGAAAGCCATGAATCTTGAGAATCAAACCCCAATTCTTCAAGATTCAAAGCCAGTGATGAATCTTCAAGCTCTTCCTTGCTTTCGGTCCTTAAATGAGTCAAAGAATACTCCTAAAACTATATTTTATCCTTTTTATATAAAAAGTTTGGAAAGCATTGGTACTGGGCGTAAGCCAAGTTGGCGCTAGGCGCCACCTCTTCGGAAATCCATCAGCATTCTAGCACCAGGAGCCAGTTTCTTCAGCACTGGGCGCCTGGTGCTTGGCGTTGGGCGCCACTTTCTCTTGAAGCCCTGTTTCGCTTCGGCATCGAGCATGGCTCTGAATGGCGTCGAGCGTCGCTTCTTGTATCTTTTGCAGCTAGAAAATTTCATTGCTCTCTACCTAAAAGTCATCCTCTTCTCTTGCTCATTTTTTTACTGTCTTTATCAAAACCTAAATAAACACAGTAGAAATTATGTAATTTTTAAATAAAACTAAAAAACCATTTATTCCATGAAATGTCTTGTTATTGAGTTAATTTCTCATAAATTTCCATTGAACAAGTACAAATATCATGTAAAATAACTCTAAATCTACATCAGTTGTAGATTTATCAACAATCATGTGCATAAAACACAATAAAGCCAAGAATATGAAGTAAACTATGTAAATAAATAACTACTCATTAGATTATGTGATTATAAACAAAAGTATAATGATATCCTATGTTCACTTTCCTGCATTAAATCATTAAGCAACCAACTTAAAACAGTTAGACAAAAATAACGTTGCACAAACCTATAATAAATTACACAAAAAGAGGGAAAATGAGATTAAAAAAATGTACATACTCTTAAAATAGATGTGGAAAAGTAGTGAATTGAAAACCCAGATTTAGAAAACTCCCTAAGTATGAAACTTGAATTTCAATATGATTGTTGCACTTACTCATAACAAAATCAAATCCATCAAAAAGGTCGACAATAATAACAAAGAGTAGGGAGAAAAAAATATACATAGACAAAGACAGATAAATAGAGAGTCAAAGTAAAAAAGGCGTTACTGCATTTTCTCATTCACTGCTCACTCTACACTCTGATTGGACCCTTTAGAAACTAACTTCTCTCTTTCTCTCACCCACTTTCTCTCTCACACACACAAACACACATACACAGAAACCCAAACTCATTACTAGAAAAATTAAACTTAATGACAGAAGAATCTAAAAATAATTTTTAAAAAATCTGTCACTAAAATGTAGTGACCCCAAATTAGTGACACAAAAATAATTTTTCATCACTAAATTTGGTCATTAGTTCATTAATTTTTAGTAGCGACTTTTTCTTCTTGTGATAAAAAGCCAAAATAATAGTAGTAACCACAACAGCAGTAAGAAAAGCCAAAAAATAGAATAAGCAAAGAAGTTGTTTACTTTCATGTTAGAGCAACAATGAGTAACGGGATAGATGAGTTTTCATGTTACCTTTATCAAATGAGTACTAGTGAGTGGCAATGACGAGTGACGACGAGACCATCAATAAGAAAGAGAGTGGCTGTGAGTGGAAAAGGGTAATGAGAGGTTGTTGTCTAGAGGAAGCTAAGGTTAATGCATGGAAGCAGGTGAGTGAAAGGGTGGGTCATAGGAGATGAATTTTAACAAAGCAGTTAGATAGTGCTTTTATATAAAGTGTTATTTGAATGAGAAATCCGATAACACATTACTAAAAATGCATTGTCCAAATAAAGGAATCAAATATCGCTTTTATAAGGAAGTACCATATCTATTTATGTAATTATTTTTAAAAAAAGACAACAATTGAGGCATAGTGCTTTCTGTGGAAAAGCACTATTTAGTGACTTGGATAGCATTTTTCTAAAGAAGTTTTATCCAAATGCTTTGCAATTTTTCCAATAGTTTTTTCATCTAGAAGCGCTATCTTGAGTGTGCTATTTGAATGCATTTTTTGTGCAATGTGGGGTTTTTTAGTCTTTTAATTAGGTAATTTTGGAAATGTTATTAAAGGTGAAGTCCTAAATAATAATTTTAAAGACAAAATATTAATTAGCATAACGTGATCCTCTAACCTTATTTAATATTTTAGTTTGATCCTCTAACTTTTCACTGTCTAACGAGTTTATTCTTTCCCTTAATAACAATAGATAGAAATAATATACAGGACAAATTTGTTGGACAATAAAAAAATTATAGAATTAAATTGAAACTAAAAAAATTAGAGAACCAAAATTAATATAATAAATAACTAATTATAAAACTAAGTTAAAATATATAAATAATTAGGGGACAAAAATGCCAATAAAATATTATTAATTACTTTAATTTTAGAAAAACATATAAATCTTTCCTACTTAACTTTAAGGGAGAATTTGGTACATAATAAGTTTTTTCATACCTAGGAATCATGTTTTCTGATAATTATAAATCTTAAGAATCATGATTTCTAGGAATAGTTAAAATCCGTTTAGTTAGTCATAAACATTCCTGGAAATATTTACAAATGTTTCCTTAGAATTAAAGATTTTCATGTTTGGTTATAATAGAACTTTCTTGAGTATATAAGTATTTTTTACGAAAATGCCCTTTATTAACATAACTTTATTAGATATATTTTTTTACTCAAATCTTAATACAAATATGAAATTTAATTAATTCTTTTTTAAAAAAAAACCAAATTAGTTTTTGAAGCCAACAAAAAATTTAATTACAAATATAAATAGATTTTATATATAAAAACATTTTCGTTTGATTAAATTTCAAAGCATATTAAAAAGTTGTTAGCTTATTGTTATTGAAGAATTGTTTAAATAGAGAGTTTAGCAATATAGTAAACAAAGAAGGATGCTACTCTACATGAAGGAGAAAATTATATTATCTCCTTCCATTCAAAAGGATAAAATGTTTTGTCTAATACCATTAAATTGGAAAAACAAAGTAGGCAATAATATTATTACTAAGCTTGACTAAGGTCAAAAAATAAAAGTCATATTACAATTAACCTAATAATTATAATCATATTATCATAAAAAAATACCCTAAAAATCCTGAAAAAGATATGAATCCTTACAACTTTGCAAGCAAAAATAGTCTTCTCATATTGAATTTTCAGCCAATATATCATCTACTAATATCTTTTTATCTTCATAATCCACTAGCATGAAATAGTCAATTGTGTAAATATCCTTGCGTATTGAACAACCAACTCGAACCCTTTGTTAACTAGTCAATCCTTCTATTTTCTTCAACTCTTCATAAACTAACATTCTTCTATTGGCTCCATCAGATTCATTTTTAAAACATGAAGCCAACTCATTAATTGTATTTGTGGTTTTTTCAAAGATGATGCCAAATTTATCAATACTACCTATAATTATTTCAACAAATGAACCTTTAGATCGGTCTCTCATTTTACCTTTCTTATTACCATTTGACCCATTATACCTTGTCCAACATTAGTGGTTGTTTGGGTTTCAGCAATGATGTCAACCTAGTCATCAAGGTCTTTTGCAACTTGGGTTTCAACTTTAGCATCAACATCTATATGAAGTTCTTTGTCCATTTCTTCCATAATAGTAATAGGGTCCTCAGCATGTTCTCTTGTGGCTCCATCTTTTCAAAAAATTGGACCAAGAACATCAAAGTATGGAAAAAGTTTGTTGTAAAGTACTTTAGCATTACGGTGAGACTATAAGAAAAATTATCAACATATTAAAATAAATAAACTTGTATAAAAAATAAGTTAAATATTTCTTGGGAATATTTTTTCTAAAAATAGATACCAAACATGGAAAACTAATATTTCCAATTTAAGATTTTCAGGAAACTAAAAACTTCTCCCTACCAAACGCCTTCTAAATTTGTCATCTTTATTTTTCCATTCATTTAAGCAATTAAACAATTTAATCTATATTAGAATTGAGATTATTATGATACATATTTTATGTTTTTAGTTTTACATTATTTTTATGTTTAAAAACTACTTTCTCTTCAAAAATGTCATTTCCTTTAATGATAAACATTTATAATTCTTGTTAAACTAGTTAACTCATTTTTCTAATTAGTCTATGATAATATTCGTTAGTTAATTATCATTATTTATATCTTGTCTAAACTTGCAATTGTTCCTTTATTACTTTATCAACATAATAAACATTTAAGTTTAGCGGTATAACATTAAAGTTTTCATAAAATATCTTAATCATTTACGTATATTTGTTTAATCATATAATTTATTATTTTTTATCTTTATATTTGTCTACTAATTATTTTGTTTAAATTTAGTCCTTAAATATTCTACTGTTCAACAAGTTAAGTTTATTTTACATACAATAATCATAATTAACAAGGACGATGAACTTGTTATACAATAAGTTACTAATGAAAACAAACAAAAATTAAAAGACCAAAGAAAAAAAAAATCATACTTAGTAAAAAAATCCAAATTACGAACTTTTCCATGAGTAATAATTATTAATTAACAACATGCACTGATTGGTTATACATCTATGTACTAAATCTAAAACAGAGAGAAGGATGCCTAAATGTATCCGACAAAGAGATACAACAACAACAACTACAAATAATAATAATAGACCAACAAAGACAGAATGAAAAAATAATTGGAAGATTAAATTTTTTAATAAAAAAAAGAATTAACATGTATCAAGAGTACAAGGGTTTTGGTCTTTAATTGGGTATTCCAAAAAATATAATTGTGAGATTAATTTTCTGATCGAAAATGATAGTTCCAATTCGATCTACATCCACCGCGACAAAACATTTTTAAATTAAGGGGTTAGTAGAGTGTCCTTGTGTGCGTGTTTAATGTTTAAATTTCCGTTGGCCGCAGGAGTCTCTAATTGAATGAACGGCAACTGGTGTTAATTAACATTAATAAAGGTTTGATCATGCTTTCCTCATTGTTTGATAGCGAAAATATAATAAATGACAAAAAATTGGAGAAAAGGAGAGATTCGAATCAGAGGTGACGTTGTTTTTGACAAAGATTGAAAAATTTGTTTTTGACGACTAAAGAGGGTGGTTGAGAGGGATGTGGTCTTGACAAGGATGGTGAATTGGTGATGGGGCCTTGAAAGCTCGCAATATTTGAAATAGAACTACAAGGAAGTGTACTTTGTAGATTTCCATTGGATGGATTTCGTGGGTGGTAACTCATCCTTTTCTGTGTTTCGAGTTTGGACATGCATCGGTTCCTTGATGTCAATAATGTGATAGTGTAAATAAAAGCATTAATTTCTCCACTGGTGGGGCATTAGGAGTGAAGAACAAACAATGATGATCATTAAAATGGACTTCGTGCATTGCCACTAATGTCATCACAAGAAATTCTCTCTTTCACGCAAATACATATGTATGCTGCAGTAGAATGCTTACATTAGATAGAATATGATCAGTTGAACTACGATTTAAATTCTCCGTTGAGAAAGATATTACATTTAATTTTTGACTGTATCTCAAATAAAATTATTTCTAAAAGAGGATACGTGTAAGAAACAAAAAAATGATTAGTCAAATTACAACTCTTTTTATTTATAACCACTAACAAGATTATGGTTCAATTTAATTTCACTTTATTTAAGCTTTATCAGTACAAAATACTACTCTGCAACTAAAAATGTGTATATTTAGTTTAAATTATTTCCAAAAATAATTATTTTTTGTTCACGCTAAAAACACACTCAATGAGTAGTCTAAAGCTATAAAAAAACTCAAGAAACCTCAACAAGCTCTACCCAGCATGACTTGATGTGACCCAAATAGATCGCACCTATTTAATGGCTGTGTCTTCTGATAGTTTTTACCTTTTTTCAAAGGGTGGTGTGCATGATGTCTCTGTCACTTGTGAGGAGGGGGTGGTGCTAATGATGCCTTAGTCACATGTGGGAAAGATTTAGAATCTCACTATACCCAGTTTAGCGACTCGAGGTCCATAGGCTCTTCAAGCCTTAAGACTCTAATATGATATAGTAAGTCGGTTACAGTGATCAATCTATAAACATTAACTGGTCTATAAGTGTGGGTCAACCTTCATTAGACACTAGGTTTGCTTAAGACTTTCTTACTAGAGGCTATACATGGTCTGAATCTGGGTTAGATGGCTCACAACTCCTTAAGTACCAAACCTGAAAGTCGTATGTTGTGATGGTCCACTTATATTTTTTAAAAAAGTTTTCAAAAAGATTAAGTGATTATCTCTTAAAAAAAATCTCAATTAAATATGCACTATATTTATTGATATACAATATTGATCAAGAATAGATACAAAAAATATGTAACGAAGGATAAAATAAATAAATCTCAACATACATAACAATTATGTATACATTGATTAGTAAATTGCAAAATTACTATTTTATATAAAAAAATCATTATCTGTATATAATTCTTCTTTACAAAATTGAGGGAATGGTCGGAACTCATCCTTATTCCTTTCGGATTCGTTCCTGATATTATAACAACTCTACATGCATGAATCACGTTAACTAGTGTACCTAAAATGGTGGCTGGCTGGCAAAGTTTTCTTTTTTCCTATCTATTTTAGACCTTACATTTCATAATTCATGACTCAAAATAAGCAGTCCATAAAATTATTTTATTTTCATTTATATTCAGAATAAAGTTTTTTTTTTAACAGACTATAAAATTTTAATACTTTCAAATTAATTTTGGTTAGCCAAATCACAATTATTAAACAACCGAGCACTTGAATCAACCGGTGCGAGGTTGTTATAACTTAATCAGTAATCTCGGGTTCAAGTCCTGAATATACAAATTACGTCAAATATTTGAAGGGAGAATTTTGCCACTCATAATGATTCTACCAGACTCAAACAAACTTACTTCTAATGGAAGATACTTGTGGTCTAAACCAAAAAAATAACAATTATTAAACAAAGTCATAAATATATGAAAATCAATTAATTTTTGGAGGGCAAAAGAAGCAAAAGCCACCAAATTCAATAACCTTTAAAGAAAGTTACACCAAAAGAGTCAGACAGTCAATCAAAAGCATAAAGGATAAAAATACAAGATAAAAAGTACAATCCTCTACAATATTAGATAACCCATGCTTAGCTAGGGTGTCTACTACTTGATTGGCCTCACAGAACACATGGGAGAACTACACTGAGGATCAGGCGAGTCAGATTTTTAATCTTCTCAAACAAACTGAAACAAGAATGATTGTGTTCATAGCCACCAAGAATCAGTGCAGGTGCAGCCTGCGACTCAATACGCTTAACGAATAAGGTAGCTTTCTAAGAGAATTTTTAAAAACTAAGCAGCTATTTTTTAAAATATAATTGTTTCTAAACATTTGTTAAATTGACTTGCATTTTTTTTATAAATGACTTTATAGCTTTACTTGCATAAATTATGCAATTAAACGGACCGACTAGTGGCGTTTAACCGTTTCACTGCCTCTCAAACTCAAACGTAACAAGTTAGAGGGATCTTTTGAGGGGGAATCGTTATACGCTTACAATAAAAGATATATTGTTTATATAATATTTTTCTGTAACACTTTATAATATTATTTTTGTTAGTAATTTCTTCATAACTAATGAAACTGGTACATTAAGTAATTATATTAATATAAAGTTTTAAGAATGTGATCAATTGTGATGAATTAACTGTTAACATTTATATGATCCTATTAATATATTGGAGTTATAATGTGAGGAATTACGAGTTTTTATTAATTGCCGTTGGTTGCTCACGTTAAGTCACATCTCTCCATTATAAAGGGATTTATGAGGAGTAAAACAATTCATTCCATCCGAGACAATAAAAGTGATAGTGAGAGTTTTTGTGATCCACTTTCCAGAGTGAGAGAGACAATTATATTTCCACGAGACAATTGTTGAGTTGTATTTCCATTAAATAATTGGCAATAATTGGCAAGAATTGAGAAATATTGTAAATCGTTGATCCTTGTTGGGTGAGATGTGAAATTAAGAAATCCTTTGTATTAAGAGAGAAACTTTGTCATCCTACCTTCAATAATAGAGAAACTTTACCGAATTAAGTCTCATGATTTTTCTTTACTCACATTGATGGGTTTTCTACGTTAAAAAATTTTAGTATTATTCTTTTACTCTCACACTTATTGTTGGGTGAGATTGTGAAATTAAGAGATTATTTTTTATCAAGAGAAAACCTTTGTAATACTACTTTTAATGGTAGAGAAATTTTTCTGGATTATGTCGTGATTTTTCCTTACTTACATTGAGAAATTTTTCACCTTAAAAATTTTAGTATTATTCTTCTACTCTTGCAGTCTTGCACCTATTTTATTTAGATTGAGTGCTTATTTTGAGTTCACAAAATAGGAAATTTGGACAATTAATTTCCAACTGTTTTTTCTTTCTATCTCTTTTCATAACACTAATCATCTCATCTCACACTTCTCACTCTTCTCTTCCTATCTTTCTTTTTGTTGCAAAATAAATTGTATAAATTTATTGTATATAAGTATCATTTCTCTTCCAAGAATTTCAATCCTCAAAAGTTAAAAGCAATTATATGCTTATTTGCCTCTAGTTTAATATTGCTAGGTGGATGGTAAATCGCTGCGCACTACACACACACATATATAAATGGGTCAGGATCCGTTGACACTATGTGTCAAAATTAATCAAATTACAACTTTAATAACTTTTTATAGAGTACAAATTTAACCAATCTAACCATTGAATTGTGTGATATTATGTTCATGATCATGTATATCAAATTTCACATCATTTAAACCTTTTTAGATATGTTGTTTAACATTGAATATTTACATATATTTTAATATCATATTGTACATTAAAATAAAGTGATGTGATGAAGTATTAAATAATTTTGGAATTATATGAAATTTTGTATACTTAATCTAATTAATAACAACATTAAATTCAACAGTTAGATTGGTTAAAATTGCATTCTACAAAAAGTTATTGAAGGTGTAATTTGACTAACTTTGACACCTGGTGTCAACGGATCCTGACCCTATATATATAGGGTCAGGATCCGTTGACACCAGGTGTCAAAGTTAGTCAAATTACACCTTCAATAACTTTTTGTAGAATGCAAATTTAACCAATCCAACCATTGAATTATGTGATATTATCTTCATGACTATGTATACCAAATTTCACATAATTTAGACTTTTTTAGATATGTCATCTAACATTGAATATTTACATATATTTTAATTTTTTATTATACATTAAAATAAAGTGATATGATGAACTACTAAATAATTTTGGAATTGTGTGAAATTTTGGACACTTAATCTAATTAATAAGAACATAAAATTTAACGGTTGGATTGGTTAAATTTGCATTCTACAAAAAGTTATTGAAGGTGTAAGTTGACTAACTTTTTGTAGAATGCAAATTTAACCAATCCAACCATTGAATTTTATGTTCTTATTAATTAGATTAAGTATTCAAATTTTCATACAATTCCAAAATTATTTAATAGTTCATCTCATCAGTTTATTATAACGTATAATATGATATTAAAATATATGTAAATATTCAATGTTAGATAACATATCTAGCAAAGTCCAAATGATGTGAAATTTAAATTACATGTTCATGAAGATAATATCACACAATTTAACAGTTGAATTGATTAAATTTACATTCTACAAAAAGTTATTGAATGTGTAATTTGACTAACTTTGACACCTGATGTCAACGGATCCTGACCCCATATATATATATATATATATATATATTAAAGCCAAGCACCGCAAGATCGTGTGGGCAAATTATTATTTTTCTTTCGTGCATGCGTGACTCGAATGTACTGATCTGTAAGTTGATTTTTATATTGTGTCCCATAATTTCTCAACAATTAAGGAAATTTTGCACATTACACTCTTAATATTAATTTGAGTCATGTGTAAATCAATTCCTAACATTTAAAAGTGTACAAATTGATTCCCTATAATTTTAAAGGTGCAAAACAAACTTCTTACAAAAACAGTTAATTTTAACGAAATTTGCTACATATATAACACGACTAATCTATTAACCATAAAACTGCCCTTTTATTTATTAACGATCACGCCAATTTCATAATCCCTTTTATTTATTACTCAAATTAATTGCTTATATCTTTAAAAACTTAATACATCTACAATTTTATTTTTTTTGTGCCAATTAATTTCATTTTCGGACTTTTTCAATCCCACCTTGTGAAGCTGTTTTGCAATAAAGATTTTGGAGGGATTTGATGTACATAGAACAAGTGGATTGGGTGATACTCCAAGGAAGTATGGTTATTTCACACAAGCAATTTCCTCAATATTACAATTCAGGATTATTTCAAGACGATGTC
The DNA here is from genome assembly GCA_004329165.1 of Spatholobus suberectus. NCBI lineage: Eukaryota > Viridiplantae > Streptophyta > Magnoliopsida > Fabales > Fabaceae > Spatholobus > Spatholobus suberectus. The sequence continues at coordinate 45,477,245 of CM014730.1, read as the reverse complement.
CTACTTCTGATGAAGTTATTAGGTGTCGAAAAAATAACAATTTTGTGATGTATTCGCCATCCATACGCAGTTATTGACAATTTAAAAATTAAAATTGAACTGTTTTTCTACTGGCCTTGAATGTTCGTTGTTAAACCTCAAGAGTTGAGCTGGAGTTTCTCAGATAGGGATTATACAAAATTAGCTTGCTTGTCACTAACAAATAGGAAGTTATTTTTAACCATTAAATTGGTCCTCATGTGTCAATTTTCATTAGAGTTAACGGTTTTTGCACCTTTTAAAGTCATTAAAAAATTAATTTACACACTTTTAAATTTTAGAGACTGATTCAACATATATAATTAAGCATTAGCTAAATGCATTTTTATCCTTTAATTAATAAAACTATGGATATTAAGAGTTTATAATTTTTTCTAATAAGACTATGTAAATGTTTAAATATGTTTTTAGTTTATGAAAATATTACGATTCTTTGTTTAGTTTTTTATAAAAATTTATCTATTTTTAGTCCTTATATATTTAACAAAAATGATGTAATTTATAGGGACTAAAAAAATAATTTTATTGGGACTAAAATAAAAAAAATCATGATATCTTTAAAAAGACTAAAATAAAAAATTGTGATATTTTTAAAGACTAAAAATATATTTAAGGTTTAATGTATCAGTTGGTCCCTAAACTTTTAGAGAATTTTCAATTAGGTCCCTAAACAAAAAAAAATTGTAATTAAGTCCTTGATCTTTTACAATTTTTGTAATTGAGTCCTTGGAAGTAGTAAAACTGCCACAAATGTTAAATTTTCCAACGATTTCAAACTACCACAAGCTAACTCTTGGAACTAAATTACAAAAATTGTAGAAGATTAAGGGCCTAATTTCAAATTTTTTTAGTTCAGGGACCTAATTAAAAATTTTCCAAAATTTTAGGACCAATTAATATATTAAACCTATATTTAATCCATAAATAAAAGTAATAACCTTTTCCCATGATTGAGGATTGATAATTCAAATTGTAAAACTTGTAATAATTATTTTGTTTTATTCTTGATAGAAAATTATAGACAAACTTTGATAGGTTGAGACGGGGACTTGTGTCTCCATTGTACTAGAAGTTAAAAGTTTCCTTCCAAGAGTCAAGTTTTTTTTTTTATTTAGTTATAATTAAATCACTTCATTCAATTTTTTTTTATCAGCAAAAGAAATGTATATTAAAGGAGGTACAAGGGGTACCCCAACCCATCTACACAAAAAGTGTCACACACTAACCTGCCCATGCAGTGACCAAGTTTGGATTTACCAATCCTTTACAAAAGAAAATGTATTATAACCTATATCAGCAATTAGTTTTGCTGTTTTACTGCTATTGTATGACTATGTATGCTCTCCTTTAGTTATGTCCTTCATTCCTTTTAAGCACTCTAGAGGCAAAGTGATCCATTCATAGTAAGAAGCAGAGAAACTGTTCATCCTACAGGATAGCCAGGCCCAAGATTGAAACTTTATCATTTCTAGAAGATTATGGCTGTTCAAGATGTCATTGTTGAAAATAATGTTGTTCCTATGCAACCACAAGGACCATACCACAGCAAACCATACAAAATTGAGTGCTATGTTAGCCTTATATTTCAGGAACCCATATGCGTGCTAGAGTAAGTGGCATTTGGGATCCATTGGTTGTGCCAGTTGAATTCCCAACCACTCATAACAATTATTCCAAATCCCATGAGAAAAGTTATAGGTGAATATGATATGGGGCATTGATTCTTCCTCAACTAGAAAGAACGGGCATAGGAGGTCACGTTCTTGGAGCAGCATATTTCTTTTGAACAAGTTCAATTTTGTAGGTAATCTATCCAGTACCATTTTCCATGCAAATGCTACAACGTTAGATGAAACCAAAATAGCCCAGAAACGGCAAAAAAAGTGAGAGTCTGCTTGTGGGAAATGTCCTTGTAGCAAGCTATACGTTGTTTTGACAGAATATACCTCTATTTTATCCATTTTCCAAATCCATTTGTCACTGCATTGCTGTTTTAGATTTGTGTTGCTAATTTCCATCATCATCCTTTCCACCATGGGCTTCTCCTATTCAAACCATTCCCTCCTCCACTTAAGTTCCCATTTCCATTATGTTCCTAACCACCGTCCCACCTCCCCCACACTACATTCCTTCTATTTTGAGTTCAGGTATAGTCTTTGATATTTATGACTTAGGCATTCCCCTCCAAGCCATTTTTGGTGCCAAAACTTGACATTCCTTTCGTTCCCAATCTTCCACTTTGTATTTCTCCAAAACCAATTTTCTTTATTACTCCCCTCAAAGATTTTCCCTAAGTCCCTCCACCATAATGACCTGTTTTCGAAGTTTCTTCCCACCATAAGTCCCTCCACATTATCCAAACTGCCATATTTTGATTTAAGGACCCTGCACCACAGGCTGTCTCGTTCCAATAATAGCCTCCATCTCCATTTTCCCAGCAGTGCTACGTTGAAAAGCCCAATGTTTTTTATACCAAGCCCTCCCTTCTCCTTCGGGTAGCATACTTTCTCCCATTTCACCCATGCTAACTTCCTAGCACCTTCCTATCCTCCCCACAGAAAGTTTCTCTGAATACTAATAATTTTGTTTGCCACTCCTTGGGGCATTTTGAAGAATGATAGAAAGAACATTGGCAGGGCAGATAAAACTGAATTAATGAGGCATATTCGGCCTCCAAATGAAAGGTGCTTTTGCTTCTAAGAGGACAATTTCTTCCTCATTTTTTGCATCATTGGTTCCCAAGTACCTTCCTTCCTCGGGTTTGCTCCAACCAATATCCCTAAATACAGAAATGGGATCTTCATTGATCTACAATTCAACAATGAGGCATAAGAGTCTCTTAACTTGTCTTCAACCTCAATACCCACTAGCTTACTCTTATGGAAATTAACCTTGAGTCCGGATGCTAGCTCAAAGCATCCCAATATACTTTTTATGGTGACAACATTCTACAAAGACGCTTTTGCAAATAATAATGTATCATCTGCATACTGTAGTAAAGAGATGTCTACTTTTTCTTTACCGACTTTGAACCCCAAGATAAGATTGTGCCTCATTGCTTGTCTGACCAAGCCACTGAGTCCTTCGGCCACAATTAAGAATAGAAATGAAGTAATTGGGTCACCTTGCCGTAGCCCCCTGTGGGTCCTAAACTGTTCCATTGGGCTTCTATTAACCAAAACTAAAACTGTTTCTATTTCAATGCCTCCCTTTATCCATCCAATCCACCTACTGCTGAAACCCATCCTCCTTATCATATAGTACAAAAATTCCAACACACTGAGTCATATGCCTTCTCATAATCAACTTTGAAGATAAGGCAATCCTTCTTTTCTCTTTTGGCTTCATCCATTACCTCATTTGCTATGAGTACTCTGTTCAACAAATTCCTCCCCCCAATGAACGCACATTGTCTCTCGTCAATGACTCTCTCCAACACTCTCCTTAACCTTTTGGCCAAAACTTTTGCGATGATCTTGTACATACATCCGATGAGAGATATAGGTTTAAACTCCCCTAGCCCCTAGGGGTTTTCCAATTTGGGGATCAAAGTAATGAACGATGCATTCCCCCTACTTGGTATGACACCACTCGTATGAAACTTATACATGACCTTTTGGATATCAGTTTTAAGAACATGCCAAATGTAACACCCTTCGTTACAACAATAACCCACATTAAACATAATCTCAAATAATTACGAAAGTGAAATTTAAGAGATGAACTGCTTGGAGTAATACCTCAATAATGAGAAAAAAAACAATATTTATAATCTTTACATAAGGAAAAGAAAAAAACATTGTCCTCAAATCCGAGTATCTACAAAATAAGAAAAGTAATAAAAAGGAACATCCAAACTAGCCGCATTGGTCCTTTAATCTAGAAAGAATTAACCAAGCTAAAATATAACCAAAAAAGAAAAAAAAAAAAAAACCTATGACTTCAGGCTTCCTTCGTCCCTATAGCTTCGCCATCGTGCTCTGAAAACAACACTTTTAATGAGATAATAATCCCAGTGAATAAAACAAGCTCTAAAATGGTTCGCAAACAATGTTGTTCTCAGCCGGTGCGGTAACCAGAAAAAGACAACCATGGTACCCACAAAATAAGTTCATAAAAAGACTTTTTAAAGGTAAGTACAAGACATTTAGTTCAAACATATAATTAAAAAGGAAATCAACAATTTTCATACTCAAATATTTGTATTCTAAACACTTGACTCTATACACTACTTAGTGATTCCCAAAATCACTCTACTTGACTCCTTAATTCTTGAAATCAATGTGAATCCCAGATTCACTTATATTTAATATTTTCTTTTTATAATTGGTTCCCAGAACTAGTGTGAGTCCCTGACCCACTGTGAATCTTGGATTCACTAAGGTATATGAGCTCATATCCATGCAATGACGTCTCACTGCTTTCCCCATCCCAGATGGAGGTATCTCATGTCATATCTCATCCCATATGTAGATATGTTCAATAAATAAATATCCCATCTCGGATGGTGATATCTCTCATCCTATTCCTGGAATAAGATGTATACTGTTATTCCTTCCCAAAAAGTAACAACTGACTCTCATAGTAACAAAAATGTATTATCCCCAATGACTATCAAGTAAATTCTCAAATCCATACATCAATTAATAATTCTCAAAGACATACTATAACAATATTATAATATCATAAACACACACACACACACACATATAACAACTAAACATACACCGTACTGCAACTTAACTTCACGAACATGAACATTATAAGGCTAAATCCTTTTAGCTGATTTCAATTTGTTACCAGCCACACAAATTCCACCCTATATAAATAGCCTTTAGCTAAGGCTTTACACATAGCACACGAAAGGCTTTTATATGCTTTATTCATGGAAATCTTTAAAAGTAGCACATGAACCCTTCATACATGTATCTGAATAAGCGAATGATAGTTTTGAAATTTACTCCTAGTATCCAATTGATGTACACGGCATAAAGAAAATTGCATCTCGTAAAATTGTGTTATACCCACGAAACGAAAATCATCGCAAGCAAAAGAAAATATAACTGAATAGTTCAGCCATAAAAAAAAATATATAATGATACCCAACATACGTGAATGATCAAATATACTCCAGTTATAAAACCTAGGGCTCCACTAGCCCCAAATTATTTTTATCAAGAATCCCAAAATCAAATCCCAAGGTTTATACCATGGAAGTTTAGAAAAAGGTTGTTTTACTCACCTCTTGGAACGAAGTTGTTTGGTACTCTCTCTATTGATTGTGTTAACGAGGTTGGCTTCGTCTCTTTCTTATTCTCAATCCTTGAGCAGTCTATGCCTTCCCTATTTTTCAAAGAAAAGACTAACTCTGTAACTAAGATAAGAAACTGCCTCTTCTTTTATGTTTACCCACCAACATGATTTGTTGAGGTTTTGTTTCTCTCTCTCTCTCTCTCTTTTAACGTAGATTCTTAAAATATGTTATCTAATTTTATCTTATTATCTATTATTTTATCTCTTGCATTCTTTTGTACTTTACAAAATAATTTTACCAATTCTTATCTTAACCACTTAATTTTTAATTGATTAAATAATTATGTAATTAAGTGCTATTTATTATTACTATTATTATTATTATTATTATTATTATTATTATTATTATTATCCTTATAATAACTAAATAATAAAGTAATTTTAGGATGTTACACCAAAAAGATTTGATAAATTTAAAATTGTATCCGTCTAGCCCTGGGCTTTTACTCCCATCGCAATTCCCAAACCACTTCCTTTATCTCCGTTTCTTCAAAAGTTGCATCAAGGAATTGGTGATCATCATCATCTATCATATTGAAGGCACACCGTCTAGTGTAAGCTTATTCCATTTGGCCTCGGTAAACCTGTCTTGAAAGAATCTTTTTACTTCAGCTTTAACTGTAATCGGATCTTCTACCTATCTACCATTTATCTACAAACCTATTATAGCATTTGCACGTCTTGTCAAGTTCACAATAGAATGGAAAAACCTTTTGTTACTATCTCCTTCGTTTATCCATCTGTTTCGTGACTTTTGGTGCATCAGTGACTCATATCTAGTCGCCACTATCCAAAAATCACCCAGTAGAATCCTCCTATGTTGTATGCCCTTAGCATCTAATCCTTCATTTTCATCCTTCAAATCCAAATCATTTATTTTACAAACCAAATCTTGTCTCTGCCTTTGCAAGTCTCCAAAGCAATTCTTATTCCATTTCTTCAATTCTCGCTTTAGCATCTTTAGCTTTTCTTTGAAGACGAATGCTGCCCACCTATTTACTTGGGTGTTTTCCCACCATGTCTCCATCAACTGTGCAAACCCGTCATCCATGGACCAGCAATTGAGAACCTTGAACAGTTTTGGTCCCCAATCCATATTAGACTACTTTAAGACTATTGGGCAATGATCCAAGATGTCCCTATCCAATACATATTGCACGCACCCTGGCCAGCTGTAGCTCCATTCTATTGATATTAAGAATCTGTCTAGCCTGCTTTTAGTGTGACCATTTGGTCTATACCATGTGTATCTTCTACCCTGCATTGGGACATCATGTAGTACCATATCATCTATGAACTGGTTGAACTCTCCCATCTCCCTACCATCTAAGCTGTCATTAGTATTTCTTCTTTTCTCTTCGGCTTTCCTTACTAAGTTGAAATCCCCTGCTAAGCACCACATCCTTCCACCACTGTTAGCCTTGATTAGTAGTAATTGTTGCCATAGTTCTCTTTTTCCTATCAAGGAGCTCAGTGAATATATGTTGAGGATGATACATGTGTTATTCATCTGCTTCCATACTCCTTTTAGCCCTAGGTATCCTTTTCCAGAGAACGAACCAGACACCTCAAACACCTCCTTTCTCCACATACCTAACAAACCCCCAGCTCTATGGACTGCTGGATTCTCTACCCACCCCACATCATTGTTACCCCATAAGACGTTGCACACATTTTTGTCTATTGTCTCCATCTTGGTCTCCTGTATGCATACTACATCCGCCCTTTCAGATATGATTAAGTTTCTTAATGCCCTCCATTTGACCTTCCCTCCCATTCCCCTTACATTATAGCTCAACACCTTCATTGATTCACTTTGTGGCATCCCTTCCCCTCAATTTGGTTCCCTTTTCCAATATCTTTCATATCCCTCGCCTCTAGATCCATAATCCTTCTCACCATCCCCTCCTCATCACCAAATAGTGTTACCCCCAAAACTTTGCCTATCTCAAGATATTTCTTGCCTCTGACACATCATTTTTTAACCAGAATAGCGTATTGCAGTTTCTGATTTAGCAATCAGAGAGTGAATTACTAAGTGAATGGCACAAGTGCCTCACCTCCTTTTGTTGTTTCACCTCTATTATTCCCTTCCTAGCATTGTTACTACCTTCGGGTCCTTGCTGTTGTGTGACATCAGGTTGGCAGTTTCTACCCCTTTGCTGAAGCTGTTGAGATCCATCAAAGTTGCTCCATTCTTCGATGTTGCTCCATTCTTCATTTGTGTCTGATAGGTTTATCCGTAGTTCATTAGCCAGTTGTATGGTAATTTGTTTATCCCCTTTTTTTCTACATTTTCTGCCTATTGTTGTTGAACCTTTTATTAGCGTCCTCTAGTCATCCATTTCTGCATCCACCGCATTAGAACAAGTGGTGCTATTTTTTGTGCCCTCCCTTCCCCTACCCATTGTTGTTTTAGCCCTCCATTGTGGGCTTTATGGAGGCACCTCCATTGGTCCATTTGTGATTGTTACATTAGGCTTATTGGGCTTGTGTAGTAGGCCCACTTTACTACCCGCCGTGTGACTTGTGTGTCAAGTTCTCGATAACCCATCCATACCTTCAACCTGATCCACCTGTTGTATCGTGACATCAATGAGTTAGTTGTCCTCTAGCGTATTTGGTTGGTCAGGTTTCTCATGCGCTAGATATAATGCTGTTGCGTCTCGTCCCCTCTCAAGCACTGACATGCTACTCTTCTTCTTCATCTACTGTCTCTTTTCTTTTCCCACTGGTACTTTATTTCTATATTAGTGTTAATCTTTGACTTGTTTTCTATCAACCCAAGGACATTGTCAGTCCCACTTTTATGATTGACTAGCTTGCTGCCAATACCTTTTACGTCTGACGCAGTGTCTGTATCCACTTGCTATTGCACTGGTTCCTCCATGGTACAGCCTACATTAAATGCGTTGTCTTGATGTCCCCTTTTTTCTTTTTCTTTTGAATTCAAATTTGAATCTATTGGAGTTGTCATGGCTGTTGCCGGGACGTACTCGCTAGAGCAAGCATTTTCCCCCGACCAACTTCCTTCCTCACCAACGCATTCCGATATGCTTAATGTCATATATTCCCCATCAAATCCCATACAGGACGAGTCATCATCTATGACCGTCCGCTTCCTTCTTGTGCATCAACATGAAAAGTTTTCGTGGGGTGCAGGTTCTTCAATGATTTTAATAGGATACAGGTTCCCATTGATTTTAATTGTTTGAAAGTTAGTAATAAGCTCCGTGCATGATGTTCTAACGAGTATCCTTGCGAAGACTAGTCTTCAGAAGTCTCTAGTGTTCTCGTCAGTTGTAATGAGTTTACCCATTGGAGCAGCTAATTTTGCAAAACAATCATCATTCCACAAATGAATAGGTACTCCAAAGCACCTTAACCACGCCATCCTATGTTTGGGTACCTTCATTGGACTCCAAGGTTGAATTGATTCAAACATGTTGCTTACCTATTCACCTACTCCATCTAGTAGATCTTGTATACTCTCATTTTCCATACTTGTAAGCAGAACCATGTTATCTCCCATATATCTTACCCTAATAGAGCTAAGCCCTTCAAAGATGAAGGTTTCATGCAACGTAGTCATGTTGCCTGGATCTTGGAGTCTCGCCACCATGCTTTTCTATAACCATTCTATGTTTCCTTCTTCCACTTGCATATCCTGGCCTTCCCATGTTCCTTCTCCAACATTTTCCTGTCTTGGCCTTTTTTTCTCGCCATCTTGTAACATTCCCTTTGCTTCCACCTTTAACCGCCTGTGCATAGGATATCACCTTTGTTTCCCTATGTTGAATTGTGTTACCTGCAGCCCCTACCTTTTGATCATGATATGTATTCCTTACTAGTTCCTTTCCATGTTTCTGTCCTTGCCTACCTGTTATGGCCTCATATTTCCTCTCTTCCATTCTTCCATACTTTGGTAGATTTACATACATCTTCATGTCTCCTATGAAGATTTTATCCAGTTGTCTCTCCAATCCTATCGGGTTTGAGACCCCCATAAACCTCACAAATCCAAATCTTTGCCCTGAGTGGTTTCTCTTTCATGCGATAAAGACTTCTCATATCCTTCCCCATCTTTGAAACACTTTCCATAGATCCAACTCACTATATCTATCTGGGAAGTGTGAGAAGTAGTAGGTAGCAATATTACTAACAACGTAGTTGTTGTTCCATTGTGGGGTTGAACCTCTCTCTATTCTCTCTGGTATCTCTGGTCTCTCATTGTTAAAGCATTTAGATCACTTCATTCAATTATTTAGGGTCATGCATTGACTTATCATAATTTAATAAATATAAAAAAAGAAAAAAACGCATATAAGTGTCAATTGTGATGCTGATGGCTATTTTAGTGATTGGGTTGTTGTTACCATAATTGTCATTAATGTATTTGTATATATCAAAAGAAGTCGTCATGTAATAGTCTCACTAATAAGGTAGAAACTAATTTTTTAATTTTTTATATTCTAATTTTTTTTCAATCACAAAGCTAACCCTTTTACCACCCCGCCCTTCTTTGGTTCCCACCACCATCAACGAGTGATTAAACAGTGTGGTATTTTTTTATTAACTATTTTGAAACTAATTATTGATATTCAGTTTTTATAATTGCCAAAAAGTGATAGTCAGTACTATAATAAAAATGCAAAAAAAAGGTCAAAAAATTCTTAGAAAATGACACAATTTTTGTCAGTTTTTAAGACCATCAAAAAATGACTGCCAGTAACTTAAAACAGCACCATGCTAGTAATTAGTTAAAAAAAACATTTTAGTAAATAGTTGATAAAAAAAATACTAAATTAGTCAATCACCACAGGCAAAAATATTCAGATGCAAACACCCTAAAACATTCATTGACTCAAACAACCATTGCACCTCCCTTTAGCTCTCCTTGCTATCCCTCCACTTCACGCACAGAAACATTCAATCACCAAGCCACCATTTTGTAATAAAGAAAAAAATTGTAATTTCTAGATTGGTAACCTAAATTAATATATGAAATATTAAATTTAATTAAAGTACTTTAATTTAACCCCTAAGCTGAAGAAAATTGGAAGATTTGCCCTAAAACAGTAGAAGTGGTAGAAAACTAGCATTTTATTAAAATACTAGTATTTTATTAAAGTCAAGGACAAAATAATAATTTTATTTTAAATATTTATGATTTTAGAGAAATGATACCTCTGTAATATTGAATTAATTATTAATTTTAGAAGTGGAATTAAATTAAAATACTTAATAATACATTTGGAATAAATTCTAGAAGATAGAAAAATATATTAAGTTAAAGAAATGACTAAATATTGGAGAAAATTAAAGAAATATAATTTTCAGATTTTTTAATAAATTATTAATTATAATATTAATCGTTATGATTAATGTTACATGATGATTAGAGGTAAATTTCTATGAAAGATAATCTCATAATTGATTGGGAGCACATATAAGCGTATAGTAATGCCCTAACTCTTATGCATAAAACATATAAGCTAATATTTAATTAGCATATTAAGGTATTATTGCATAAGACTTGGAAAATACTTAAAAAGAGATATAAGTACATCTATCAAGGTTTTTTGAGTTTAGGGGCTTTTCTTGTCTTGGATTGGGGCACCATCCCCTTATTCTAATTTTTTTTGTAGCAATAAAAGACTTAAAAAGAGATCGGATTGATAATTTTTGGCCTTTTATATGGTTAAGAGTTGGGACCATTAGTGTTCAAGTAAATATAAGGGGTTTAATGAGAGAATCTATTTTGATTAGGTGAACAATTGGTCTAAAATTGGCTTTTTAGATTGATTTAACAAGAAACTGATTAGGAAAACTCTTTCTAGATTGATCGTTCATGCACACTGATGTAGAAAAGGTTTGACAAAATTTCAAAATTGCCACCACCACCTTTTTTGATCTATTAGATTATAACTCATCTAAAAATTTGATGTAAAAAATATTTTTTTATTAATATATTGTTTTAAGTCTATAGGAGTTTTGTTAGGGTCAACTAAAGAAACTTCTTTTTTATTTTTTTCATTGATCATGAAAATGAAACCCATAAGTGGGCCTTTTAGGTTCTTCATTTAAGATACAAGATGTCTGAACTAATTGTTAGTCCTAATCTCTTTCTATTTATTTTTCCCCTTGTTATAATTAGTATCAAATATCAAATACATTAATTAAATATAAAAAATATAATATAACAGTAAAATCAATATTAAAACTCTTGAATTTTAATAGTATTATTACACATGATTTGTTTATTACATCATCATATTTTTAAGTAAAAATATACTTTTAATTTTTGGTAGGATCTTTCAATCAATGTTATACTCACATAATTTAATATTTTCACCCTAATTTTCTTAATCTTAGGTACAATTTCTAAAGCTATAGTTTTATCCATTTTTTCCACTGAATCAATATTTGTTTCGGTGCAGACTTCCACCTCACGAACCTATCATCGTTATGATTTTAAATAATTGTCTTTTCGGTCATGATCATAATGACCTAGCTAGCTATGGACGCTTCATGTATCTTTTGATAAGGAATGCCTTTATTAGTGTATGTCAAACTATATAACCAAATATTTTAGGAAGTTTGACATTTTTTAAGGAATGAAAATGAGTATGGCAAAGTTAGTTATAACAAAGATAGTCAAATTAGTTTAGGCAAATAATATTATGGGTTGAGAATCCATTCCCCAACCCCACAAAACAAATGGCAGCTTGGCCAACCCAACCTATATCTATCAACTTTGTCTCTTCATTACACCAATTGTTTAGTGTCATCACTATCACCAACCCCACTACTCTGAAGACCTAATATGCAAATTGAGCTCATTGTCATTAATTAAAGGAGGGGGAGCGAGAAGGGTGGATGATAAACGAATAAAAGTGAAGAAGTTCAACTGACATCAGAATCAATTGACATGAAATTATTCCAGTCTAACCAGTAATATCGAGTTTGAGTCTTGAGTATGCAGGTGCATTAAATATTTAGATGGAAAACTTTATTGTTCATAAAAGTCCAATTCGACTTGAATAGAATTGTTTTAGGTAGAAAATACCTCTGGTCTCTTCCCAAAAAAAAAGTGAAGAGCTATCATTGTCATTAATGAAGGATTTAAGTACTTCTTATACCTATATTAGCAAATTTCTTTTTCTTTAGAAAAATAGGGAATTATTTACAAAGCTACAAAGAAACAATATTACATTATCCAACTAAGTGATCACCACCGGATGCAATATCCTAATTTTTTCACACTCTAATTTTATATCCATTTTACATTACTTTTTATCTCTTTCTTCTTTTCTCATCATATTTATATCATTCATTACAATCCAAAGAGGGTGTTTAATTGATCAAAAATTATTTTTAGTTTCTTAGAAATGTTAACTTAAGAATCTTGGGGCCTATTTGGATTAGTTGCAAGTTTTCAGTTTTTGTTTTTCAAATTTAAATTTCAATACGAAATGTGTTCAACTAAAATGGAGTTGAATTAATGCAATTTTTAAATATTTTTTAGATCAATTTTTAAAATAAAAAAGTGGTTTTATTTTTTATTTTTAATTGTAAAAATAAATCACTTAACACGTCCATCTATTCGAAAAACCCCACAATACATCACTCTCATTATCATTATTGTTAGTGCCATATAAGACTTGGGTTGAGTACCCCTTGTACTCATTATCAATAATATAACCTTTGCCTTTTCATAAAAAAAAATCATTATTGTCATCTTTGTCACCAATCAATTGTCATCACCTATGCCATAACCACCATTGCAACTACAAATGATCATCATCGACAATGCCATCACCTTTATCATAATCCATTGCCGCAACTATTGTCACCATAACCATTATCTCTACTGTCACTACCATGACTACTATTGTTGCTAACCTCTACCACTACACTATCATTATTGTTTTCACAACCACGTTTTTGTTGTCATTGCCACGATCACGACCACCATTACCATTGTTCCTATCGTTGTTACTACTATTGCGATAATAGCCACCATCACCATGCTCATTGTTGTTACTGCCACTACCATTTTCATTGTCATAAGATTACCACTGCTGTCACTACCACCTCACCACCTCACTCTTACCCCAACCATCACCAATCAAGCTTGAATTAGAAAGTAAAGAATGATTTGTATGATTGAATGTCAGACTTGGTATTAAAATTTGAAAGATAAAAATCACAAAATATTAAATCTAAAATTTATTTATTTTTAAAGCCAAAAGAATATATTAATAATATGTAACTAAAACTTGGCACAAGTCAAAATTCAAAAACAATAAAGTAAGAGTACAAAGAAAACAGGGTTGCAATATAACCCCACGGTAAAAAATCCCCCAATATAACTTGCACAACTAAGTAATGTGAACCACCTACATAAAACACCCACAAGAGAGGAAGTAGACAACTCAATTACTTGTATACAAACCCCAATTAAATCTAAAAATTATAAAATTGAAATTGGTTTTAGTTTTTAAAATTTTTAAAACTTAAAATTAACAACATTTCAACAAACATTTTCAAGAAACTAACATTTAAAACCTATTTTTTAACCATATTTTCTAACATTTTAATGAGAGGATGTCAGAATCCAAGATTTTTATGAAGGTAAAAAAATTTAGCATACCCATCCTGTACATACGGTACAAGAAAACATGAATCTTGTGACACTTGGTTTAGGACGATTCATTAAAAATGGCCCTCACTTAATGTTAGTAACAATTAAAAAAGTGATTTTTATGAATTGTCACAAATTGTAATGTCATTTTAAAATAGCCCTCGCTTAATGTTAGCGGTAGTTAAAATAACGATCTTTATGAATCAATGCACTACATGGTGACGTTAGGAAACTGTCACAAACTAATTGTGGTGGCTATTAGAACTGCTTGAACTGCTGCAAAATTAAATAATTACTGTAGTAATCTAACATTTTTAAAAAGAGTATAACAGTCATGCACTGTCAGTGTAAAAAGTTTTACACTGTCAACTAATCAGAAATCACCATTGATATGATTTTTAAAATATTTATTATAAAAGTCAACAAACTTACAATAAATGATGATTTGTGATTGGATGACAGTATGAAACTACTTTACACTGTCAGTATATGACCTGTTTTCTCTTTTAAAAATATCTTAGACATACATTTACAATGGAATAAAAAAATTATAATTTCCCGAAGATATGAATTTTTGAGAACATAATTCTCATGATTTAAGAAGAATTACATACTAAACACCCCATAAATGTCAAAGAAATGTTACTCATAATTCATGTGTCAGAAAAGTAAAAACCTTAATAAGTAAGGTAAGTGCGGCATTTTCTTTAAAGTTCAAACCATTCAAGATGGATGAAATAAACAAAATAAATATTTGATTATTTTTCTTATTTTAATAGAAAATATTTTATTTTAGCACAGAAACGTAAATTTATTAGAATCTTATGGAAAAGTTTCACTAATTCATAAAACTTTTATTTTTATATGGAATTTAGTTTTGATGTCCTGATTGTAAAACATTTTTAGAAGATGCACTACAACAACAACATCTTTTAACATCAGTTATTTTGGATATTCTATATTGTTTTTTGAACTGATGTAAAAAGTGATGCTTTTTTACATCTAAAAAAGAACTGATGTAAAGAGACTTTCTACATCAGTTTCAATCTGAACCAATGTAGAAATGTTTGATTTTCTACATCAGTTTGGCCTATAACCGATATAAAAAGTCTTTTTTCTATGTGTAGAAAGGTGATCTTCTACATCGATTAAGACCTTAACTGATGTAGAAAGTCATTTTTTAATATTTTTTCTATTTTATAAATTTCATAGCCTATAAAATAAAAATAGACTGAAGCAAGCAGTATAATAATATGTAAGTATACCAAATTCAAAATATAATCAAATATGTATTAAAACATAATTATATAAAGTATCTTCTAAACATAATTCAAACAATTGTAAACTCCCTAAATCTATTTTACAATATAAATTTTATCTACAACTAAGTCTAAACTACCTCCTAAATATATTTGAAACAAATATATAAATTTCATCTACAACTAATTCTAAAATACAATTTCAAACTACCTAAAATACAATTGTAAACTACCTAAATACACATGTGTAGATGTCATCCATGTCGCATCGAAAGATGGATGTGAATTGTTGAATATCTACAAGTTCACATAAGAGGATAAAATGTTAGTTAAAACAATAAAGCGGAGTGTTCAATGAAGAATGAGGAGTTGCAAACCTCATGTTAGGATTAGGAAAACAACAGCCAAAGGACCAATGTAAGCCTTTTCATTTCCAAATTAATTCATTACCAAAACATTTAATTTAAGTAAATGCACTAAATAGTTCAATAGTTGACAACTTTTCCTTTTCAACAAAATTCTCCCTTTGTCTTGTTTTAAACTTGAAGGTAAAATTAGGTGGTGGGTCATTGGATCCTCCACCCTTTTTTCCACCACTGCAACCAAATCTTTATGAGACCAAGGAAGGTCAACTCATGATGGCTAAATGACACATAGTGAAAATGTTAAAGCATGACACAACTGGGAACTTAGCACTTTGAACCTTATACAACACATTTGCTACTTTGCACTTAGCAACCACTCTTTCAAGCTTCTTAATCCGACCTTCAAGATCATAGGATACATCACTCTTTTTCCAACATAACCATCATATAATGTCTCATTCCTTACTTGCATTTGATTGTTTTCACCTACTTGATCAAGGCTAGCTCATGATGAGCTAAATGGCATATAGCGAAAGCAATCAAATCCAAGTAAAGAAGCCTTGCAATGATTTGATACTTCTTATGTATAAAGCTGAATTGAGAACCTTGAATGAGTGATTCCCAACTAGACTATATTATGAAAATTAATCTTATAATTATAACTTTCTTTGAAATTTTACTTTCTTATATTAGTTACAAGATCTACTAATAATGTCTTCTTATATTGCATGCCATTGCAGAGACAAGTCATCATGTTAATATTGGTGTGAAACAAATGAGACAAATAAAATGAGAAGACATTTTATCTGACCCAAATAGAAGCTAACATACTGTTTGCCCTATTTGCTTCACACCAATATCACTACAAAAACTTAACTTTGCAAATGTCAAGTAATATAGGAAGACATTGTTAGTATATTTTGCAAACGATATAGAAAAAGTAGAAAACCAAAAAACTATAAATAAGAAAAATTTACATAACATAGTCTATTGAGCAAATGGTTTTCAATTAGGCCTTTTACATCAAAAGTACCAAATCATGGTAAGGTTTTCTTACTTGGATTTTATTGTTTTCATTATATGCCATTTAGCTCATCATGAGCTAGCCTTGATCAAGTTATTGGAAGCAATCAAATCCAAGTAAGAAAGGAGACATTATATGACGGTTGTGTTGGAAAGAAAGTGTTGTATCCTATCATCTTGAAAGCTGAATTGAGAAGCTTGAAAGAGTGATTGCTAAGCACAAAATAGCAAATGTGTCGTATAAGGTTTGAAGTGCTAAGTTCCTTGTTGTGTCCTATTTCAACATTTTCACTGTGTGCCATTTAGCCATCATGAGTTAGTCTTCCTCAAATTCATAAAGATGCAACAGCAATGGTGGAAAAGAGGGTGGAGGATCCTATGACCCACCACCTAGTTTTACTTCTAAAGTTAAAACAGAATAGGAGAAAATTTTGTTGAAAAGGAGAAGTTGTCAATTATTGAACTATTTAGTGCTTCTACTTAAATTAGATGTTTAGTGATGAATAATTTGAAAATAGAAAGGCTTATACTAGCCCTCTAATTGTTGTTTTTTGAATCCTAACTATGAGAGAGCAAAAAGTGAATTCGCGACTCTGCATTCTCCGTTAATCACCAAAAAGGTAAAAAAATAAAATAAAATTTTGCGTTTGCAAAAAGAAAAAAAACAAGAAAAGTGTTTTCTTGTTTGAAATATATCACTAACCTTATGTTGCTTGCAGGACACGTAACACACAGAGACTAGTATTAACCAATCATGCTAACATATATAAATCCTAATATTCGCTTCACATTCACAAAAACCCTAGATTCTTTCTTTGTCATGCAAAAATGCTTAATTATTACTATGAGATAGCAAAAGAGGAAAAAAGGAACAATATTTTCCGTTCCCAAAAAGAAAAAACAAGAAAAAAATGCTTTCTTGTTTAAAATGTATCAAGGGGTTCATATTGGTTGCAGGACGTGTAGTTCATAAGGAAGGGTGTTAACCAATCATACAAACTTATTCGACATCCTTAAAAGTCATACAATTGAAACTAACAAATATGAGAATATCACACAAGGCCCAACTAAGTTTTGTATGGTCATTCTTATTCTTTGTTAATTAACCAACAAATTAAACAATCCAATCAAAATTTCTATAAAAAAATCCACCATATCGAAAAAAAAAATACATCCATTCATAACATTGAAAACCCCCCAATTTTGACAATATTAATATAAAAAATATATAATGACAAACTGTTTTTTCAGGGAGAAACAGAAAAGAACATCCCAACTAGGAACAGTAACATTAATATTAACTCTCAAAGCAAATGAAATTAAGGTAAACTAATCACAAATCACCAGAATCTACATAACAAATACAATGGACATAATTAAACCCACGCAATAGTAGGACCAAATGGACAAAAATAAAGCCAAAGTGGGCCACACACAACATAGGCAAGGTTAAACAATCTTGGTTAAACCAATGCACAAACAGATACAATGGAGGTCACATAGGTAGAATACAATGGCAGTTATTGAAAACTTACTTTGCGGGGCAAAACAAGTGTGAAGGGTTCGTGACAATAAGGGCTCGTGGTGGAGAAAGGCTCATGTAGACAAGGGCTCATGGTAGAGAAGGGCTCATGACGGTGATGAGTTCTGGTGGTGGTATCCATGGTGGTTGGGGTTGGAGACAAAGGTGTCGCATGTGTGAATCGTGGTGTCGGCAGGGGTGATGGTTTGGGTCACAATTTTAGGGAGGAAACGTGGTGTTAGCAACCTTGATGGAGGAGTTGTGTAGGATCTAGGGTTTTAGGTGGTCAACACCTTTCGTAAAATGAAGGGGAATCAAATCGAAGTCGCTTATATAACCTTTTTTATATCAAATATTAGTTTAATTGACGTAAAAACCACTTTCTACATCCGTTAAAAATTTAACCTATGTAGAAAGTAGTTTTTACATCGGCTAAACTAATAACCAATGTAAAATTTATGTTTTTATTTACAAGTTTGCCACCACATTTTTTTTACATCGATTGTTTATCAATCAATGTAAAAACCTGATGTAGTATGTGTTTTTTGCACTAGTGATACTATTCTATGTCTTGTGTGCATTATAAATATTCTTCTACCTATTTAAATATTTTTGACTTAAATACATTTGAAATCTTTATAAAATATGTAGTTATTTATAGTTCCCTAAATATTATTTTATCTGTTTGTGTGCTTAAACTTTTTTTAGTCCCTACATTGACTCTATTCTTATCATTGTCTTAGTCCTTATAAAATTATAAATTTTTGATATAGGCAACCTCAATTAGTTATGTCATCACTTAATAGGAAACTTTGATGACAATGATTAAAATATAATAAATTAATAAAAACCATTAAAAATTAGAAAATCAAAGGAAGAAACACAATTTTATCGGAAAAAAAAGATATTAAAATCGTACTCTTCTCAAAAAAACTTATTAGGAGTGATCCCCAATGTTAACACATGATTTGAAGTTATTGTAAAATGTTTTATTCATAGGATCGCAAATCAAAATCTTATATACATTCAACTCAGAATGTGTTTTGTTTTAATTGCTGTTGGTTAAACATGTAACCATGGGGAACATTTTTTATTTTTTTTACAATGACGGCAATAGTTAGAATTTAAAATTTTATATAAATTAAATCTAGCTGATTCCAGTCGGTTAGAAACTTTGATGTTACGGGGGCATTAAATACACTGTTAATTTGACGATTCGTGTTCCGTACATGATTAATTAGAAAGTATTTTTGTACATTTGTGTTCCCTGTATTATTATTACTATTATTAATGAAAATTTTATTCTATTAATAGAAATAAATTAAAGAAATAAAAATTTAAAATTAAGGAGGAAATTATAGAAATAAATTGCATAAATCTTTTCAACATCCACATTTTAGCGCCAGCCAAACTTAAAAAAAAAAAAAATTGCAATCTAACAATGATTTAACATCAATTAAGCCAATGTCATGTTACCACAAATAATATCGATTTTGTGATTGATGTTAAACACTCTTGACACATTCTTTTGAATATACTCTTCCTTATTAGTTAAAATTTATTGAAAATTACTAAATTTTCTGGGTCTCATATCTTATTTAATG
Source organism: Spatholobus suberectus (assembly GCA_004329165.1). Classification (NCBI taxonomy): domain Eukaryota; kingdom Viridiplantae; phylum Streptophyta; class Magnoliopsida; order Fabales; family Fabaceae; genus Spatholobus; species Spatholobus suberectus. Next base: position 45,457,473 of record CM014730.1, on the reverse strand, counting down.
ATTCCTTTTCCTAATTTTGTGATTTTCAATAAATTTAAACCAAAATAAGAGAATGTGTTTAAAAGAGTGTATTTGAGAGTTTGTTTCTAGCACTTTTTCGATTACTTTTCTATTTTCTTGTAGCATTAAAGAATAAACAAAAAGATACAAAGTTGTAAATAAGATTAAAATTTACAAAATAATAAGAATTGGGTTTGGATTTAGATCATTGAAGACATACTCTCAGTTTACATAACCTATGAATTATGCAAGACATATTACATGGATTAGTATGTGGGTTAATATATAACCAAACTCAAATAATTAGTTGTCAAATCTATATAATTCACTATATTATAATTATAAGTATGTATTATTTATTATTAGATGAGAGTGTTTTTAAATGTTATTTTCTTTCTCACTAAGTCACATGATTTGTCCTACATTGAGTTAATTTTCTTTTTCATTTATGACTTTGTATTCCTTTCAAATACTTTTACATTGAGTTAATTTTAGTTAAATACTTTTACTTTTAAAGCTTGATATACTATATCAAATTAAAGATATTTTTCTTTTTTAGATAAATTGAATTTTATATTACTATAATCTTAATCAATTCTAATCAAAATTTATTTTTTAATTTTAAATTTTAACATACCATATCAATAAAGATGATGTGTCTTAATTTAAATTATTTATTTTTATAAACTTTTTATTAAATTTTAAAAATGTTATTTCTTTACTTTATTCATATTTAATATAATAAACTATTTGTTATTAATAATGAAAATATTTACTATTCTTTTAATTTTTATTCATAAAATTTTGTTTAGATTTAAAAATAATGGTATAATATTTGAAAAAACTTGCTAATTATGTTAGAAATTGATTCTTTTAAAATAAGTGATTTACTTTAAAGGAAAAAACGAAATCTCAACTATTATTGAAAAAAAAACACAATAATTTATATGTGTTCAATAGACACATATTGTTAATGTAAAATTTTTTATACTATCAACCAAAAGGAAATCATATTTGATATGATTTTTAAGATAATTATTATAAAAGTTAACAAACTTACCATATATAATAATTCGTGATTGGATAACAATGTAAAAAACTTTATATTGTTAGTGTAAATATTATTCAATTAATACACACACACATATGACAATTTATGAATTTATTAAAATGTATTCTTTTAATTTTTTTCATCAATGATTGAATTTTTTTTTTTTAAAGCAAATCACTCCAAATGGATTAAATCCATTAAGTTAATATAAAATTCTCTAAGAATAACAATTTGTGCTATTTTATATCTTATATTTATATAAGTTTGATTCAAAAAATATAATTGCTAACGAGCTCGTTTTATTAAATTACTAACCTCTAAACAAATTTCTGTTTTAAAAGTCTATCTTTTCTATAAAGATTTTCAGGTACCCAAACAATGTGAATTCATGCTAAAAATTAAGAGATATGTTACACGTACAATAATTTATACAATAATTTGTATAACAACACTTTTTGTATCTATCTCTCTCTACCATTATGAGATGTAATAAATAATATGTAAGAGAAAGATAGATACAAAAAAGTGTTGTTGTATAAATTATCGCACAAATAATATTTCTCAAAAATTAAATGTGTGTTCAAATTGACATTTAAGAATATGTTTGGATTAAAATTAGAAAAGTATTTTTTGAAAATTCTAATGCATATTCTTAAATTTTAAGGCACGAAATGAAGAAAGAAGAATTTATTGTATTGAGAGCGAAAATACTTTTGTGCCTCTCTAACTGCAATCCAATCATACACTAGGTTTATACGACATAATTTTTTTGTGAGAATAGGTTGGAAGTGGAAAGTCAGAAAACAAATATCAATGGCAACGTTTGATTCTACTTTTTTTAAAACAGGTGTTTAAAAAACCAAAAAAAATAAAAAAGGTTGAGAAATTTTTCTCATCTCTTCTTTCGTTTTCTTCAAATAGTGAGGAGATGAACTTTTAAAAAATAAAAATGTGTTCATAAGACAAATGATTTTAAATATACTTAAGAAACAAAAAAATTAAAAAAGGGAAAATATTTTTAGAAATAGTAAACAAATACTCCCTCCAGTCTCCAATATAAGAAAAAAAACTAACTTATGCTAACTAAAAAAGTTAATTAATGTTATTTAATTTTACTAATCTTATTAAGAAAATATATTTTTTTTTCTAAACTGCCTTTCATTGAAACTTCATATCAAGAATAAAAAATACTAAATTATTAATTTGGTCTCTTTATTTATTTAATTTGTTCAATTTGGTTCCTTTATTATTAAAAAGTTCAATTTAATCCCTTAATTTTCCAAATTGAGTCAATGCTGCCCTTTTCATCCAATTGAAGATAACGTTGTTAGCAAATCAAATTGCAGTGGTTTTGAGCCAACATTAAAAAATGGAACTAATTGATTTACACATAGTGGCAATATATAACCGTCATTATTTAAATTTTATTTATTAAATATTAAAGAATATAATAAAAATTATGATTTAATACAAATTATAACTTTAACATGGTGATGATTTTTAACTGTCACTATAATAATTTTATTATTTTAAATTATATAAAATTAAGATAAAAAATTATAATTTAATGATTTTTACTTATAAAACAATTTAAATATAATAATAATTTAATTTTATTAAATATTGAAAATTAAAATAATTGATTATAATTTAAAATTTATTTTAATAAATTTTAATTTATAAAATTTTATAAAATTATAATAACTTAATAAGTTTTGCTTATATAATATTTATAATGTCATTTATATTAATATTTTAAAATTTTAAAATTACATTATCATAATATGTTATGCTATAAAATTTAAAGGTATTACTTTAAAAAATAAAATAAATATAGTAAAAATAATTATTGTAATTTTACTTTCTTTAATAATGAAATATAATAATATAAAATTATATATTTAGAATTTTATAAAATATAATATAAAAATTTATTATTTAAATCATATTATATCATATTATAAATGTTCAATTTTATATTATTATATTATATTGCAATATTAAATATAGTAAAATATTTTATATTAATTAAATTTATTATATTTTTTATATTATTAATATTAATATTTTATATCTTATATTGTTATATTATGTTATATTCGTTATATGTAAAAATTCAAATAATTATCAATACAAATAATTATTTATTAAATAATAATTATAAGAAAATATAATAATTTTTATCAAATTTAAAATATTAAAATAAATGTCATTATAAATATTACATAAGTAAAATTTATTAAATTATTATAATTTTATAAATTTTAATAAATAAATTTAATAATATAAAATTATTATAGTTTTAAAATTATTAGAAATAGAAATTTATTGAAGTTTAATTTTTAAAATTTTAAAAAAAAATTACTGTGACGGTTAAAATCTGCTACTTTGTTAAAATTATAATTTTATTATTATTTTTAAAATTTATTAAAATAAATTTTAAATAGTGACGGTTATAAATCGCTACTATGTGTAAAATTATAGTGGTGATTTTTTTATGGCGATTCAAAATTGCCAGAATTTGATTCGCTAATGTCATTACTATCAATTGGACGGACAGGGCAATAGTGACTCAATTTTGAAATTGAAGGAATCAAATTGAACCTTTTAACAATAAAGTGATCCAACTGAACAAATTATATAAATAGAGTGACCAAATTAATAATTTAGCCAATAAAAAGGATAATTGGAAATAAAATCTCAGTTAAATGAATATTTTAGGGATGATATCCTTAAATAAAGTTAAATTAATTAAAATTTGCTTATATTTGAAACTAACACATAAGGTTTTTTTTTTTTTGGCTTATATTTGAGACTGGAGGAAGCAATGACTTTGCGATCCTTATTAACTGATATTGCCTAATCGGTCTTGTGATTGCTACCGTTGATTTTACACATTATTTTGACTGTTGCTCATGTATATCTCTAGGAATTAAGGGTGTTTGTGGTATAGGTTGAAAAGGGTTTATCAATGTCTTTATTTGGCTCGAAATTTTAATAGGGTCAATTTTGTGAACCTGAAACTGACCCGATCAAGACCCAACAACACATTTGGAATAAGATTGGGTCAACCCAACTTATTGGCACAATATATTAATTTTAACATTATATATAATTAAATCATATAATTAAAAAAGTATACGTCTACAATTAAGATATTTTACAATATATATTTTTAGATAAATGATATCAATATAAATATTATATCATGCTAGTCAAAACATTATTTATTAAGTTAAAAAGCTATATTATTAATATATAATTGTTAAAAAAAAGCCTATATTTTTTTTAAAAAAATATAATATTAGATCGGGTTAGAAAGACTAAAAAAAAAAATCAGATTTAATTTCTTAAATTCGATCCTTTTAAAAGTCCCTTCTAACTAGACCAAATTGTGGGACAGGACGGATCACTGGGAATAATCTTACGAAACAGAAATTTTCTTTTCATGTGTCCTACAAAATAACTATTCCAAAATGTAAACTTGAATGTTTCTTTACCTTTTAAAGGCTTCAAGGGATAACTTGTTCGATATAGATCATTTTTTAATCTGTAATGGTGTGGACCCCAATAATAAATTGCTCACGGTCACTTTCTAGTCCTGTTTATGGCGTCGAAGACTCTGCGTTGTTAAAAGTTATCCACATCCACACAGGATTGAGGATTGTACTTTGGGCCTATTCCTTATTTGTTCATAGGAATTTATTTAATGACGGGCGTCCCCTATACATACTACTAGATTTTAATAATATCAAAAAACAAAAAAAGATTTTAAATCCATGCCTCGTACGGGGTTTGCTTAAATTACATTTTTTTTATATTTATATTTAAGTAATATTTTAATCTGTGTATTGTACAGAATAAATATTTATTTTATATAACTTAAATTTATAATAAATAAATACTTCTGAATATATAAATTATATTATAATTAAAATTTGTAATAAATAAATATTTTTGAACATAAATTATATTTTAAATTTATAATAAAAAATTATTATAATACAATGTTAATTTTTAATTATTTATAATTTCTTTTAAAAAAATATTGAAATTCAATTTAGAATTAAAGATATTAAAAATGACAGATTGAAAGAGATAAGATGTTACAAAATTCCTAAAAACGCTCTCATTGAAGAATAACAGCTAAAAATACTCTTGTTGAAGAATAGTAGCTAAAATGTTCTCATTCAAAATAGTTATTCACATTTAATATATAGGGTGAATATTTTTTTAAATATATGTACAAAATAAAAGTATTGTTTTTTAAAATATTTAATATTATATTAAATATAATTACATTAAAATTGAGGGAAATGATTAATTATAATTTTAATTGAACAAATATTATTTTCAAAAATATTAAACCTAATGAAATTTATTATGAGTTGTTTTTTCTCTAAGTAATAATAGTCATATAATACTTATATGAAATGTATAAATTCAAAAAGAATGTAAATAAAATAAATATGAATGTATAATATATAATTATTTAAATTTGAGTGTTTGTTTTTGTTATTGTGAATATTATATTAATACATATTTGATTTTTATGCGTTTATAATTAATAATTTTTAATGTTGTAAAAACTAAAATTTATTTTGTATCTGCTGAAATAGTGTGATTTTTATTAAATAGATATAGTTGTTAATTATTTTAAAATTCTATTTTTAATCATTTTGAAGATATTAATTATAATTATGTGATATTGTTGAGGTTTAGTTGGTTAGCCACATCGCGACATAAATTGAACGCTCCTAATCAGTGCAATGAGATTTTATCATCATCATCATCATCATCATCATCATCATTATCATTATTATTATTATTATTATTATTATTATTATTATCATCATCATCATCATCATCATCATCATCATCATCATCATCATTATTACTACTACTATTATTATTATTTGTTCTTTAATTTTAATTTCATTACTTGCTACCTTTTAAAGTTATTTATCTATAAAGATTATTATATGTTTCAAACTTTATATTTAATTATTATAATGATTATTTATCTATAAGAATTATTGTTTATAATGTTACTAATTTTTTAATATTATTACATGCAATTTTTCATATGTTACTATTTTTATTTCTCATTCTCAAATTCAAAAAGACAACATTATTAATAATAATAACTTCACTATTATTACATATTCTACAACTGTTTTATATTTATAATATGTAATGGGTATTTATTATTTTTTAAGATCTGAATTTATAAGAATTAAAAATCATAATGTCTTATAATTGACTAATTTGAAAAAAAACTCTATTATTGTTGTTGTTGTTGTCGTCGTCTTATTTGTATATTATTTGTATATTAAATTTTATCAGTGTTGTAGATTATGTATTATTTAATTGATCAATTTAATGCACTACTATTACTACTATTATTAAGGTTTGAGTTTATAAAAACAAAAAATTATAATATCATTGACTCTTTTAAATTTAAAAGGACTCTATTTATAATAATAATAATAATTATTATTATTATTATTATTATTATTATTGTTGTTGTTGTTGTTGTTGTTGTTGTTGTTGTTGTTGCTATTATTATTATTATTATTATTATTATTGTTAACTTTCAATCATTACAATTGTGTAATAATTAAAATTGAGTGTTCATTTTTGTTATTTTGGATATTATATTAACATGTATTTTTTATGTTTTTATAATTAATTTTTTTAACTATATTTATTGTAAAATAACAGATAATATGAAAAAATACATATAAAATAATATATTAATTGATAGTGATACATACAATAATAGAATATTTTTATTCTTATAATAGAAATATAATTTTTATTCAAAAATAAAACATAAAATCAATTATGTATTATACTTAATAAATACATGCAATAATTAGTAATATAAAAAGAAAAAACTATATATTTATAAAAATAAGACATTAATAGCATTAAAAACTACATTATTTTTTTTCTTAAGTTTATCTTACTGTTTTAATTTTATCACTATAATATATGTTTTATGAACAATAATAACTAAAGATATATTTTATTATTTATGAATTTTAATATTAATTAATTGATCGCTATTTGTTTTGTAAATAGTTCTTATGATTTCTTATTATTGGTAAATATTAATTCATATTTATGTAATATTTTTTCATATTTTTTTATCTTTTTAATTTATTTATAAATATCTATTTATTATTATTTTACATGTTTTAATATTTTTATTGAATGACTGAATTTTGAAATAACTTTTATGAAGTCTCATATAGATTAACATCGAAATTCAACTTCATGTTTAATACATATTTAATAAAATTAATAATTTAATTTAATACAATTTTGTAAAATTCTTGTATTGCAAAGTTCAAATTCATATTTATTGAAAAATTTTCCAAGTTTTTTTTTTATCAAATTAGGGTATTGCAAAAGTCAAAATTGGTAGGTCTTATATTAACTATCATTGATGGTATTGTTAAAATATTTTTTCTTTATTTTTTAGTTGACATATAAAACTGATTTAATATTTTTTATTTTATTCAAATTAAATTTATGGTTAGTGTTAACAATGCAAAAAAATAGTATGTAAAATAAAATAAAATTCATGTACATTGAGTTAAGTTTGATTATGTAAAATTTTTTACTAATTGGACTACATTGGTTTCACAAACATAACATGTTTATCACTAACAATTAATTGAAGATTGAAAAAAAAGTTGCTATAAAATTATTATTTTTATATACATCTAGAACTTCAAAAACTCATTTTGCTCTTTATCACATGATTTTTCTTTGTTTGGTTGCAACCTAAAAATAAAGTAATTGTAACAAAAATGAAGGTTACTTTTCATATTTATGGTCTCAAAGTATATTAGAATTAACTATATACATTTTACCTATATTTGTCGTTGTTTTTTAACATCACTGAATTCTTAATTATGTATATTTTTCCTTCTTACAAAATTGTCCTGAACTTACATGCAATATTTCCTCCATAATAGCATACATATAATTACTCTGAAACAAACAATATAAAAAAATAACATAAAATAAGCAAAAGACTAATGAATTAATACCAAAAAAATCACTTTAAATTGTTAAAAAAAATCAGTTGATCAATAGAATCAAGTTGTACAATGATATAACCAAATACTTATTGGTCAAGCTTAAATAAGAAACAACGATAAGTAAACGACTAAAATAGAAAAAGAAATCATAAACCCCTAAAATCATAATAAGAGGAACCACAATGCTTATTCTCATAACATTTTGCTTGAACTTATATAGAGAATGCAATTTATCAATCTAAAGTCAGAAACAATAATATGATATTAATTTTAATTAATAGCTATAAATAGTATTAAATTTAAAAACAATTTCATTCTTTGTTTTAATATCATTAAATACTAATCTGATATAATTAAATTTGGTCAACAACTATGTATTCATTAATACAATTAAATTCATTAAATAAAATTAGGTCATTTAAATTTGATTAGATCTGATCAATAGCTATTATAAAATTCAAATATTCATCAACAACTCACATTAGTTCTAGTTTATTTTTCATAAATATATAATCATTTTAAATTTAACTACATGTTTATATATCATTACTTTTAATTATTATTGTTCATGAAATATATTTTTATAACTAAATTCAAAATAAAGTATAATGATATATATACACAATAATTTATTTATTAATTTCTATCCTTATATAATTATTAATTAAATATCATATTATGAATTATTTTAAATATATTAAAATTATCAAAATTAATATTTAATTATTAAAATTATATAATAAGTTGCATGTTACTACTTAAATCAAGATTATCAAAATTAATATTCAATTATCAAAATTGTATAATAAATAGCATTAATGTGAACAATTTAATCATTCATTAAATACAATTAGGTTCATTAAATTTAAATACATCCAATTAACTGCTATTGTAAAGTTAAAGTTTCAATGGCTATCTTTTGCTTAAATCTCTTTTATTATGTATTTTAATAGATAAATTATAACAGAAGGGTACTAGGTACTATGAAGTTGACCTTTCTTCACTTTTTTCGTTGGGGCATTACAGTCTTTTTCTACTTAAAACTTGTTTCACTTTTACGGTTTATTTGGCACATGGTCTCATATGAACAAATCCACACCTGTACAAAGCGCGTGTGCATATGATATGGCGTTTCATTTCATGTTCTTTATAACCATGAACCTCATTCGGTGAGATTTTTTAGTATCTTTGGATTGGACGCAGTTGAAGAGAAAATAGAAAACAGAATTTTTTTTAGAAACAAAAATTTAATTTTTGTACTTTGTACTTCAAATTTGAAAATTTTCTTTTAATCCTCATTTTCTTTCCTCCTAAATAAAAAAGGAAATATTATTTATAATTTTGAAATTTTAGGCTTTTTATTTCTTTTAAGGTTTAAGTAGCAGTAAAAATACGTGACATCGAACAGTAAAATGACCCCCCCACCCCCCGCCCACCCAAAACCCCGAATGACATTTCATTTTCGTGTTATATTATTCTGCATACCGAGCTCTACCTTTCAAGAATATTGTCATTATTCTGACAATCATTGATTGATTCTGTTTTTTGTAGGTTGCAGCATCGTCTGTGATTTGCTCGAATAAATATTTCAAAGAGATGCACGAATATAATAATATATTTATGTAGTATTTTTTGTTCTCTTTTATCTATTTTTCTCTTTGTTTGCTTTCTTTCTTATACATTTAGTTACCTATCAAAAATTTCATTTTTCTCTATTTTTTTTTTTACTATTTTTAATAAGAGTTTAATGATCATACACTGTCAGTATAAAAAGTTTTACACTGTTATCCAATCAAAAATTACTATTAATATGACTTTTAAAATATTTATTATAAAAGTCAACAAACTTACAATAAATGGTGGTTTGTGATTGAATGAAAACGTAAAACTACTTTACATTTTTAGTGCATGACCATTAAACTCTTTTAATAAAGTGTATGCACTTCATATGAGTGTATAACAATTATCTTTCATAAACAAATATGTAAACTCTTTATATAGACTTCATTTATAGTATATAATGAACTAGGAAAATAGAGTTTACATAAGGTTAACATTAGCTTAAAAATGAAATTTAGTGTTCCAATTCATTAAGAAAAAAGTTTTAAAAAAATAAAATCAAAGCGAAAAGCTATAGTTAAAAACTAGTGTGGCACGTACAGTAGTTAGTGTTCGTCGTTGTAAATCCAAATCAATTGAAAATTTTCAGTAATTAAGATAAAAAAGTTAAAGAAAAAATTATAAAAAAGCGAAAAGATGTAGTTAAAAACTAGTGAGGCACGTTCGTCGTTGTAAATCCAAATTGAAAATGTTAAACGAAGAGCAAAAGAGACTCCAATAGTCGACCCCTAAACGATATACATATAATTGTAAGTCAATCGATTTCATCGGAGCAAGCAGTCATAAAGTTTGATAGGGAACAAGTTTTAGCTTGATTACAAAAATGGTGACACAACAAAACAATCCTAGTATTTCTGATACTTATTTGAATTGTAACTTGCAAAGGAAGAAAAGATGTGTATTCGATTATTTACATGGATGACATATACCAACAACTTCGGTTTTTCTTTTTTCTTTTTCTTTTTTGGTGAAAACAACTTACTATTTCCTTTTTTTTTTTTTTGCCCTAAAAGGAAGACATAATTAGTTCAAAGAAAAATTCACCAAAATACTTTTCACGAGCTTTTTTTTTTTTTTTACATACCTAACTATTCTAAGGTGATTATCCTTGTTTGAGGCCAAATAGGATGACCCAACTGTTCAATAATAGTCTAATGTGATCGATGTCTTAGTCAATATTTCAACATGGTGTTTTAGGGCTTCCATTATGTGATTATCGATTATTCACCCTTGCTAAGATGATGAGGTCACTTGCATAAACTTTGATACTTAAGTTAGTAAAAATCAAGCAAAGCTTGGGGTAGTTAAAGACTCTTACTTGGGATAAAGAGTGCCCTTTACATTTATATGGTTAGAGTGAGTGGCTACTTAATTCAGATGGATATCTAGCTATAGAATAGGGTAGACGTGAAGGCCACTGATCCGTCAGATGACCAGAGATTTTTTGTATTATCTACAGTTGGGGAATGGTTGAAGGTCCCTTCGTCGTACGACCATTAGGAAGATGTGATAGGTTAGGGACAACCTTCCCAAAGAAGCTGCTTTTCAATAATGGTGAAATATTTTTCCCAAAGTAGATTCTTAAGGGCTTCACTTAATAGTGGTTGTGATATACCCTAGTTGAATTTGGAGGTGACACCTTATATTCTGCAACCCATTTTCAAGGTCATTCCCTCTTTAGGAGTTAGGTTTTAAGGGGTTGTTTAATTAGGCTTGAGTGACCCATCCCAAAATAGTTGCCCCTCAACCCTATTAGTCGAGGTGCTTGGGTTGCCATGATGTTCTTGCCAAGTGGGGATTATGGAGTCTCACAATGCACTTCTATGTAGGAAAGGGGGAATATCAATATTTAGGCAAGATTGAAGCTTATTTTGACTGAATAAAAGACAAAAATAGGAAGTTGGAGACCACCACATTTCCCTATTTTGGTACACCAAGAATTAATTATAATATATTAGTTTTTATGTTTTATTTAAGAAGCCTTATGTTTTATTGTATTTCATGTCTTCTTTAAGACCCTTTTATTTTTATCTTAGGTCCACTTTAGAAACTTTATTTATAAAAAGAGCATAGAAACTCGTAAAGAGGACTTTTGTCTCTTTTATATATGAAAGCTAGGATTCTTCTTCTTTCTTTCTTTCTTTCTCTCTCTCTCCCTCCCTCTCTCGCTTTTTCTCTCTCTTTTTCTACATTGTTATTGTGCTCTTATAGAAGCCATGAGAAACTAAACATCTTTTCTATTTCAAAGTTAATAAAGACCAAGCTTTAAGTATTGTGAGATCTAATTGCCCTTTATTTCTTCCTTTTCATCTATTGACATTTATATTTCTACTATTCCTTTAATTAATTGTTGTCTTGGTTATGAAAAAAAGGTCATTTGTCTAATTAAAAAGATAGTATAAAACCAATTAGGATGATAGATCCATACTTCTTGTGTAAAAATATAATCTAAACTAAATAAACTAAGCTTGTGTGTTTGTTTGTTATAATTAAGTCTTTCTAGGGCTTAATGCTATTGGTAGGCTAAATGCTAAGAGCTTGTTTAGGGTTGTCTATTGATAAGAGAAGTAATCAACAAGCTTTTCTTGGTTGTTGAGAAAGTAAGGAATGATTGGTTGTTAGATATTGTTAATAATTAGAACCAATATGTCCAAATGAAAAAGGTACATCCTTAAATTAGTGATTGATCCTAAGAATTGAAGCTAAGATTATACGTTAGGCTAGAGTTTTCTTATTATTGAATCTTATAAATTTCATTATTTTGTTTGTTGTTTAGATTATTATTTATTTTCTAATTTTAATTTTCTACTCAAAACCCTCTTTTCGTTATTGTTCATATTAATCAGATAAGAAATGTAGGCATTAGCTGCCCTTGCGATTTGAGCCTACTCACTATTCTACATTAACTATTTTCTACAAAGATTATGAATAAACTATGTTGGTTTGACATTCATCAAAGTGTATATAGAAGACCATAACTCTTTGAAGTTGGGCAAGAGAAAAACAAATGCTCAAAATCTTCTTAACGCCAATTATAAAAAGCACAAAATGTTTCTCGCAAATAAAAAAAACATGTCTCCAAGAACTAGCAAATTTAATGGGTAGCCTTCAAGCAACAATCTCTGTAAAAAGCTAGTACCATGAAGGCACTTGGCATTTCCAAAACTTCTTAAAGATCTCTACGTGTAAAATATTATCAACATTAGGCAACACTTAATTAAGGAACAAGACATAAGCAAAATGAACAAAGAAAACCAGTAAGCTATTAACCAACCAAATCCAAAAATCATGTTCCTCACTACTTAAGGAACAAGCACTACTTAAGTTGCTTAACTTAAGAAACAAATCTTCCTCCAAATCAAACCAATTCTTATGCCATCTCCAATTCCAACTCCAAGTATTTTTATCCTCTCTCCCATTCTTGTTATAATTATTTCTTTATCCTTTTACATTTGGAAAAGCCTTGGAAAGGATTTTATAAGGGTACAAGAACCGAGTCACACATTTAGCCAAAACATAATATGTTCCCTATTTCTTGTAACATCCCTAATTTGGGACAATAGAAATGAGAATATAATTAATGATTAAGAAGACCCATAGGTACCAATAATAATAGTTACATTTATGTTAGGATTTACATTACCTTGTGTACAAACAAGATATCTAGTAACAAGAAGAAGGAAAAGGATTGAATAGAGGAACTCTTGAACATTTATCGATCTTAGATGTGTCGATATCAATAGTAACTCATTGTTTCTATGAATAATTTCTTTGGACAAAAGAAGATTTATGTTCGAATTTATAAGAACGGGATGATATGACCCAGATTGGACTCTGAGGCCCAAGACGGGCCAGGGGTCTACCAATCCACTCGTACACCCACGGTATAAATAGGAAAGGGAAGAGAAAGAAGGAGAAAGAAAAGGAAGGAAGAAAGGAAGAGAAGAGGAAAAAGAGGACAAGACCAAAGACTCAACCTTAGAACTCAGATCCAGATAGTCTTTGGAGATGAGTGCTTCTCCCTTATCCTTCCTAACCCCCTTTATTGCATGATTTTCCCTTTCCGTCCTTTTTCCTTTTGGACCCTAGGTAGGAGATTTATGAGTTTTTGAGAGATTTACATGATTGATAGATTTATTAGGTAGATTAATCGATTAAAAATGTAATTGAATCAATTTGGAGTTAATTAGTGTGCTCGGGACTGTTTGGGATTTGCAAATTTGCAAAGAGGGTGAGTTATTTTTCTAATGCTCGCGCTAAGCGTGAGTTGTCACATTAAGTGCAATATGAATTTTTGGGTTTGTATAATGCATCGCACTAAGCACGGTAAAGCTGAGCTAAGCATAACGGGGCTAAGCGTGGAATTTCATAGGCCTAAGTGTTAGAGCTCCAAAGAACACATTTTGAACCCCTGTGTGATGGGGCTAAGTGTAGCCATGCCTAAGCTAAGCATTAAGATTAGGCTAAGCACAAATATGCTTGAGCTAAGTATATGAACTCCAAAAAGTGAGGTCTGATGCATATTATAGTTGCGCTAAGCGTGACCCTAGTCACCCTAAGTGTGGACCATTCCAAAGAGATGGTTTAAAGGTATAGCGAAGTGGCACTAAATGCCAAGGATACGACACTAAGGGCAACCCTTTAGAACAGCAAGAGATATTCTAGCTTCAAATAAAAGATATGCTTGCTTATGCATTTGTTTTCTATGCTGGTTTCCAGCAAGTAAAGTACTTGTTATCATTGGTATCTTGTTGGGTTTGTATTATTGATTGTAGACTTGTGTAGTTATAGTATTATCCTTATGGTACTAAATTATTTTGTGTTGTATGAGTACAACAATGAACCTTACATAAGAAAAGACCTAAGATACTGAAGATACCAGAGGATGCCTCCTTAGCAAAAAAAAGATATGTTATGAAAGGAAAGAATCTGTTTATGAAGGAAAAGAAAATGTTTTAGAAAATGATGTTCCCTCTTAGTAATTATAGGGTAGATCCTCTCCGGTTATGAGAAAGCTTGGATTGCGCATCCATGGCTAAGTTATACCTATATAGTTATTAAGGTATAAAGAGTTTTATGAATGTAAGTTTAAGCAACTCAAGAGTTAAAAGTACAAGGCCAGAAGGACTCCTTGGTTAAATGGGGAAGGACATTCACCTCTTAACCAAGGGGTAAAGGTAACATTCTTAAAAAAGGAAGAGTGTTAAAGGGAATCATTTCGATAATGGAAATTGGTTCAATCACTTGGACTGGTGGTAGTAAAAGGTCGAGCAAGAGGGATGCCTCTTAATGGGTAGAGCTCAGCCAAGTAAACAATAGAAAAGGCAAGTGAAAGATAATATAAAGCTAACTAGAACCACATAGAAACAAAAATGAAATGATGAGAGGCATGATGTGAATGCCTATGTGAAGGTACATATGTTGTCGTGTGGGGTAGTTAATAATGCGTATGCCTAGTTGATAGGTAAGTTAAATTGAGTAACCCTCTGCATTAAGTGAGGATGTAGTAAATGTATGTTGCTACCCTATGGGTAGGTGAAGGGCTAAACCCAATGACAATTTTGCAAGTCCCGAAAAGGCAAGTAAATATGAGGCTAAGAAAAGGAAAGATAAGTCCTCACTTAGTGTTATAGGAGAGTGATGAATCAAGAGACATAGGTGTGTTGTTGAGGGTAAAATAAAAGAAGAGTACATTAAAGAGAAGAGTTAGGTCCTCCTTAAGAAATGGAATGATAGGTGTCTGATGTGAAGGACTAGAGTGGGTCGCTGGACTCGAGGCTCAGACCAATTACAGAGTAGTAAGCCTAAGTTAGGTTATAGTTGTGAGAATGAGTATTGAGAGATAAAGGGTTGGGTTTTAGTGAGAGGTAAAACCATAGGAGGTAAGGAAGGATTCTAAGATAGAACAGCTAGCCTACCCCTAGAGTTCCTATAACACTTATTGAGACATATTGTCTCATTCCTTTTAATTGATATCTTTTTCAGGTTAAGCAGGTGGACATCCTTGAGGAGAAGCTTAGAGCCACTTCCAAAGAGAAGATGTTTGAGTTTATTACCTCCTAATGTATGGAGTTTGTTTTAAGTTTTATGTACCTCCTTATGTGTTATGTAATAAGTTTTTGCTTGTATTCTCTGATTTTTTATATTCAAAGTTTTCATGTCCTAGCAATCTAGGCATAATAAAGGTAATACCTCCTAGGGTGTTACATTCCTCAATTTCCTTACAACATTCTTAAATTAGAAAAAAAAAAAAAACACAAGAATCACATTCTATATTGCTGGGTAGCACTAAATCCAAAAGCTCATATGTGTGAAGCACGATATTATACCAACAATTTTTTTATCATGTAAACAACTGCATTTCCATTTACCAAGAAGGCTGAGATTGAATCCAAATTTTTAACTCCTTACTTGCTACATTCCTTATGCTGACAAACTTTATCCTAACTAACCCAAGTTATTTTCTTAACATCATGAATTCCACTCCATAGGAAAGATATTTGAATTCCTATGATCGAGCACCTTAGATACTTTTTTCAGCACTTAAGAAGCAAGATGAGAAATATAAAGGCATACTTGATAATACAAAGTTCAACAACTCAATTTTTCGTCACAGAGATCAAAACTTACCCTTCAAAGAAGATAATATTTTCCTAAAAGAGTCCACCAAGTTGCCAAGTTGTTTCTTTCCTCATTTTCGCACCAATAGGCAAGCCGAATAACTTGAAAGTAAACCCCACAATTCTACAATGAAGAAAGTTAGATGATACCATAAAAATATTATAGTATATATTTTAATTGATGGATATTAATTATTTGAGTTGATGATTTGAGTGAGCGTATGATGGGTTAAGCTCTCACTTATGCTCAAATGGGGGGGGGGGGGGGGATCTCTGCCCTCTTCTTATATCTGTAAAATTGTTTTCATATTAGACAATTTTGTGAGGCACAATATTATGCGGGAAACCTTTGCTGTCAAACAAAAAGGATCTTTCCCTTATTTCTTTATTCGTGATTCTAATTAAGGTAGCGAGCATGAATTCAATCTCCTCTTCAGGTACGTGTTTTCTAACCTTTCATAATTGTTAGTGTGTTATGAGCCTACTATAATTGTTCATCATTACATCACTAAAATACATCAATTGGTATCAAATCCTAGGATTGATGCATGTTGTGGTCGTTCAGTGAAATTTTAGTTTTGATCCTACGAACCCTGTTAGATCTAAAATGATTTGATTCATAGTTTTAATAATAAGAAATAAAGCATAAAACTATATGTTCTTGATAAAGACTAATAATCTTTTTGTACCACAGATTGTCCTAGCAAATCATCCTATGAAGAAACTATATTTGTGCTGAATAATCAAGTTTCGTCTATCAACTTGGCCCTAGGTTCGTCTAAAGGGATTAGTTCAATCAAGAGACAATAAGGACTCAACAAAAAATTATTAGAAGTATAAGCTAGATGGCATATATAATAAGATTGAGCTTTCATCTTAGTCATAAGATGCAAAAATAAGATCTTATTAACTCTCTTACCTAAAAAGACATGAAGGGCACAAAAATAAAGTGACAAGATAGGACTTCAGAATAGTTAATATACTAAAAGCACGAAGATAGAAACTTCTACCTGTTATGTAGTAAAAGCACGAAAAGAAAAGATAAGAGGAATTCTTTATTAGAATAAATGTGTTAAAATGGAAATAACAATCATTTAGGTTAGGGTTACCTTGTAAATATTTTATGAGCATTTGAATTATCATTTATTTCTTATGAGCTTATAGGACAATAACTTAGGTTTACTTTAGTTCGTGCAAGCTTTATGAGATTTGTGAGTGCTTAAAAAGGCAACAGAGAAAGAATACTTAAGATTGTACTTGGAGAGGTAAGTGTAAAACAATACTTGGGTTTGAGCTTGTAGATGCTTGCTAAGAAAGAAAACTTATTTTAAAGCATAAAGAGGCTTGGAGAAAAAAATACTTACAATAGTGTAAAACTTAGTTCCAATAAATTGTGTTATAGTGGAACTCTTGGTACGTAATTGCCAAGAATTGGACGTAGTCTTGGGTAGGGGTGTTCACAGGTCGGTTTGGGTTTGCTTTGGGCAAATTCGATACACAAATAGATCAAAATAAATTGAGTTGGGTTGAATTTGTGTAACTTTTTTTATCAATTCCGAAAACCGAACCAACCTGATCAATAATGGGTTGGTTTGGGTTGGGTTCATGGGTAACCGCACTTATTTGTGATATATTAAATACACTTTTATAAAAAAGGAAGAATTATAAAAAATAAATTGTATTTTTTATAAAAAATCATAATAATTAGATAAATAAAAACATATTTGTATGGTTAAATAAATCATCCTAATTAATTATGATTTGGAACTCTTCGATTTTTTATTCAAATTTTAAAACATTACTTCATGAAAAATTATACAAGCTAAAAATGAATAAAATATAATGATATGGAGTCAACCACAGTAAAGTAACCGAGGTTGGTTAATGTAAGACAACTATATTCTATAGAAAGTATGTATTGGTCTTAAGGTACATGGTCATATGTCTAGAAGTTTAAAATAGAAAATTAATTAACGGGTTTTGTTAATTTCAACAACCTGTTTTGATTTTTCTTTGAATTAAAGTTATTATGAAAAATAGAAGTTAGGTAAGAAGGATTCATAGTAGTTTTCTTACAACACATGGAGATCACTGTGTTCTTAATTCAGTTTCGAATACAATAGAGTCTCAATTATGTGACTATGTGATCTCATCACGTCGTCTTTAGTGCTTTAATTTTATTCACTTATTTCATTATTCATATATTTTTTAAACTAAAATTATATACATAAATAATAAATTTAAAAAATGTCATGTCAACAGGTTAGGTTTACGGGTTCACGGGTTCAAAAATCAAAACTTGTTACCTAACCCGTACATAAACAGGTTTGAACGGGTTGGGTTGGGTGCTACCCAAACATCCAAAAAATTCGAACCAAAGTGATTGGGTTGATTTGGGTTGGTTTGGGTTCAAGGGTACTCGTACCTGTGAACACCCATAGTCTTGGGTTGTGAGATGAACTGGTATAAACCTTTGTGTTTATTTTTCTCTTTCCTCACTCTTGAATTTATCTAATGATAAACTTGTGATAAAAAATTGTTTTAAAATTATTTTTTCTTAAAACATATTTTACACGATAAGGTGAAACCTTTGCTTAGTCTTATTGTGTTGCAAGTTATATTATATTTGGCTTTTGTCTGTCTACTGATGCGTTGCATTTTATACTATTATTTACCTCTTAATCCATGTAGGTTTGCATGCATTTTAGCTTATTAGGAGTACTTTTAGTACTATTTTCTTTTATTTCCTTCAATCAATCACTTAGAATGCTTGAGGTGTGTTTTTGTGTTGTTGGTGGATTTTTTAGGAAAGATTTGGCATGTATCGAGTTGGCTTTGGAACTTAAAGATTTAAACTAGAAGTAATTTAAAGCCAAGGAAAGCTTTGAAGATATTATTGAAGAAAAATGAAGAGAAGAGTAAACCCCACAACCAGATAGCACCACAGGCTGACCGTGGCCATTCCCACAGGTGTGGTAGAATTCAGCAAATTGCCACAGGAGCAACTAGAGAGCGCCACGGCTTGCCTGTGATAAATGCCACACCCGTTGCGAGTTCCAGGAAAATGCCACAGGGGCTCCTAGAGAGGGCCACGGCCTGCCCATGGCGAACGCCACGCCCGTGGCGCGTTGCTGACATGAATTATTCTTATTTTTCTATTTCTTTTTAGTTTGGGCTTGGACCCTTTTTGTACTTAGGGACTTATATAGACTTCTTAGGCTTAGGAAAAAACATCTGAACCTTGGTTCTTGACGACTTAGAGCGAGACCTTTGGATTGGAATCTCCTTTTCTTTTCTTTTCTGGTTTGAATGCTTTTCTTTTTCTTCTTGTTTGTTTTTCCATGACTATGTGTGAGTAGTCATCCTTGTTCTAGGATTGGGCGTAGCCCTATAAATGCTTAATGAATTGATTTGTTTTATCCTTGTGTAATTCTTGTTTCTCTTTTGATTTCTTTTCTATCAATTTTCTTTATTGTGAAACAAATTGGCCACGATCTACATAAACTTAGGGATTTAGGGAAGAATAAAGAGGTGAACTTAAATACTGGAACTATATGGAAGAAACCTAGGTCTAAACCATGAAAGTAGGTGAAACCTTTAGGGATTAATTGAATTAACAAAGAACTCATTGGGTTTAATTAAACACAACCACCACGAAAGTAGGAGGCTAATTTGATTAGACACCATTCCGTATCTTGAAAGAGAAAGGAGGGTACCTTAGGTTAATTCACCCTCAAGAAGAACAAGTAAGAACACGAGATAAGAGAATTAATTTAGTAATCATCATAGGGTGAACTTCGATCTTAGAAGTTTTCTTTACTATATTATTATCACTTTTATTTGCTCGCTTAATTGAATTCCCGAATTTCTAATTCTTTTACTTTAAACCTAAATTCTCAAATTGAACTCTCTTTGTTTAATTTTTATTAAATTGCGATAATTACAAAGCCAAACACACAGTCCTTGTGGATTCGATATTTTATTACTTGACGACAATCATATACTTGTGGTTTTTCCACATCATCTACCTTGTGTTTTGTAAAAGATTTACAAAAAGATTTTAAAGAAACATACTTTAACCCCTTTTTTTGTGTTTTCTTGTGCAGTTATAAACTCTCATTTTTCCTCATTTTAATTTTGGGCCAAATTGGGTAATACAATTCATGGTTTTTTCATCATAGGACATTTGTGATGTTGTGTTTGTTTTGAATTGAATAAAATGTTTCAAAAAACATTCCAAAATCTTTTGCATTCATTTTTTGAAGGACTGAACTTGAAACTCAAAACTGTTTTTTGAAATCCTTGGATCCTTATATTTTATGTAACTTTAAAAATTAACATAAGACTATTGTTTAGTTTTAAGTCTTAATGATATACCCAATATGTATATTTGTGATTAATGTTGAATTAATAATTAATGGCTTAAATATGTTTTCAATCTCTATAAAATAAGCGATACTTGGTTTTTCATCCTTTCAAATTTTCAAATTGGTTTTGGTCCCTCTAAAATAAGTGAATTTGGGTTTTGGTCCTCATGATTTTTTTTTTATTTTTTTTTTCATTTGTCCAAAATTTAAAATCACTATTTTTGGTCCATAATATTCATTTTAAAGTGGATAAATAACATTTATTTTAGAGATTTAGAAAAAAGTTTTAGAAGTGTTACATGCTGACATAGTACCAAAGATACTAGTGGGTATCAAATAGAATGGTCTATTGACCTTTTTTTAGACACATAAGCAATTAACGAGTGCCATATGACAATAAGGACTAAAAACAATGATTCCATATTTTTAAAGGATGAAAACCAAAGAATTTTTTTTTACAAGGACTAAAATGAAAATTCACTCATTTTATAGGGGCTATCAACCTATTTAAGTCATAATAAATATACCATATTTGTATATTGTTAATTGTTATTAATATGATTTGTGATTGATAAATGTATTCTTGTTTTGATTGTGTCAATTGTGTTCTAGTACCCCATCGGTGCTAAGATTTTTTATGGCATGAGTTTGTATATTTTATTTTTATTATATTTCTTATTAATTATGGTTCGGGACCCTTAGAGAGAATCATAGTGGATAACAAATTTTGTATGTTGGGCATATTATGTTGTGCATATTAAATATTCCTTTGTTGTTTTTCCCACTAGTTATTATCCATACTTTTGTGATAACTTTGAATAAGATCAACTATAATGACCAGAAAGAATCTCTATATTTGTTCTTGGTCATTGCCAACATAGAAATATAGTTTAACAGTATTAAAATAGAAATATAGTTCAAAGAAAATAGAAGTATTAATTATATGAAATAATTAATAAGATTTAATATGTAGTTAAATCTAGTATTTTATGGATATAATAATTTTTCTGAATATTTTTTATTGAAAATTTGGCCATTGTCTTTCTATTTTTAGTATGGTACTTATGCTAATGAACGGGTTGTCACATTTTTTTAATGTTATCTAACCACTAGTTTATATAAATATGTTTTTATAATGATTTCATCATTTCCTATTATAGTTTATAAAGTAAAAAATTATTGAAGTGTAAATAGAAATGTTTGATTAAAAAAGATATAGTAAAATAATGAAGTAGAAAATTTTCACGTAGAATGTGACAGTATGAAAAACATAAAAAGAATAAGATCTGTAAACACCTACACTTAGGGGTGTAAACAAGTCGAATCGAGCTAAACACTTAAAGTTTAGGCTTGACTTGTGAAAAAAATTATGTAAACGAGCCTTATAGCTTGAGCTTGGCTTGTTTGAAAAATATAAGGCTTGAGCATGGCTTGTTTAACTCATTTATAACTTAATTATTTTTGTTTTATGAAAAAATTTCTTAAACTTTTAACTTTATCAATTTAATATTTAATAAAAATTAAATACTATATGATAATCTACAAATAAAAAAATGTGCTTAACATGTGGCATGTGGAACTCAAACATTCTAGATTATTACATTTTCATAATCCAATAAATAAAAAATTCAAAGCTTCTTGACTATTACAAAAAAGAAATTTCAAAAATATTTTTTAATGCTCTCAACAATGTTCTACATATTTCCATAATGCAAAGGATAGTAAAGTTTCCAATTATCAATTTAAATAAAGGAGCTATTCATGAGTCATTAATGTCAAGCTTGTAAAGCTTAGACTTGGTTCATTTAAATAATCGAGTCAAATCCCAAGCTTGAGTTTGTTTATTTAATTAAACAAACGAGCTTGAACGAGCATTTAATGAGCTGACCTCGAATAGTACACAAATAACTCAACTCATTTTTTCCCCTACCTACGCTAAAGCAGGATTAATAAATTATACGTCTTTGAGATGATCAATATGCAAAACCATTTGTTGGAATAATGTTTGAGATGGTCAAAATTGCATTTCTCAATGTCTTTTATGTTTCAACTTGTAGTTCACAAAAGTAATAATAAACATCAACAAATATAATTTTTGTGTCATTAATTTGTAGTTTCAATGTTTCTCATTATAATTACTGAATAAGAATGACTTTATCAAGTTAGAGTAATCTAAGTGAATGGATACTTATAATTTGAAATGTGTCATAATCAAAAAAGGTAGTTAATAAACATAACAAAAAAAATAAATTATTAATGTTTCACTAAATCAAAGTCTGTTAAAATAAAGGACGAATTTGTAGCCTGTAAATATTTTGATAATAACAAACAGTTAAAAGTGTGTGAATTTGCTTTATCGTCTGATCTCGCATATACATTATCATCTGATCTCTAGTTCGCAGTATATCGTTTGACGATGTTTTTAAAGTTGAATGTCGTCTTATCTTTATATGTATAAACTATGTAACTAACAAAGTTTACAGACGATGTCTATGCTCTAAAAAGATCCGCATATCAGTTAGAGCGCAAAGCTACCTCAATATGTATAAAGCGTATACACCTACTCTCGAGGAAAGTCAGCGAAAAAGAAGGAATATGTGTGCGATTGACAGAATGGGAAAGCGGACATGACAACTGCTAAAAGATTGAGTACAAGAATAGAAAAGATAAGCAGTCTGCTTTATCTTATCATATGACAAGTTGGTAAAAAGCATTAAATGCAACAATTAATGCACCAACGACTTTCTTCATCAGACGAAGGCCGCCTCCTACAAAATACTCAACGGATACTTTTGGAGAAGCCTATAAATAGAAGAAGAGACCTCCTTCAAGTTGTTGTTGAATTTACAAGTGTTGTTGATATATTTGCTGTTGAATCAAAATACTCATAACTGCTTTGATAAAACAAGAAGCCTTTGCAAAAGCAGTTTTCAATATCTTTAGTTGAACTTCATTGTTTATTCGTCTGATAAGACGTTAAACTCAATGAGGTAAACTCACACAAATCTCTTTCTTTATGAGATTGGTTGAAGCTTGAAGAGGCTTTGTTTCAAAGAATACTTGGGTGTTTGCTTGGAGAGGCAAGTGAAAGACTACTTGGGTTTGAGCTTGAAGAGACTTGTGGAAAGAATACTTGTAACGTGTAAAGTTAGTGGAACTTGATTGTTGCCAAGAACTGAACGTAGTCTCTAGAGTGAGACGAACCAGTATAAAATCTGTGTGCCTTTTTATTTGTTCTTTCTTCTTTCGTCTGCCTTCTTTAAAACATTTTGAAAATCTTTCTGATCTAGTTTTATTATTAAGCTTCTTTTAAAAAGGTCAAAAAGGATTGCGAAAATTGGCCTTAATATAATTCAACCCCCCTTCTTATGTTTAGCTTGTGCCTTACAATTGGTATCAGAGCTCAGCCTCTAAGGGTTGAGCACCTTAACAAGTGATAGAGGAAAAAGATCCGCATGGCACACCTTGAAGGACAGTTTATTGCTGAATAAGCCTGCTTGTCAAGGCCTCCAGCCTTTAATGGAGAAAACTATGCATACTGGAAGGACAGAATAGAAACGTATATCAAGTCCACTCACTACAGTATCTAGAGAATCATCACACATGGAGATCATGCTGTAATCAAGCTAGAAATCGAATACAATCAAGATGATTACAATCTATTACAACAAAGCGCAAAAGCTAAGTATATCATAACCTGTGCCTTATCAAAAACTAAATATAATAAATTTTGCAGCTGTAGAATCGCTAAGGAAATGTGGGATGCTATATGCATAACATATAAAGGCACAGAAGATGTTCGTCTCAAGAGAGCAGCAACTCTTCAAAGACATTATGAAATGTTCACCATGAAGGAGACTGAGACCATTAATGAAATGTTTGGAAGATTTCAAACAATTCTAAATGGACTTCAAAGTCTTGGTGTTGAGTTCTCTGAGGCTCAAAATAATCTCAAGATCCTAGACAGTCTTCCCAAAGTGTGGGAACCCAAAGCTACAGCCATAGCTGAAGCAAGGGATATGAAAACCTTAACTTTGTATGAGTTATTGGGAGCGCTAAGAGCACATGAAATACATCTATTCAAAAGAGACAAAGTCAAGAATAATGACTCTGTTGCCTTAAAGATTGGCGAAACAAGTAAAAGAGCATATGAAAAAATTGAAACAAAAGGAAGAAACAAAGCGTTGAAAGTTCAATTTGAAGAATCAGAAAGCTCAAAGGAAAGCTCTAGTTGCTCAATAGACGATGAGATCTCCCTCATCACCAAAAAGTTCAAAAGGATGCTTAAAAAGAAAGACAGATTTAAGCAATCTTCTAGAAAGAAAGATACCAGATACAGAAAGCATTCACAAGAAGAAAACAATGAAATCATCTGCTATGAATGCAAAAAACCTAGACATATTAAGGTTGAATGCTCGAAAATGAAGAAAGGATGGAGTTCAAAGAAAAGATATAAGAAGAAAAATCTTCTAGTTACTTGGGAAGATCTGGACGGCAGCAGTAGCAGCTCAGATGATGAAAAGGCTAATATCTGTCTTATGGCAGACGCAGAAGAAGTTACATCTGAGGTAAACTCTAAATACAACAACTCTTTGCATGAGTTTGAAGACAGTGAATCTGAATCTGAAGACGAAGACATGTCATATGACATTCTTCTTGCTAATTCACACAAGATTGCTCTTGAGTACAAAAAATATCAAGAAGCTCTTTTAGAAAATGAGATACTCAAGAGAGATCTGATGAAAATGCAAAAGAATCTAGCTTCAGATCCTAAAAAGGCAATGCTCCTTTCTGAAGTTGATAAATTGAAGAAAGAGGTCATTAGTCGTAAACATGATCTGACTAAATTTGTAGATGGGTCTTCAAAACTACAAATGATTTTAAAACATAGAAGATCTCTGTCTGAAAAATCTGGGATTGGATATGTAGAAGACAAAAGTGCTAAATCATCGTCTTCTAAACCCTATTCAACCTTTTGTAACCTTTGTGGAAAATCTGGACATTCATTGCAAAAATGTCAACACAACAGAGGTCAAATAAGACCTTTGGGACTAACATAAAATGACCCAAAACTATTTGGGTACTAAAATCTCAAATAATTCCTATTGCAGATATCCTTAATGGGAAAAAAAAGGGACTCATTTTAGTACCTGGACAGTGGATGCTCATGTCATATGATGGGAGAAAGGTCTATGTTCCTAGACCTCCAATCACATGAAGGAACAGTCTCTTTTGGAGGAAATGGAAAAGGAAAAATCATTAGAATAGGTAAAGTTGGTAAGTCTCCCCTTCCATCTATAGATAATGTTCTATGTGTTAAAGGATTAAAATACAATCTACTTAGCATCAGTCAATTTTGTGATAGTGGATTTATTGTATCCTTCACCAAAGAATCACGCACAGTCAAAAGAAATGATGAATCTATTCTTTTTATTGCCAAAAGACACAACAATCTGTATAGGATTGAGTTTGAAGATCTGAACAAACAAAATGTAACTTGCTTAATGACCAAAGAAGATGAAAAATGGATTTGGCACAAAAAGCTCAGGCATATCAATTTAAAACATATTTCGAAGTATAAAAAAAGAGTTTAGTGAAAGGATTGCCTGAGATTTCTTGGAAAACTCATCTTCTTTGTGAAGCATGTCAGAAAGGAAAACAAATCAAAACCTCTTTCAAAATCAAAAGATGTTGTATTCACTTCCAGACCATTAGAATTACTACATATGGATATGTTTGGACCTACTAAAACTCTTAGTCTTGGTGGGAAAAAGTATAGTTTTGTCATTATTGATGACTATTCTAGATATACATGGGTTTATTACCTAGCCCACAAACATGAGTCCTTTAATGTGTTTGAAATATTCTGTAAGAGAGTTCAAAAAGAAAAAAGGGTTTTGTATTACTGCAATTAGAAGTGACCATGGAACTGAATTTGAAAATGTTGAGTTCAAATCCTTCTGTGAAAAGAATGGAATTTTCCACAACTTCTCCTCACCGAGAACACCTCAACAAAATAGGGTAGTTGAAAGGAAAAATAGAACCCTACAAGAGATGGCAAGAACCATGCTCTGTGAAAATTCAGTCCCCAAGTACTTCTGGGCAGAAGCTGTAAACACAGCATGTTATATTCAAAACAGAATATTGATTAGACCATTAATTAAAAACTATGGAGAGGTAGAAAACCCAACATTTCATACTTTCACCCCTTTGGATGTGAATGTTATATTCTCAACACTAGAGATCAATTGGGAAAATTTGACTATAAGGTTGATAAAGGTGTTTTTCTTGGATATTCTGATACATCAAAAGCTTTTAGAGTATTCAATCCCAGAACCTCTGTTGTAGAAGAATCTATACATGTTAAATTTAATGACACATTAACCCCTGATAGGAGACTATTAGATTTGGAAGAAGATTTTGCAGATTTACAGATAGAACTGTCTGACCAAAATAGAACAGACGAAGCAAAAGAATAAAAAGAAATGACTCAACAAAAGACCAATAATCAGACGAAGGAATTTCATAAAGACTGGAAGTTCGTTACCTACCATCCTCAAAATCAAATTATTGGAGAACGAATAGAAGGAATCAAGACAAGGTCATCACTAAAGAATCAAGTGTCCTATGCCTTAGTCTTATAAATTGAACCTAAGACGATAGATGAAGCACTTATAGACGATGACTGGGTGATAGCAATGCAAGAAGAATTACATCAATTCACAAGAAATGATGTTTGGATTCTTGTTCCCAAACCAATACAAAAGAGCATCATTGGAACAAGATGGGTTTTCTGCAATAAGCTCGACGAAAATGGTAAAGTAATCAAAAACAAAGCAAGGTTAATGGCTCAAGGTTACAATCAACAAGAAGGTATTGATTTCACTAAAACCTTTGCTCCTGTTACTAGATTAAAAGCTATTAGAATTATGCTTGCCTTTGCCGCTCATAAAAACCTTAAGCTTTTTCGAATGGACGTGAAAAGTGCGTTTTTAAATGGTTTTATCGAGGAAGACGTCTATGTTCGACAACCTCCTAGCTTTGAGGATCCAAACCTCGTAGACCATGTCTTTAAACTTAAAAAGGCTCTGTATGGTCTTAAACAAGCACCTTGCGCCTGGTATGACAGACTGAGTAGTTTTCTTATTAAAAATGGGTTCATGAGAGGCAAAGTAGCTACAACTCTTTTTAGAAAGGAATCTAACAAAGATTTCATTATAGTTCAAATCTATGTAGATGATATGATCTTTGGAGCTACTAATGAAATTCTATGTAAGGAATTCTCAGATTTGATGTAAAGTGAATTTGAGATGAGCATGATGGGAGAATTAAAATTCTTTCTTGGACTACAAGTTAAACAAAAAGAGAAAGGTATATATATCCATCAGCAAAAATATACAAAAGAATTGCTTCAGAAATATAAGATGAATGAGTCAAAACCTATGAGCACACCAATGTATCCATCTGTAGGTTTAACAAAGGACGAATCAGGTAAACCTATAGATCCGACTATCTATAGAGGTATGATTGGCTCACTTCTCTATTTAACTGCAAGTAGACCAGATATCATGCATAGCGTCTGTTTATGCGCTAGATTTCAATCTAATCCTAGAGAGTCTCATCTAAAAGTTGTTAAAAGGATTTCTAGATATCTTATTGGTACATTTAACCTTAGTCTTTTCTATGAGAAAAACAAAGATTTCAGGTTAATAGGATACTGTGATGCAGACTATGCTGGTGATAACTTGAACAAAAAAACACAAGTGGTGGATGTCATTTCATCGGACCATGTCTTATATCCTAGACTCGCAAAAAGCAAAACTCAATTGCATTATCCACTGTTAAAGCAGAATATGTATCTGTTGCAAGCTGCTGCTCACAACTCCTATGGGTAAAATACCAACTTGAAGATTACTCTAGCTTTGAGCATAACATTCCTATGTTATGTGACAACACTAGTGCAATCAATTTATCTAAAAACCCGATTCAGCATTCTAAAGCTAAGCATATAGAGATAAGACATCATTTTATTCGAGATTATATTCAAAAAGGTGTTTTTGAAATTAAGTTCATCAATACAGACCATCAATGGACTGATATCTTTACAAAAGCTCTACCTGTAGAACGTTTTGACTTCATCTTAGAAAACCTGCACATGAAAGTTTTACAAGAATAGACCTTCTTAAAAGCATCGTCTCATTTAATCATTTACAATTTGTCTTACTATATTTTGTCTTACTGTATATTGTCTTATTCCACTTCGTCTTACTAACCCAATTGTCTGTGAATATGAAAAGTTTTTTTAAGTTCATTAAGTTTGATATTCTCTTCATTGGTTACCCTCGATAACCACTCAAGAAGCGTGCATCGTATTCCCTGCCACATCTAGTCACCATTAATGCACATCTCTTCTGTATTTTCAGAACCTTTTTTTTTATTCAAACTTACCACTCTTTCTTTCTCTTTACACTCTCTAAAAAAAAAAAAAAAAAACTTCTCAAACTAAAACCCTATTCCTTACCTTTACTCTTAAATCCCCTTCCCTCAAACTCACACTCATAGCCGCCCAAAAACGACTTGTGCCCATGGAGAGATTTCCAGAAAGTGACTTCGTTGCCGAAAAATAGGTTGACTTGCATAAACTTGAGGAAGAAGGATTCCTTCTGCAAATGTTTATTAGGAACGTCGGATGGGAAGCTTTCGTGTAGAAGAAAATTCCTAGTATCATGCACCATACGCATACTTCTGGGCCTCTACATCTGAAGTCAACAAAACCATCACTGGAACTATTGACAATAAAGCCATCATCATCTCTACCGACGCCATTGCTGCAGCGTCTGGTTGTAAAGAAGAAGGTGACCTTTTTATTGAAGATTGGGAAAAGGTCATAATCCTAGAAACTGTCAACAAGGCATTATATAGAAAGCCTAAGCCTCAAATTGAGAACAAGGATGTTCTAAGGAAAGTCCTATACGCTTCACACATGAAGCCTATATGCTGACTTCTCCATAACATCTTACTGCACATTATCCTACCTAGAAAAGGTTCAAAGGATAACGTAACCTCCAAGGACAGGTTCTGCATCTACAAAATGATGACGGGTCAGAAGGTCAATCTGCCTGCCTTAATTCTGGACAACTGGAAATCATGTCTCTCCAAATCAAAGGAAAGTGTCCAAAGCAAGCAGAAGCATCCTATCCCTTACGCCATGCTCTTCACGGAAATCATCCATCTGGCAGGTATAAAAGAATCTGGGTTGGAAAAGATGAAACAGGGTTCTAAGATCGATGTATCCATCATCCGGAGGATGAGGATTGCACATCTCTTCTTTGGATATGTTGTAAGACATCCAAAATTGGCATTGATCAAGGAAGAACCACCAGAAGAAGTTGTTGGAACTGCATTTAGAGTGGGATCGTCTGCTGACCCCTCTACTGCTACTGCGCCTAGTCAACCTCCAACACAAACGAAACCCCAATCCTCTCAAACACAACCCAAACAGACCAAGCCATAAAAACCTAAGTTACAAATCAAGAGACGTTCGCAACCCGACCCTCAACCTAAACAGACCAAACCTCAAACCTCTTCGTCTCCACCTCATAAGAAACAAAAACCATTAACCATTCTTCTGAGATCCAAACCAACTCCCCAACTCGACTCAAACGATGACCTCCTCATCAACACCCTTCGGCCTACTCCAAGCACAACCATTTCTGCCCCTCTGTCAAAACTACCACCTCCACCACTTACATCTTCTAAACCCACTTCGTCTGCACCACCATCAAAAAAGCCCTCAATATCCAAAACGATTCCAGCACCAAAAACAAAGGCTCAAGAAAGAAAGCAGCTCAAGAGAGCCCGAGCTGAATCAAAAAGGGCTGAAAAGAAGAAGAAAGAAGAAGTAGAAAAACTAGCTGAAGTTGAACAAGAATAGATTGAGGAAGCAGTGCTTCAATCTATAATTGAACACTCACTACAACAGCCCCTGTAGAGCATGATGAGCAAGAATTGCTTACACAATAGGACATAGCTGCTACCTCAAAAGGTAGATTACCTAGATCTCTCTTCTGGGAAGTTCCACAATCTGTTTCTTTATCTCAAGTCTTCAACCATCTTTTTGTAGACCTAACAGCTGCACCCAGCCTTGACCAGCTTATTCCACTCTCTGTTTCTTTTGTGGAACGTGAAGTAGAAGGAACTTCGTCTGGAGGAGCTAGACTGATGATAGACGAAATGGCACTAGAAGATTATCGCTTTGAAATGCCTCCATCTAAATGTCTCCAAAGGCACACAATGATTTACTTTGAGTAGCCTGAGTCACGTCAAATTGGAACGACAAAAGAATATTGCTTACCAGAACCCTTTAACCCAGAGCTACTTCAATCTTCAATTAATTATGAACTAGGTGAAGTTAACAACCCTAGAATGTGGACGACTGCCGTTAGAGAAAAATGGCCTTTTCTAGTTCGTTAAGGGTATGCTGAAAAATTCCCCATCATTGAAGAAGAAGCTACCCCAGCCATGTCATATGAGCCGCATATCACCCCATACGTTTGGGAGGAAGGCTGCAGTACTCTGCCAAATGCTCCGATCTTCGTCTATCCACCGTCAACAATAACCAAATTTCTAGTCGAATACGAAGTATGGAGACAATGTGGGATTCTCTGTCACACTTCTCCCTTCTTTCTAAAATGCAACTACTCAGAGTATCTGATCATGTGTAGAACGTACCATTACAAGCCCAAAATCATTTATCCGTTCTATCATGGGATGATCAAGACCTATCCTCTCACCATTTGTCCAAAAGACAGTCCAGACTTTGAAGATTGGCAGATAGGTGATGATGACTGGGAATTAGGGAGAGTGATGAACAACTTCTTGCAGGAGAAGATGAAGATCTCGTTGCAGCGTGCTATCTGTGAATGAAGGTGTCCAGACCTTGATCTAGGCCTGCCTAGGTTCATGATTACTCACATGTGGCTCCTTATGAAGCCATGGACTACCTTTCACCAAAGAGCACTTTCATCTGCATAGCTGGCAGAATTAAAAGGAAAAGCAACTCTTCGAAGCACAGACCGCAAAAGGTTGCAAGACCATGTTGAAGCACTTAAACACTTCTTTGGTCTCTTTGCTGATGAAAAGAGTCTGCTAAGTCATGAAGCTGCACTACGTTTGACGGGTCACTAGACGCAAGTATCTCTGTCTCCCTCCACCTTTACACCCAACCCCTAAAACCAACTATCCCTCAATCAACCCCTCACCTATATCTTCTTCTCCTCTGAAACCTTTGAAATATATTTACCCAGTGGTCACTTTTGGTTTTGTGGTCCTCCTGTACCATATGTTTTTAGCTTAAGTTTTGTAGAAGAACCGATTGATGAAGTAGCTACTAGCTTTGCACTTGCACCTTTAGACGATAGACAAGCCTTCAATGAATTGAAGCAGACCGTGCTCCGTCTTGAAGTTGATCTTCAAAAAGAACGCAGAAAATGTAAACATGCAGAAGTTCTGTTGGCCAAGCTGGCAAAGTGCTTCAAGAGTAACCTTGGCTCATCATCTACACCTTCAAACTCTGAATCCTTTGATTCATGATGTCAAAAGGGGGAGAAAGATATAAGACAAAAGGGAGTATAAAGATATTGATCTTAGGGGGAGTATATTTTATTTTGATGAAACTTACGTTGAATAATATCGTCTGGCTTATGTGTTTGTTTACAACTCATTAATCAAAAAGAACTTTCATAGAAAATTAAAAATTGTTTTTACAAAAAATTATAATTGTTTGTCATCATCAAAAAATGAGAGATTGTTAAAATAAAGGACGAATTTGTAGCCTGTAAATATTTTGACAATAACAAACAATTAAAAGTGTGTGAATTCGCTTTATCGTCTGATCTCGCACTTACATTATCGTCTGATCTCTAGTTCGCAGTATATCGTTTGACGATGTTTTTAAAGTTGAATGTCGTCTTATCTTTATATGTATAAACTATGTAACTAACAAAGTTTACAGATGATGTCTATGCTCTAAAAAGATCCACATATCAATTAGAGCGCAAAGCTACCTCAATATGTATAAAGCCTATACACCTACTCTCGAGGAAAGTCAGTGAAAAAGAAGGAATATGTATGCAATTGACAGAATGGGAAAGCAGACATGACAACTGCTAAAAGATTGAGTTCAAGAATAAAAAAGATAAGCAGGTTGCTTAATCTTATCATATGACAAGTTGGTAAAAAGCATTAAATGCAACAATTAATGCACCAACGACTTTCTTCATCAGACGAAGGCCGCCTCCTACAAAATACTCAACGGATACTTTTGGAGAAGCCTATAAATAGAAGAAGAGACCTCCTTCAAGTTGTTGTTGAATTTACAAGTGTTGTTGATATATTTGCTGTTGAATCAAAATACTCATAACTGCTTTGATAAAACAAGAAGCATTTGCAAAAGCAGTTTTCAATATCTTTAGTTGAACTTCATTGTTTATTTGTTTGATAAGACGTTAAACTCAATGAGGTAAACTCACACAAATCTCTTTCTTTATGAGATTGGTTGAAGCCTGAAGAGGCTTTGTTTCAAAGAATACTTGGATGTTTGCTTGAGAGGCAAGTGAAAGACTACTTGGGTTTGAGCCTGAAGAAGCTTGTGGAAAGAATACTTGTAACATGTAAAGTTAGTGGAACTTAGTTGTTGCCAAGAACTGGACGCAGTCTTTAGGGTGAGACGAACCAGTATAAAATCTGTGTGCTCTTTTATTTGTTCTTTCTTCTTTTGTCTACCTTCTTTAAAACGTTTTGAAAATCTTTCTGATCCAATTTTATTATTAAGCTTTTTCTAAAAAGGTCAAAAAGGATTGCAAAAATTGGCCTTAACACAATTCAACTCCCCTTCTTGTGTTTAGCTTGTGCCTTACAAAGTCTAAGCATATTTCTTCATTGTAATAATAGTGATTAGTATGATTTAAAACTAAATGATTTATGACAAAATTAGTAGATGGACTTTGTAATGTCTAAAATGAATCAAGAGAGCAAGAAAAATTTTTTATAAAAAAAATAAAAAATAATAAGAAAATA
Organism: Spatholobus suberectus; assembly: GCA_004329165.1. NCBI lineage: Eukaryota > Viridiplantae > Streptophyta > Magnoliopsida > Fabales > Fabaceae > Spatholobus > Spatholobus suberectus. Next base: position 45,423,683 of record CM014730.1, on the reverse strand, counting down.
TTGCTATTATTTTATGTTGACAAAAATAAATTATTTTACATAATAATAACAATAAATAATAGTAAAATTAATATTAATAATAATAATAATAATTGTCAAAATGTATTTGGAGATTTTATAATAACTTTATTTTTTATGTTATATTTTTTTAAAATTTAATTATGATCCAGATTTGTGACAATACTATATTATTTCTATGTTTTTACGAAAATAACATGTTGTAACTATATTTTATATTATTTGTGAAAATAATTTCTTAGTATTTTATTTTTCATACAATTATATATAATATCGTTGTATATGTTTCTATGTTTTTAATTTCTTAATTTTTTTAAGCCAATTTGTCTCTTAGCTTTGTAATTTGCTAATATCTTCTTAAATCACCAAGGCGAGGCTTCGAACATGGCATTGGATTAAAAAAAATCTTAATGTTTTTAAACCTCTATATAATATCATCTTTATATTTTTTTATTTTATTTAAGTAAAATAGAAAAATTATTATTATTTCTAGTTTTTTTTTTAAAAATAATAACATGATTTAACTATAAATTATCATATACAACAATTATTTTGTTATTATTTATTACTTTTATGAAAATATCTTATATTTCACATTATTATAATATCGTATTAATGTTTTTGAATCTATATAATAATATTTTACTTATATAAATAAGAGTGATAATAATAATAGTTATAATTATAATATATCAAGATATATGTATTTTGTAGGATTCTTATAACATTATGATGTTATTATTTTTTTATTTTTATATAATTATTTTATTGAAATTTAATATTTCATACTATTTGAATCTCATAAAATATTTTATAAAATTATTTCAATTTTTGAAAACATTGATATTTTAAAATTTTTATAATACAAAAAAAGTTATATCACAATAGAAGAATATTTAAATTATAAAATTTTAAATGTTATCATTTTTGTATAATAATAATAATAATAATAATAATAATAAATACCCTTTCTTATATTCATACAATTTTAAATGAGTTTATTAATTCAATATTATATAAATATTAAAACCATATATATATATATATATATATATAATAACAAAAAATAAATCTATATTAAGTGGGAAATTATTTAAATTAATTATAAAATAGCTTAATTTTAAAAATATTGTTTTTAATTGTTTTATACAATTTTATAAAATAATAATGTTAATAAGTATGTTAAAAAGGAACATGTGTATAAAAAAAGGGTATAAAAAGTAAAATGTGTATAAGAAAATAAATATAAAAAGAAGAGAAAAAAGTACATGCATTTGGAGATAATTTTTTTCTTTTACACTGTCATCCAATTACAAACTATCATATATAGTAAACTTGTTAACTTTTATCTAGTTACACCAAAACTAATTTCTAATCGATGACAATGTAAAATCTTTTATATTGACGGAGCATATCTATTAAAATTTTTAAAAAAATGCATTATAAAATGAATAGCAAAAGCTTTCTAAATTTAGGGGCGTTCACGAGCACAAGAACTTGTGAATCCAAATTGATCCAACCCAATCCAAACACTTTGGTTTGGGTTTTTGTGTTGTTCGAGTAGAACCCAACCCAACTCGATCAAACTTGTTATTGTTTAGGTTGGGTAATGGGTTTTACTATTGAACCCGTGAACTCAACCCAACCCAATGACGTGACATTTTAATATTTAATTTTTTATTTATAAATATTTTTGCACTTAGACTTAGGTAATATTTAAAAAAAACCAAAAAAATGAGAAAACACACATACTCGAGTCACTGATATCTTGCTTTATTTGCTGTATTCTTTTGTTTATTAAATATCTTGTTTTATTTATGTGTTGTGTTGATATCAACCAAGCATTTTTTAAACCATAAACACTAGAAGCTTGATATTTCACAATATCCAAATGAGATCCCTTAACATTTAGTCAAAGTGTAAAATTCAAGTGTACAATGTTGATTTGTCTTCCTAAAGAACAAATATCAAAATGCATATTCTAAAAAAAAATTGACTTAAAAAGAAAAAGTCATACAATTATTTGAATTTATGAACAACCATATTTATTAGTAGTGTAACATTTCTTTTCAATTTTATTCCCACAATTGTTCATTAAAATGATATGAAAAATTACAATTTTTTAGAAAATTTAAAATAATTTTTAATTTTCTATACCCGTAAACCCAACCTAACTCAACTCGATCTGTTATTGACTTGGTTGGTTCGGTTTTGATTTTGATTAGAAAAAAATTCAACCTAATTCAACCCAAACTATTTTGATTGATTTATGTAACGAATTTAGCAAAATCCAACCTAAACCAACATGAAGACCCCTAGATAACTGGGTGTAAAAATTTCTGCTACAGTGATTATTATACACGCTTTGGCGCCGTATGCTTGACGAATCTATGATTTGTGAGGCGTGTTTCACACAGTGAGAGGAGCGTGGTTGTGATGGCTACCGCCTTTGATGGCTAACTCAAATTTAAATGCAAATTCCAAAACCCATCCACCGGACAAAACCTGTTGAAAAGAAAACCAATAGAAGAGAATTAAAAAAAAAAAAGGAGAATAAATAGGTAAGAAACAATAATCAAGCAAGCTCAGCCACAGGACCCCAGTGCCTTTTCCTCTCTCTTTCTTTTTTTAAGGTTCTCTCTCTAGGTTCCCTGCCTTAACTGAAAACGACTGCAAGCAACCTGTGGTCTGCTTGTGCATATATAATATATACCCTTTTGTTATTTTTCTAAAACGGACAAGAAACATTATGTTATATATCACATTCATACACCGACTCAAACCCACTTCTCCTTTCTCTATATAAACGCTTCTCTCTCTCCCTCTTTGCCTCCTTCCTTTTACTTCACTTATCACACCTTTTGTGCTTTCTGGGTCTTCCAAATTGGCCTCTTTCTCTCTTCCTCTCAGCGATCTATTAGCCATGGTGGACCTTCAAACCGTTTGCTGTATGTGCGGTGACGTTGGTTTCCCTGACAAACTTTTCCGCTGCAACAAATGCCGCCACCGATTCCAACACTCGTATGGTTTCTTTACCACTCCTCAATCATCATCATCATCATCATTCCTCTTGCATACCATCATACAAATACATCTTTCTTTATCATATGATAGAATAATTTCTTTAATTTGATAGTTACAAGTAACTACATCATATCTTTCTTTGATTCTCATATCCCATGATGCCTATGTACATATATAATGAACATGGCCATTATTTTTTAGCTTTATATATTGTCATGATGATTAAATAACTTGTATGTTCATACATACCATGCACACAACATATATATATATATATAAGGTAAGGTTTTTTTTTTTTTTTAATGGGGTTTTTATATATCTTAGGAGTGAATTAAGCGTAACGCATAATTAATCTTTCAGGTATTGTAGTAACTACTACGGGGAATTAGCGGAGATAGAACTATGCGATTGGTGCCAAAGCGAGGGGAGAAGCTCGAGACATAGTATTGGCTCCAATTCGAAGAAACCGGTGGCCGGAATCGACGCCGGAACGACCCATCGTTCGGAATATTCCGGCGAGAAAATCAAGCACCATGATCGTGAAGAGAGTGGTTCTTCGGAGAAGGGGAAGAGCCCCACGCCTTCGCCCAGAACCTCCACACGCAGGTATAAGCTTCTCAAGGATGTAATGTGTTAAAAGAGGAAAGAAACAACAACGCATCCTTAACCACGAAGAGAAACCGGTATATACTATTAGTGTTGATTAGGCGTGTCAAAGGGTTCATTTTGTACGTTTATATATAGTAGTAGCTTTGTAAAGACGGTGTTTATGCGTGTTCTACTTCTTTTGTTAATTTTGAGTGGCCTTTTTCATCAAGTTGTGAATAGAACTATGAAACTTCAAGTTCATTGTATTAGTCCCATAATATCTATGTAAGTTTCCAGCTCCTTCCTAGCTCCTTCGTCTTCCTTTTCGTTTGCCTAATTAAGTATAATTGTTTCTTCAACTAAACTATATATAATTTGGCACAATTAAAATTATAAATACAAATAGAATCAGCCAAAAATTCCAAATTCACAGATTTTTCATGCATGTCCTCCTCTTATTAAATATTTTCGCGTGTATTGCATGGCACATGAAGTAGGTTTCGTGCATGACATTTGTTCATGAAGTGATGGGAAAATTATATTTTATGGAATCCAAATTTAAGACGGAAAGGTTATTAAATTGACACCCATGCGCGTGTGCGCGCACACACACACATATATATATATATATATGAAATTTTGGTTAGTGTTACACAAATTAATTTTAGTTTCCTAGTGTTCTTTTTTTTTTAATTATTTTAATTGGATAAGGGATAGGTATGAAAGAGAGAGGTCGTGGAAGGGTTTGACCGTTATGGCAGGGTTGAACCTCCCATTTGTTTGGTTGAGTCTAAATTGAATGCACTGCGTTTCCTTTTGGGAGAAGAATTCAGAGTACCTGAAGCCTGCTAACTTTTGCAGATTCATTGAAGGCCTTTAATTGCTAGGCCCTCTCTATTATTGTCCATACTCCATGTCAAAAAGAAAATGAACGGTCTCGATTTTATTTTCTTTTCTTCCCCCCTATTTTATTTTCTTCGAGATATACTGTGCATGTACGCAAGAATTTTTTTAGTGAAGGTTTTTCTTTTACTAATTTTTACGAGAGCCAAAGAAAAAAAAAAAAACAAGAAAAGGAAAACGTGTCGTGAAATGTTTAGTGAACTGGGTTTTACAATTGCCGTGGTTGTTTTTCGGCCATACATTTTTAGTCACGATAATATTTCCCTATAAGTTTGGACAGTAGTGAGTCGTAGCTCGTGAAATATCTCCTAATTACACGAAAGTTGATAAGGCATTTGCCACCACTGTGCCTGTTTTGACTGTTTGTTAGAAACCAACAAATTCCTTTTTCACTTGGACTTTTAACGTCACTATAAAACCATCAAACAACCCCGTTAAACCAAATCCTGTTTTTCTCTTTTATCCCCTCGGTTTTACCTATGAACTATTCAATCATATATGCATCCATACCATATAAAATTTCAAGTCTCTTTCTATATACACACGGAGTAATACACATCAAAATTTTACCACAAATTACAGGCAAGAGAAATAGTAAAAGAAGAGAGAGATATGTAAAATAAAATAGGTGAGATGATATTAGAAAGATAAATCCAAAAATAAATGTATATTTATAGATAGATATAGATAAAATGGATGACTGGGGCTTGTGAAATGACATTAAAGATATCAATTAACTTTATAGTTTGTATGCCAGTAACGTATATATTATATAATATAAAAGGAAGGAAAGAGGGATGACGCAAATCTGTCCTTTGGACAATATCTTAGATTGCATCTGTATCACTTTGAGCTAGCTACGGTCCAATAATTCTTACCATTAGAAACTATCACTCTTATCACCAAAATGAATATCAAATATTTCTTTCCTTTCATATTATAATATAATAAATATCTTATTGTCTTATTAGGCTCCACAAGTTAAATAAAAAATCAATTAGTAATCCACAAAGTATAACTTAATTAAGATTAGTAAATGATAAACATTTCAAAACATATAAAATTTTGTTTGTACTTGAAAAAACGTATATTACCACATAATAATATACTGTGATATCATTTAATGAGTTTAATAACGTAAGTTATCATAGTCATTAAATAATGAGTCAATTAACCCCAAGACTAATTCGAGTAGAGCAAGAGAGACTCTTACAACAAAGGTCATAAGTTTTAGTTTTTACTCGTTTTTTTGAGATGAAATAAAAGAAAGTACCTCTTTAACATTGTAATAATATTTATCTATATCTATAATATATAACTATAATAAAAAGGATAGATTATTTTTTTTGTCTTCACTTTTTATTGGACTATTATATCTTTTAATTACTTTCTAAATTATTCATTATTTTATCCTTTATCTACTCTTTAAACTCCCCACTACATGCTTTCTTTCCTTTTCTTTTTATTTTTTTAAAAAAATGAACAGACACACGGAGTGCCTTCCTTTTCTCTAGTGTTATATAATTAAAATTTATAATAAATAAATACTTTTAAATATATATATAAAATATATTATATTTAAAATTTATAATAAATGAATATTTTTAAACATATAAATTATATTTTAGATTTATAATAAATAATTTATATTGTGATATAAAGTTATTTTTAATTATATATATATATATATATAAAGAGAGAGAGATAGAGAGAGAGTATTACAAGTTATTTTTGACGGAAGGAAAAAGTATTTGAAAAGGGAAAACAAATGGTACGACCAAATTTGAAATTTAATCATTTTTTTTTTCAAAAAGAGGATATAATGGAGAGAAATTACAAGGAGAGAGATTATAGAATAGTAGGTAAAGAGAAAAAATTATGAAAGAGAGAAAATTATTTGTTGTTTATTAAGACAAGATAATAAATTGATTATTTTAATTAGTGTAATAATAGAATAGGGCATAACATGTGGAAGGTTGCACATGATAGAAAAACTGTTTTTAAATATTTGTACATGTATATTATCTAAAGTGGCATGACCTGAAAATTTGGAGTAACAAACTACAACTTTTATGGCAAATAAACATTAGTTTCCAATAGGTTAATTTATAATTGGCAAAAATTAATAAAATGGATTTTTACCGAAAATAGAATGAGTTTTTACCTGCGCTTATTATAATTGCTGGTAATACTTTTACTAATATTAAATACGTTGAGCATAATCTAATAATAATTACCTCAAAAAATGACTTTTGGTGTAGTGTTGTTATTTGTGTGAAAATTAGAATTGGAATTGGAAATGGAGAGGGAGATTATTTATTTAAGAAGAGGAGTTATTTGTTGATTTGAGAAGAATTATTTGTGTGGGACAAGAGGAGCTATACATGCGGTAGAAGCGTGATATGCTCGGTTTCATTGAATGGTGATCGATAGATCTGACTTTTGGATTTGGAATTTGGACAGTATACATGCCTACTTGGTAAAGTCAGCCTATAACCTTATGTAAAGTCAAACTCCCACTCGTCTCTTTTTCAACCCTCTGAAGAGAATATATTTAAGTGGAAATGTACCAAGCTCCCGTTAAGGTGCTGACCTTGTGGGCTTTTGGTTGGCAGATTATCAACAAAGTTGAATTTGTTCAACTCCATATGGATCCTTCAATATGTAAATACTTGACACGTGTATAAAATGTTATTATCAATAATGTTTTCAATTTCATCTTTTTAAAAAAATTGACGAAATCCGAAATGATTGGACTTATACATTGTACAAAACATTATCATCAATAGCATTTTCAAGGTTTGAACGAAACCAAGTAAACAAAATTTAAACCAACACGATTTAATTGTAAAACAACATATGTAGCTCTCATCAGTTTTTTTTAAAAATTAAAGTGAAAACTCTAGTGTTTTGTACATTGTGCGCGTTCAATCACTTCAGATTTCGTCAATTTTTTAAAGAAAAAAATAAAATTGAGAAAGCTATTAACGATAATGTTTTGTACACTATGCACGTCTAATCACTTCAAGTTTCACCAGTTTTTTTTTTTAAATAAAATTTAAAACCTTATTGGTGATAGTGTTTTGTACACTGTACCCATCCAAGTAAAAACTGCCTTAGGGTCTGAACAAAACCAAGTAAAAAAATTTAAACCAACACGATTCAATTGTAAAACAACATATGCAGGTTTCATCAGTTTTTTTTTAAATTAAAATAAAAATGCTATTGGTAATAGTATTTTATACACTATGCACGTCCAATCACTTCATGTTCCATCAGGTTTTTTAAAAAAATAAAATTAAAATCACTATTAGTGAGAGTGTTTTGTACACTGTGCGTGTCCAATCACTTCAGGTTTTGCCAACTTTAAAAAAATTGAAACCGCTATTGGTGATAATATTTTGTACAATGTATGCGTTCAATCACTTTAGGTTTTGTCGATTTAAAAAAAAATTGAAAACACTAATGGTAATAGCGTTGTGCACACGTGTCAACTACGGATGTCACATGTTGTCCATGTGGGATACCCCAACGACAGTAGCATCTTCTAAAAGCGCTATTGCCACTAGGATATCCCACATGGACGACATGTGACATTTTGGCTAAAATTAAAAAAAAAACTAATAAAAAAAGCTGGTGTGGACATTGAATACCTCAGTTTAACTAGCGTTTTACATCGTTGATCGCTTTAAAAAAAATAAAAAAAGCTAACATGATCCTAAATACTTATGTTTGACTAACATTTTCTACTATTGAATGCTCCCACTTTAATATTATATTTCAAAATAATTTCAAATTAATAAATATTTTGTAAAAGTGACTTACATTTTTCAATTAACCCTTATGTAGGTCAGAATCGGGGGGTCTCAGACCACCTTTATATTTCAGGGTATTTATGCTTGGGCCGGTTTTCAGTTGCTCTGTAGGTTCTAATTAGGAGCTTAATTCCTTCTCTCTCTCTTTTTTAGGGTAAGGAGCTTTAATTCCTTGTAATATCTGGTTAGAGGAAAGAAATATGAGCAGGATTGCCAGATGCTATGCCACTCAGTTGTTTGGACTATGTGGCTCGCTGGTATGTCATATTTTTTTTATTTAATAACGAGAGAATTGATATGATTGCTATTGCGGATCTCATTAAAGTTCGTTCTTGATCTTGACTCTATGGTAGGGTAGGTGGGTCTGGTTTATATTTTTAATTATATTGGTGAATTAACTCAGGAGAATGAATTAAAATTTGATTTCAACTTTAATTTAATCCTCTATTTATTCGTACAAGGATTAGAATATATTGTATACTGTTTTTAATATAATATTCTTTACTTATAAAATAAGTATAATTGTTACTTATGAATTAATAGTCTTCAAGAAAAACTTATGAATTAATAAGGTGATTGATGTACACGTATTAATTTTATTTGCAAATATTTCTCTTTCGAAGACACTTTAATAAAAGTCAAAAATAAAATACGTAAGCTAGAACAAAACAAAAGACATGCACCTACATTAACGCTATGTTTGTTTGGTTGAAATAGGATGAAAGAAAATAGAAAGGAGGAAGATAGAAAAAAAAAATTAGATTTTTACTATTTGTTTAAGAGAAATAAAAAAAACAAAAGTTATTTTTGTGAGACTTACCAAAAAATATTTTTCCCTCACCTTAGGAATGAAATGGGAGGAAAATTATCTCTCTCATTTTTTATTTTTTGGTTTTATTTTTTAATTTTTTTATAATATAAAAAAATTTTAAAAATAGTAAATAATTTTATGTTTAAGAAAAAAATATTATATAAAAAAATATTTTTAATTATTATAAAAAAAATGTATATAATTTATTTATTTATTTCTACTCTCTTTTCCATTCATTCAAACAAACGAAGAGAATTTTCTCCACTTTTTTGTTCTTATTTTTGTCTATCCAAACAACATATATTTTTTATTCTATTTTTCTTTTATTTCTATCAATCCTATTTTATTTCTTTTCTCTTTATTTCATTCTTCATTCAAACAAAGAATTCTCTTAGGCCATCTGCTACGAGGGATTCTTACCTCCCTTTTTCTTATTAAGAATCGTTTCTAATAAGAACTTCCCATTGTAGTGAAATTTTTTTGGAACTTGTTAAGCATCGTCATGCTAGTGGGTCTTAGTAAATCATTTTTAATAATAAATAATATTTATATGATGAAAAAATAAAAATAAGATGTATTTATGAGATAAAAAAAAAGTAATGTGTAACTGTAAGACCTATTTAAGATATATAAAAAGTAAAAAAGAGAAATGTTGAATTAGAGAGATTAAGGGTGTGTTTAGGACAGTTGTGAAAATTAAATTATTTCAATAATCAATTATATGAATAATCGATTATTGTTATAATTGATTATAATCAGAATCAATTTTTGTTTTGGTAAGTTTGCTGAAAAATAGTTTTAAGATAATTAATTTCATTTGGATAAAACAAAAAAATAGTTTTTACTTAATAAATTACAAAAAAAATTTGGGGGTAATTTGGAAATGATATGTTTGAAGAGAAAAAAAACTGTTGAGAAATAATCATAAACTCCAAATTTTTAGATACTCAAAAATAGCTTTTTTAAAAAAAAAAAAATATTTTTGGCAAATTTTAGCAATTGTTTCAAATATACTGATTATTTCTCAAGAAGCTTTTTTAAAAAAAAAATAGCTAAAATGAGAAATTATAAACTACCACAAACATACTCTAAGTGTTTAAATTAAAAAAAATAAAAATAAATGATATGTATAAGTGAAATCAAACTCCAATACCTTATGGCTTGTTTGGTAGGATGAAAGAAAAACATTGGAGGAGAAAAAATTATAAAATTTGAATTAAAGGAAAAGTAAAAGAAAAGAAAATTTTAAATTTTTGTTTCTAAAAATTATTTTTTTTTCACTTTTTTTTTAACCAAATAAAAAAAATACTTTATTATTCGTGTTTTTTTCTCTCTTTATTTTCTTTTCTTTCGATCACACATACCATTAGTAGGGATGTCAACGGGGCAGGGCGGGTACGGGTAGTAGCTACCCGCTACCCGCCTCGCCCGATAAAACTTATACCCGTACCCGCCCCATTACCCGCGCGGGTATCCACTTAGCGGATACCCACGGATATTTTTAATATCTGCGGGTATCCGTAGATATCCGCGGGTATTTTTAAAAAATAAAAAATAAAAAAAAATAACAAATTTATTTTATGTGTTGTGGACAATTATAAAGTGTTGCAAATTTCACTTTGAATTTATAAATTTAAATTTATAAATTAAAGAGTTATAATTTAAAATAATCACTTTAAACATAAATTTTAATTATTCTAACAATTTTTCTAAAAAGAATATAGTTTAAATGCTCACAAATTTATGTTCTTTTTCTCGTGTAATATAATTGTATAAGATTTCTCTCGTAATAAACAATCTTTTTGAAAATTTTGAATAAATTTATGTAATTTTATCTATATTAATATGTAAGGGTATTTAAGTAAATATATAATTACGGGTAACGGGTATCCGCAGGGTATGGATACCATGATATCCGTACCCGTCCCGTTGATAAACAGGTAGCGGGTATATCCATTTAGAATATCTGCAAGTACCTATTTAAAGTATCTATTTTTTACCCGTGACTAATTTTATCTACAAATACGAATATTTTTGACATCCCTAACCATTAGGTAAATACTTCCTAGGAGACTATCTTCTTGTGTCAGCGGTACACTGACACCTGTGATGGCGTTCTTAGGGGTATCGGGAGAAGTAACACTGCAATACAATTATCTTTTCTTCGTGTGTACGACCACTTTTGCGTAGTTCTCAGTGAGACACTGTTATCACACCCGCATGCTTTGACTACACCATTGGACCTAGCCCCGAGATGGAGAAACGCGGTAGAAGCACTAATTCGCTGCGTTATCCACACTAAAATGCTTTGACCTTTTCCGAGGGATGTACAATGTAGAAATTGTAATATATATAATTGTACAGCGTGTTTGGTTAAGCGGTGTTGATGCGATTTTCCGCGTTGTCTCTTTTATAACATTAAATTTCATGTTTAATACATATAAACACCAGGATCAGCTCTAGTCTTAGGTAATATATACGAGACTTGTCTTGAAATACTTCCAATAATCCCCAACATATTTCAAAAACAATTTGAAAAAAAGGAAAATACAATTATTATGAGTGTCAGAAGAATTAATTTCAGATGAGAAATAAAGTGGTTATTTTTTACTAAATATATACGTAAATCATTTTTTAATGGAAATCACACCTTCGTGCTATTGTATGAAAGTAGTTTCGTACTAAATACTTCTAACACTTTGTAATTGGAAATTATTAGAAAAGTCTCATATCACAATTTAGGAAACAGATTGTCTCTTATAATTTTTACTCAAAATCATGGACTGGAGTTGGGGGTTCCCAACATGAATCCAAAAGTACTACTTTATGAGGGAATACTGCTTATTGGTCCTTATAAATGAAACTTGCTTCAGCTTTTTGTTCTGATAAATCTTCCACTGCGAGAAGAGAACACCGTGAAACTTAAGTCCACGATAACTAGTCAGAAAGGTTCCTTATATAGGGGAGGTAAGAATTGAAGATCAAGGTGAAGCAATTTCATGGAAATGATCCCGAAGAGCCGATATGCTGAGAATGCGAAGTGAAAACAAAAACTGTTATCGCCATATTGTTTGTACTAGTTTACGTGTTTATCCCATTATTAATTAATTGAATTATAATAAATAAGAAATTGAACAATTGAAGTAATTATCATAAAGATTTCAAGCTTTCACATAGCCAACGAGATAAGCCTAAAATAGTATATTTTGAACGTCTCACAATACGTTTAGAGTTTATGTGAATTTAATATAACTGGTTTTATCCAGGAAGATTGTGGTACAGTTAACATACTAACCTATATGATTACGGCATTCATGTAAATTAAAAAATGTATTACTCTATGTATATATAAGGTGAGATTTATGAAAGATGCAGATTAATTTGAGTATTGCTGTTGCTGTCGTAGAGAATGTATGTGTGTGTGTGTGTGTGTGTGTGTAAGGTGAGATTTATGAAAGATGCAGATTAATTTGAGTATTGCTGTTGCTGTCGTAGAAAATGTATATATATGTGTGTGTGTGATAAGAACTTGGGTATTATGCCATAAGTCTCACATTGAATAGTATGGGATGCTCGATGGAATATTTAAGTGGCTTGGTTCTTCTCCTTTAATAACTAGTTTTTAAGGGTGGGTTCCCAAAGTGCTTAGATGCTTATCAATTGGTATCAGAGCTAGTTGTTAATGTCTTGAAAGGGCTACCTAAGGAAGATTTTGACTGGTGCAGGGTTCTGACTAACGAAAAAGTTGAATAAAGTGTCGTAGAGTATGAACTGCCGAGACGTCAGCTCTCAAGGGCGGTGCTATGATAGAGATTTGGGTATTATAAGGTGCCTAAGTCCCATATTGAATAGTATGAGATGTTCAATTGAGTATTTAAGTAGCTTGGTTCTCCTCCCTTAACAGCTAGTTTTTAAGGGTGGGTTTCTCAAGTGCTTTGATACTTATCAATTGATGTCAAAGTTAGTTGCTAATGTCTCGAAAAAGGTTATTATGGAGGGTTCTGACCAACGAGAACATTAAGTAAAGTGTCATCGAGTAAAGTGTCGTAAAGTATGGGCAGCCGAGACGTCAACTCTCAAGAGTAGTGCTTATCAGATGAGAATGTGGAATGGGAAGAATGGAAGTGAAATCGACAAAAGCTTCAAACCTCGTTATACAAACATTGATGTCTCACCTCCTAGCTAAACAAAGAAAATAATTTATTTATTTATTTTAAAAAAAGAACTCAAGCTTTATCTTATCCGTTTGCGTATGGAATATCGTGGATACTTTAAATTTTAGTTAACACGTTAAAGCCAAATGTTGCTCGCGACGCTACTTTATTTTTAGCCTTTTAGGGAAATAGAACACGTCGATGGCCAATTCATGTAACAAGTGGATTGCACTATTATAATGTCAGCTTTATAAGCACTCGTAATCTTGGATTTTAGTCAGCGATGATAGTTGATGGGATTGGATAAATGACCACAATAACTTTCGTTTTTCTTTTTTAAGGGGGAAGGGGTTCTTGAGGGAATGGATCCTCTATGTTGAATTTTTACATGATTAAATTATGTGAAAATTTTGTGTCTATTTCTCTTTTGTTAGAAATTAAATAGGTAGGATTATATTAAAATTTGTATATATATTTAAACAAAGAAAAATTAACACAATTTTTACACAATATGATTAAGTGAAAATTTAACATGAAAGGATTGATTCCCTGTTGTCAAACCTAGTTTGTTAGCTAGCTAGAAATAGTAGGTGTGGGAGTGAAACTTGGAAGCTTCACCTTTGTATTTGTAAAAGCAACTTTGGACCATTATGATGCGTGCGCTTGTGCTATTAAATGTTTGTTTTCGTCAATAGAGTTGTTGGAAATTTACATTATTTTTATTTCAATAGAGAATCATAGATGATCAAGAGGCATTATCCATTATACTTGTCTTGGGAAAATGTTGTGCTTTTCTCCGTTTTTCATATTTTAATTTTGATCTGTATATACACTAGACAGTAATATAATGCTCATGACTATGTAAAGACATTGACGTCCGTGACAATGTACTCATAACAACGACATTAACATATTAACAAACCACGGTGGCAAACAATCTTTTTGATTTTTTAAATTCCATTTATGTCTTTGCGTGAACCTATGCATATACTTAAGAATAAAGAGAAAAACGGATAAGTCTGTAGATTTTTATTATTCTTTTTCAAAACACCATAAGTTATCGTTTAAGATAAGAACAATTACAAGGATTATCCTGCGAGTACAATCCAAGCAAAAGAAAGAGCATTGAACCCGAGAACACGCTCTACACAAGAATGATTGCCAAGAGAAAGGAAATATATTAAGCAGCAAATTAAATCCTTACACACTATCTGCCATCTATGGTAACTTGAAACAATACATAGGTATTTATAGCACATAATTCACTTACGGCAATTTCTTAACTTAATTGCAAATGGACTATTACATGAATATTTATAGATATATAAAATGCCTCTTGGTATAGTATATGTATATATATATTTTTTGATGAGCTTAGGGTAAACCGGAAGTCAATAGCTAATCCCTCAACATATTAAGATCTATTTAAGGAGCTAATTTTTCCTAACAAATATTTTTTATACACATAAGTCTAGAGATTACATGCTTAAAAGATAACGTTATTTGACAACCATGTCACACTATGTTAGTAATAAAAATACTTTAAAACAATACAACTCTTGAAAATTAATTCTAAAGTATTAACGATAAGATACATAGAAAAATACTATGAACCTTAAAATATGTGAATCAAACTTAAATAAATATTTTCCTATTAAATAAATGTTTTACTACCATTAATATTCTATTTCCCAACAATTCATATAGCTGTTTTTACAACAATTTTTACGTATCTACTTTTTTCTTCATCTCATTCAGTTACATCACTTATCTTATCACACACTTCTGTATAAATAGCAGTACTCTATAAGAAATTTGTCATATATGTATGAACACTTTTAATAATAATCGTCAAAATTGTGAATATAAGTACCATGAACCCACAGACGTATGGAAAACAAAGACTGAAGATATCTACAGGCGTAGATGTCTAATTCCATCATTGTTAATTTCAGTGCCAGTTGTTTCAATTTGATCGTCTCCTAATTTACTGCTAGTTTGTCAGAACTAGGAGCTTGAATGGAGGGGAAGGAGAATATGCCTTGCCTCTTTGTCAAAGCTTAAGATGTTAATGGTGGTAGCTAGTCTTGGTTATTCGTGATGCTCATGCAGCACGGTTTTTCAAAGCTCCAAATTATTAGGTATTTGAAGGTATACACACATTACTCATAACATTGTTGGACAAGAGGGGCCTCATATGTACTGTTATGCCACAGTGCTAGCATTAACAACGTAGATTTCTTGTTTGCCTTTCACTTCGGTTCTGTTTGACTGATAGAGTTCTTTGGTAGCAATCCACTCGTTTTTGACCCTTTACTTTATAATGGATTGGAGAAATTATTAAGTAGTGCAGAATTACTAAATATTTATGGTCTTAGCCAATATTTATATCACATATATGCTATTTTTATAATTTATTAAAAAAATTAATAACACTTGATTACATATTATGTAGAGATTAATGGAGACTATAGTAGTTCAGGACCACCTAATAATTTCCCAATGAATTGGGTGCTAAGAATTTTGTTACCAACAGATCGCAGGGTAAGGTTTAACGCGACGTCACTACTTACTGAAATCACTTATAGACCCATGAAATTATGCTCGACTAACTTTACTTAATTTTTTTGTTTCAGTTGGAGAACTATAAAGTCCCACTTTGGGTAAATAAAGACAAACAAACATTTTGTTTTAAAAGGGAAATAGAACGGATTTTTTTTTTTGTGAGTCTCATTTTTAAAAAAAAATCTTCCATTTTTGTTTTACTTTTTTAAAAATTAAATAAAATTTTTTATAACATAATAAATAATAAATAATTTAACGTTAGGAAAAAATGATATAGTAAAAAATTTAAATTTTTTGAGTTAAATTAACATGTAGGGAACGTATCAAGTGAGAGGCCTTTTTTTATGTGAGAGTAGGAGAAATAAATATTGACCATTAGATCTTGTCATGAATGGTTAAGATTAAAACGTACAAAGTCATGTAAGTTTTTTAAAAAATCACATGACTTTTTAAGTAGCCACATGACATTAAATCTTCACCCTCCATGTATGGTTATATGGCTAAGATTTACTCCTCTCACTTTCATATAAAAATGATCCTCTCACTAGATATGCCCCCTGTATATGTATACACACACACACACACACACACACACACACATATATGGGGTGAGGATCAAGTTACATAAGAGTAACTTTTGGTAGAATTACTCCACCCAATAATTCTTGATATATTTTAAATTTCAACAATTCAACTGTTGAATATTTTGATATTATATCAATGATCATGCATATCAAATTTTAGGTAAATTAAACATTTGTAACTAGTTAATCTTATAGTCAACAATTATTTATAATTTCGAAAAATATATTATACATTAATTTGAATTTATTTGATGAAGTATCAAATACTTTTTAAACTTTATAAAAATTTGTAGACTTGAACTATTTAATAAAATCTTTTAATTTAACGGTTTGATTGTTAAAATTTAATATATACAAAAAATTATTGTTGAAAACCAATATATATTAAGAGTTATTGAGTGGAATAGCTCTACTAAAGATAAAAATAAAAAAGTTATTTATATCTTTTTTATTTCTATCTTTTGTATTTCTTTTTTCTTATTATTTCTTCACTATTTCACTTTTAATTTAAACATAATATAATCGATGTGTTTAAGTATTGGTTAGCATTTATCTTAAAAATCCAAACCATGAACTCCTACAATGACATTCCTATAATTTCGAGTAAATAGTCACTTGGTCCTTGAATTTGCATAATGTTGTCATATTAGTCCTTGAATTGAAGGGAATTCAAAAAATGTACATGAAACTGATTCCATCTATCACGTTAGTCCAACCATTAGTTCTCTTCTGTTAAAGTTAACGTTTGTGCCTACATGGCATGTTATTTGCACACATGGCGACTAACAGTGTACATGAGGATGACACGTGGTGGTCCATTTAGCTGGACTAAAATGAAAGTTAGCTTTTTTTTTACTTTATCAGGACATGTGACATCACAACATGTATCATATTCAATTTAATTCCTAAACTTAACTACTTACTGTTATTTTGATATGTGAAAGTACTTTCTAATTGTCAATTAAGTCTCACATTGTATGTAAATTTCTACTCATGAAGCAAGGTAAGGAACCACTTCTTTTACACCTCTTTCATATCTTCATCAGTTTTGGTGGGTTATACTCGAGTTATTTTATTATTTTTCTTTAATTTCTATTCCAACCTAAATTTCCCTCCACACTTTCATCCATTAGCGTAATGTGAAATATAATGAGGCCAAAATTTAATAGTTAATATCAATATTGATTTCTCTCATTCGTACACACACACACATAAAAGATACCTAGAGACAAAATAAAATTGGAGAAAGATAATCTTTATGCCTTCTTGATATTTTCAGCGTTTTCAATGGGAGAAGAATTTTTAGCAACAATTAGAGTAGCCATTTGGTCTTACGTCGTATTTTGTGTCGTTACATAAAAAATTTATAACTTCAAATTAAATTATAACAAGCTTGATGGATTGTCTTCACATGAAACTCCAGTGTCCAATAATCAAATATCATTGCTTTTTTTTCTTTTTTTAATCTTCATTTGTTTATTTTTGCCTCTGTAGTAGAAAAATTATTTTCAAGAAACTAATTAAGTTTGATCAATCTCTATCAGGCATATACATAGTTCTTGCTCGAATATGATTTCTTTACATATATTATTTGATCTTGTAAGCTTTATATATAAAAGAGCTAGATATCATATGAGCTGTAATAAAATGAGGAGAATTATATAAATAATTAAAACTAAATCTAAGTAAAATAATATTAATCGTTCATTTATTAATTGTTATGTGATAAAGATTAATTCTATTTAACTCTCGTCCTCATATTGCTTTACGCCCCTATGTTTATATTAAATTAAGTGTAAGCACTTTAAAATTATAGAAAAATATCTTGACTTGTATAACATTGTGGACCATTCAATCTAGGTTTTGTCATTATTAAAAGCAATGGTGGAGCTACAATATTTTGTGAGGCGTGCACCTTTTTAACTTGTTGTGAACCATGGCATGGAAATAATTTTTGCATCATATGATTCTCTCCAAAGAATAGTTTTCAAGGCTCACATCACACATGGATTTAGTGTATTTAAACATAATTAATTTATTTATATATTAGCTCAACATTCTAATTGTTTGAACCCAAATAGTCAAAGCCAATTGCACATATATATAAATAACTGCTATGCCAATCTTAAGTAGAATGCTAAATATAAATTACTCACATATAAACTTGCAAAATTTAATAAGAATATACAATTTTAATCAATGGATAGGTGTAATAAAAATATTTATTTGGGCCCCACTGCCACTGACATAATGTGTGTATAATAATGAGAGAAATCAATATTAATATTAACTATTAAATTTTGGCCTCGTTATACTTTACATTAGGCTAATGGATGAAAGTGTGGAGGAGAATTTAAGTTCAAATAAAAATTAAAAAAAACATTAAAATATCTAAAGTACAATCCACACAAAATAATGAAGATATAAAACTGGTGTAAAAGAATAATTTTTGGACAAATTTAATTTTTTTCTTGAAGTTTTATACATATATATTTGGTTATTTTTCTTTTCAAAAAAGGTCCACACATTTTTGTAAATAATTAAAAAGATATGAAAGTGTCACATTTCAAAATAAAGTGAAAAATTGACTATCATTAACAAAAAAAATTACCATATAATTGTACTCACCTTAATTTGAGGATTACTATATGCAGTATTTTGACCCAAGATAAATATTTATTTTATATAATTAAAATTTAAAATAAATAAATAATTTTGATGTAAATAAATAATTAACACATAACGTGGGACTCAATTGGCAATTTGAAAGTACTTTTAAGGACCAAATGATAGTAAGTGGTTAAGTTCATGGACTAAATTGAATATGATAAATGCGATGTCACATGTCCCCATGAAGTAAAAAAAATTCAACTTTGATTTTAGTTTAGTTGATTGGACTACCACGTGTCATCCATATGTACATTGTTAATAACCATGAGCACACCGTCAGCTGTCACGTGTGCAAATAATGTGCCACGTAGTCACAGATGTTAACTTTAACGGAGAAGAACGAACGACTAAGCTTGGTAACAGGGTAGGGCGGGGGCGAGGGCAGATTTTGCCTCCCCCGACCCTGTCCCTGACTCCCCATAAAATTCCCGACCTACCCCTGATCCCCATCAAAGATAAAAAATTGGTGCCTATCCCCCTCCCCGGCGGGGATCAAATTTCCCTGCAGCATCCCCGCTGCCTGTCCCCATGTCAAGTTTTATCATAAAAATTAAATTAATAACTACAAAATTTTACTAGCAGGGCAGGTCCGGGGACGGGGCAGGGCAGGGTAGGTATCAACATCCCTGACCCCATCCTTGATCGCGACTTTGACATTCGGAAAAAACTCAACCTTGACCTAGACCCAAGTCAAAGCGGGAAAAACCATTCAAAGTCGGGACGGGTTCAGGTGGGTACCCAAGGCCAGTCCTGAGATTTTTTGGGCCTGGGGCGGAATAGTAGATAAGGTCTCCCTTATATACAAGTATTCAAAAATGTAAATATATATTGCATAAAAAAAAATTGATGGGTAATTTCATTAAAAATTACACTTTTTATTACATTAAACGAAATAATATAGTTTTAACAAATCTCATAAAGATATATCACATTTTTATTCAATTTATTCCTATATTATTGTCTATAATTCAATTTATGTTCTGTCCAAAAAAATACATACACACAAATATTTAAATATAATGTCATCCCTAAAAGGGGGGAAAAAAAAAACCTACACACACTATATATGTATATATAATTTTTCAATAATGATTTTATACAATTTTATTTCTTATAACTCCTCCATTTTTCTTTTCTTTTTGTTTCTCTATTCCTTTTTCATTACATTTTTTATTACATCTCACATTTTTTCCTCTACTCTTCCTATCTTTCTTAACAATCAAGACAGATACACCTACTAGAAAGTATACGACCACCATTTCCAATAATTTTTTAGGTCTCTCTAATTTTGTTTCCTAAATATGTTTCTTAATAAAGAAGAAATTAAAATATTATTTCATTGTTTGAAGCAAAGAATGTATTATTCTTATTATTATCAGGTTAAAAATTAAATTATGCTTTAACAAAATTTGAGGGTCAATTATGCTTTTAAAACTTCAAAAATGATATCTAAATATATAAAGATTTCCAATCATTAAAATTGCTTCCACAAATTTTCAAAACTAAATCTCTTTTCTCCCACTACAACTAATCTTGTAACTTTTGTTTAATTTATATAATTTTGATTTGGGTTAAATATGTTTTTGGTCCTCTAAAAATTGCCCATTTTGGTTTTAGTCCTTAGAAAAAATTTTCCTTGAATAAAGTCCCTCAAATATTAAAAATACCCTAATTAGATCTTTGTGCTAAACTCTGCTTAACTTTACTGTTAAATGATAGTCACATAAGCTTCCGAATAAAGTATTTTATTACCTGAAGTGTCCAGTGATAATTTTTAATAAAAAATCGTGTAATTACTTTTGCTTTAGGCTTAAACATGCAATAATTTTATTCAAAAAATATGTTACTAATCTGACCTGGACATAATAGTTGACATAGACAACCACATCAGCAAATTAATGGTGATTGTAATGCTGATGGGGCCATCATTTAACAGAAAAGTCAAACAGTGTTTAGTACAGGAATCTAATTAGAGTATTTTTAATATTTGAGGGACTTTATTCAAGGGAAATTTTTTCTGATGACTAAAACTAAAATGGGTCAATTTTTGGAGGACCAAAAACATATTTAACCCTTTTGATTTTCATGATATGTGGTCAATTATTATAAATTTTTGTAGCTATTAGTTAAATTTAATATATTAATTTTAAAATTATAATTAAATTTAATTTTTATATTTAACCCCCTCCAAGAAAATGCTCTAGCTTCATTACTATCATCTATCAATGATAAAATATCATCATTTCTTATTAAAGCTTACATATATTTTTGTTCTTTATTAATATACTAACTTTTCATTTTAATTTCTTTATAATTTGAGTTTTGGTTTTTGTTTCTTATTTTGTTAAAAAAAACAACCACTTTAATTCTACTATCATAGATCCATTACATGTTGATATGTCACTTTGAACTAAAAATTTATTCAACATGGATTTATGAATATAACACATCAAAAAAAAAAAAATAACAACAAAGAGAGTGATAATTTCTAATCACATGTCACATTTTAATTTAGGTAAGAAAAGAGATATGAAATGAGACAATAATTTTATTCTATTTAAAAAAAACAATATAAAAACAATTCTGCACAATCATATATGTTTTTTATTTTATTTTTTAGGCCCCTTCTAATCCTAGGCCTTGGGCAGTCGCCCCTCAGGACTAGGCCTAGGGCCGGCCCTACGGGTACCCACAGGTATGGGCCCATTTGTCGTGCCTACGAAAGGCTGGACTAATGTGACAAACAAAATCCAATTTTAGAGACTTTTTTGAATTTTTTTTTATTCAAGGACTAATGTAACACTGCCCTGTAAAGTCAAGGACCAAAGTGATTGTTTACTTTATAATTTCTCGTTTCCAGGTTCCAAATTAGTCATCAATATAGACTTAAATTGCAGTCGCCGAGCAAATTACAATTTCAAAGGTGGTATGACTACATCTCAACTACAATTACAACAGTATTAGTATTAATATTAGTATCTCGAAAAATTAGTTTTTAACTTTCAACTAATACTCTAGGTTAAAAGAAAAAAGTATTGATACTAGTATTTTTCTGCAATCGTCTATTCGAAACCACAATGAACCCGACTTGTTGTGACTAATATTAGCGGTCTAAGGTGCGGCTACTTCGGAAAATGGCTCAAAGGTTTCACCAGGAAATTGGGAGAAGTGCCTAATTTGAAGCTAAGGTTTGTGGACTCCATCCAAGCTAAGCATGTAGGAGTATTTGATAGTAGGAATTACACGATGAAACCATAATACAAGAAGATTGGGAGACTTGAAGTAGCAACAGCATAACACAAAGATACTATTATTCATAAGTGTTTGTGCACTATTCACTAATTAAAATTAAGTTTGACTTTATGTAACAAAAAAAATTAAGTCTGACTTTAATAACCCGTTGACATCAGGTTGGCGCGAGTTATGGAAGAGAAACTTTAATTTTAATTGGTCAATATGATCACAAGCTCTAATTATAACTAAATTTTTGTCCTTAAAATTATCATTGAATGATATTCTAAGAAGAAACCAAAAGCTGATATCTTTGCCCATATAATTTTCTTTCTTAACGGATTTGTTATCTTAAAATTTAAAAATAGAAGATTTTATTAGAAATCATGGTAAAGATGTATTTGTAAAACTAAATATTATATTTTTCAAGAAAAACTTTCTAATTTTGATTTTTTTTAATCAATTTTCAAAAGAAAACGATTAACATAATCATTGTTTATAGTTCAAAATTTATTTGAGAGTATAAACTATAATCAAATTAGATTCCAATCCAAGAGCTAATATACAAACAAAATCAACCTGACATCCACTTAACCAAACTGATTAATACATTTCAAAGGACTAATTATACACCACTTCAAAGTCCACATATATCACGGATATGTAAGAAATAATATATCAAAAAGGGCACATACTTTATATGAATTTAAAACACTAATTGAATTATTTACTTGTTGAAGACATAATCAAGAATGACAAGAATTGTTTGTGCATTGCACAACTTCTCGGAACCCAAAAGTCAAGCCTTCTTCAGCCTGATCACACACTCCAAATTCTATGTTTTCAATGGGACAAACCTAGAGAGTAACTATATGTCGTCGTGACGGCAAAGGGGATCTAGCCACGCTATTTATTAATCCTAGGCACCTCCCATTATGGGCCTAGTGGTTAGGCCTACACTATTCCCCACATGGATTAGTATTAGGTGTCCAAAGCCCAATAACAATTAATCACATTATAAGTGGGCTTAAGTATCATCAAATGAATCATAATATTAGCCCGTTTTTGGCAAAACAAAATGTTACAATTGATTGTAGCCTACAAGAATTTATAGGAAAATTCTAACATTCTCCCACTTGGGCAAAATCAATTGTGTAGTTTTTAAACTTTGAAAAACATTTTTGAAAACGACTCTCAAGCTAATAACATATTGTGGCCACATAACAAATGATCCCAAGATAAAACACCTAATTAAGACTCCATCAACTAAAGCCATGTAACACCGAATCATGGCGGTAACTGCATCCCTTACTGATGCAACACCTTCCATGGTTACAAATATCACCAACTCTGTCGACTAGTCATCATCAATGTGGTGTTGCAAGAAAATGACGTGTTAGTGTGATTAGACAGCCATACCGTCATCTTCTTCATCAATCCTCAACTACTCTCAAATGCCTGAAAGCTAGAGAAATCTTATGGTTCATTATGAAACCATCATGCCTCAGCTCCAAAACGATGTCGACTATGGCCATAGTAGTCCTAATGACACCAAGCTTCAATATTATGCCTCAGCTCCAACATGGCGTCAACCACTAGCACAGTGGTCCCAATGATACCAAGCTTCAATATTTTCACATTTGATATACACATAAAAATAAAATATATCATAATGAAATTCATCTCATCATTAATTCATCAAATCAAATGTGAAACATCATTAATACATTATTTTCTAAATGTAAAATAATAGTCCAACAACATAAAAAGGAAATAACATAAAACTAAAGCTCCCACTAACTAAACACATCAAAAGAACTCACAATGCCCATGTTCTCAACATGTCTTTTGAAAACAACGAGCCTGAATCCCTTGGTTAAGGGATCAACTAGCATGGAATTTGTGTCAACATGCTCTACCACTATAGAACCGTCTTTCATAAGATCTCTGACAACCAAGAACTTTAGCTCCAAGTGCTTAGATCCACTAGAAGTTTTATTGTTCTTTGAAATAAAACACTACAGCACTATTATCACAGAAAATCCTCAATGGTCTAGCAATGGTGTCCACAATACGAAGTCCTGTCACAAGATTTCTCAGCCAAATAGTATAAGTAGCAACAACAAAATAGGTTATGAACTCCGCCTGCATAGTAAAAGAGGCAACAAGAGTCTGTTTCTTACTTTTCTAGGATATCGCACTTCTAGCCATCATAAAAATGTATCCAGAAGTCAATTTCCTATCATCAAGGCACCCACCAAGATCTGAGTTTGTGTACCCTACAATATCCAAGTTGTCAGCTCTCCTATATACAAGCATATACTCTTTGGTTCTCTGTAAGTACCTCATCACCTTCTTAGCAACTATCTAGTGATCATTCCCAGGGTTTGAATAGTATCTACCTAGAACATCAATTATGAAGGTGATGTCAGGCCTAGTGCAAACCTGAGTATACATAAGGCTGCCTAGAGCACTCCTATAAGGTCTATCATTCATTTTTGCTTGCTCAATCTCGTTCTTAGGACATTGATCCTTATTGATCCTGTCACCTTTGATGACTGGGACATGTCCAAGTCTACAATTCTGCATATTGAATATCTCTAAGACTCTATCAATGTAAGCCTTTTGAGATAACCCGAGAGCATAGTGTGATCTATCTGTGTGAATCTCGATCCCCAACACAAAAGAAGCCTCATATAGATCCTTCATGTCAAAAGATCTAATCAACATCTATTTTGTCTCATGTAGCATGCCAAGGTCATTAGAAGCCAACAATATACCATCCACATATAGCACAAGATAAATTTGCTTCCACTAACCTTAAGATATATACACTAATCAACCGTATTCTCCTCAAATCCCATGAAAGTTACCACTTCACCAAATTTCATGTACCACTGTCTAGAAGCTTGTTTCAAGCCATAAATTGACCTTTTTAGTTTACAGACCAAGTCCTTACTATCATCAATATAGAAACCCTCAGGTTGCTACACGTATATTGTTTCACTCAAATCACCATTCAGAAAAGCTATCTTCACTTCCATTTGGTGCAATTCCAAATCAAAGTTAACTAAGAAAGTTATAATGATTCTAAAGGAATCTTTTGTCGATACAGGTGAAAAAGTCTCATTAAAGTCAATGCCATCTTTTTGCGTGACACACTTTACTACTAATCTGGCCTTAAATTTTTCAATGTTGCCCTTTGAGTCCTTCTTTGTCTTGAAGACCCATTTACAACTAATTGCCCTACAATTTTCAGGCAACCCAACAAGCTCCCAAACGCCATTAACCAACATAGACTACATCTCTTCATTCATTTCATGCTTCCACATTTTAAACTAAGGGCAAGAAACAACTTCCTAATAGCTCTTCGAATCAACAATATGTCCAATGTCATATGCATCCTCATTGAGATAGGCCATGAAGTCATCATCAATAGCAAGTCGCCTTTGTCTAGTTGACCTCCTAAAAGGAATCTTTGCAATCAGCTTAATAGGTTGTGGAATATCAACCACAGTAGGAGGATCAAACATATCATTAGCTTGAGGGCCAACTACATCCTTTGTCGGAATCCTAGTCTCAACTGGAACAATCGAAACCATAGTCTTGACCAGAACAACTGTCAGAACACTAACAATAGGAACAGGTAATGGCAAAGAAACGACATCAGGTGGATGAATATCAATCTCATCGGATGAAACAATAAGGTCTACTACATCAAGCTCAAAAATTTTGCATTCATGTACTCTACAATTCTACTTCCCTTACCAAGACAGAAGAACCTATATCCTTTAGCATGGTCCAAATATTTAATGAAAAAGCAACCACTCGTCTTGGGGTCTGTCTTTTTTTGTAAGGAATTATAAATTTTTTACCGCAGCTAAGCAACCTCATACTCAAAGATGGTTTAGGCTAGGTTTTCATCCTGTCCAAAGTTCAAAAGGAGTTTTAGGAACATATTTACTGGGAACTCTGTTGAGAATGTAAAGGGTTGTTTTCAAGCATTCACCCTACAGATATTCTAGCAAGTTGCTTTTACTCATCATGCTTCTCGTCATATCCTTTAGTGTCCTCTTACGCCTTTCAGCTACACCATTTTGTTCAGGACTCCTAAGCGTGGTGTATTGTGAAACTATTCCACAATCCTACAAGTAAAAAGCAAATGGTCCCATATGTTGTCCTGTGACACCATATTTATCATATACTCTCCACCTCAGTCAGACCTTACAATTTTGATCATTTTTTCCAATTGTTTTTTCACTTTAGTTTTAAAAACTTTAAATTTTTCAAGTGCCTCAGATTTTCTCTTTAATCAAATAAAGATAGCCATATCAGGAAAAATCATCAATGAATGTAATGAAAAACTTGTTGCCACAAATTATAGGAGTTAAGGGCCCATTAATGTCTACATGAAGGATCTCTAAAAGATTCAAACTTCTAGTTGCACCTTTCTTATTGGTCTTAGTAAAGTTCCCCCTAATACAATCCACACAAGTACCCAAAAATCAAAATTCAAGGAAGGAAGAATATTTTCCTTTGTCAACCTCTCAACCCTTTCCCTAGAAATATGACCTAAAGGCTTATGCCACAACATAAAGGATTTTTCCTCAACTTTAGACCTTTTAGCAATAGAATTCTCAACAATTAAAGATGAAAAAATATTCTCAGAAGCCAAAGACAATTTATATAAACCATCCACCAAAGATCCATAACCAACAATTTAGTAGTTCAACACTTGGTATCTATAAGAAGCATTAGATATACTCTTTGTATTTTTCCAATTTCCCTTACCAAAAGTAGGTTTACCCTTGATGGACAACAAGGCTATGTCACTCTTTTCCTTCTTGAGTTTCTCTTCTTTAGCAACACACTTGGTAATAAAGTCATTCACACTCCATCTCTTTCCAATGGTATTGTGGACAGTTTTAATTTGTGTGAAATCAGTGAGTAGGCAATTTAGGGCATGTTCAACAATAAATTTTTCATTAAGGTCAATTCGGTGAGATTTCATCTTGGTTTGAATCTGAACTATCTTTATAATGAGTTTCCTCACGCCCCCAACATTGTCATATCTCATGTTCGATAACTGTTTCATTAGACATCCGAGCTCAGCATTGTCAGATACTTGGTACCTCTCTCCTAGAGCAACAATGAACTCTTTAGCTATCCCTTTCTCCAGCAGACCACTCCAAAAATGTTCAGAGACGGTCTCTTGATAGCAATCAGACTTAACCTATCAAACCTTTCCCACTTAGCCAAAAGCTCACTCTATTCAGGCGTGCTCTTCGCATTGATCACAGGCTTCTCCTCACGTAAAGCTAAATCAAGATCAATAATTCCCAAAAAAAATTCCAGATCTTGCTTCCATTTATTGTAGTCCGATCCAGTCAAGATCTCAATGGAAGTAGAACAGTTATTCACTAAAAAGTTCACTGTTAAGACAGAACATGGATGTATTAGAACATATTACAAGATAAGATATAACTCAAAACGAAACAAGCTATCACAATGAGGTCAGTATAATAGCACATTTTCCTTTGGGCATAATGCACAAACTAAGGTCACAGCCTAGGTCAAAACCTCATATGGGTTAATCCATAAGCACACATTAAATCCAAAAAATTGTCCCATTTGGGCAGACAAATCCCTTAATCTAGTGCATTCCCCAATAACTCTATCCATTCTTAACTTTTAACCCAAACATACAATAACCCCCTTTGGGCAAGCAAGTGCATGTTAAGATCAAAAGCATTCCTCAAATTACAAAAATTCCCATGAACCAATATAAGTGGTCCCACTTTGGCAATAATGACTTATAGCAACTCATAAAAATTCTTGCACAAGAATCAATTTTCTCTTGTCTAAAATCATGACCCAGTCCACAAGCAAGTGCATCATTAAAAGAGTATCCTTACTAGTCATATATAAATTATCAACAGCATTCCCAAGATGTTTTGCACTTAAACAATCTCAAAAGACTAAGGCATTCTAATTCACAACAGAAATCAAATAAACAAAAACATACCAAAAAAGTACATATTCTAAATATTAACACATAGTTATATGGTCTCTTTGAAGTTCCTTTGAACATAGGTTCAATTCCCAACAATGAAGATTTTTCACTTCACTCTTATTTTTCCAATTACAACCATTGAACCAATATAGCAACTAAACCCATGTAGCGCACAATTCACTCATATAACAATTTAAATAACGTGTATGACAGTGGGTAGCGCAAGCAATAGTAACAGCAATCAATCATGAATTGAAATTAATAGCCATAAAAATAAAATAATAGCAGGCAGCGGAATTGATTCCTATTACTCACGTGGAATTGAAGATATTTACCATTCAAATTGAAATTGAATATAGCAATTGTAATTGAAATGCTCTCCGCAGTCAACACAACAACCATTTACTTAAAGTTAATTGAAATTGAATTAATGAACAACAATTTATATATCTAACATAACATATAAATACCATTAAAACAATTGCATCACAAGTAATTAAAATTCAATGAAGACATATATAATACTAATTAGCAGGTGCGTGAATTGTAATACTTGAATTGCCCATTCAACAAATAATATGAATTAACACCCAACAATTAAAGCTCAATTGAAATCATTGAAAAATCACATTCATAAATAAAAAAATAAAATAAAATAACAATATCAATTAACTACCCATACCAGATCTGCATGTTATATCAGAATCTCTTAATTCTTGTAACAGGAATTCAATCGAAATACAAAATGGCCTTTAAATCCATTTAATTGAAATTTGAAAAAAATTTGAGCTGGGGAATTGTTAAATAAATTGGTATACCAATATCAAGTCTTAAATCATATAAAAAGGACCCTGATACCAAATATAAGAAATAATATATCAAAAACAGCACATACTTTATATGAATTTAGAACACTGATTGAATTACTTACTTGTTGAAGACATAATCAAGAATGATAAGGATTGCCTGTGTGTTGCACAAATTCTCAGAACCCAAAAGCCAAGCCTTCCTCTTCATGATCACATGTTCCAAATTCTAGGTTTTCAATGAGGCAAACCTAAAGAGCAACTATATATCGTCATGACGGCAAAAGGGACTTAGCCACATTATTTATTAACCCTCGACACCTCCCATTATGGGCCTAGTGGTTAGGCCTACACTGTTTCACATAGATCAGTATTAGGTGTCCAAAGCCTATTAGCAATTAATCACATTATAAGTGGGCTTAAGTATCATCAAATGGATCATAATATTAGTCTGTTTTTGGCAAAACAAAATGTTACAATTGATTGTAGTCCATAAGAATTTATAGAAAAATTCTAACACGATACCTATATCATTTCTGCAATATATTTCGCCTCACCCCACCCATATATGGAACAGTCCATGAAGTTGAAGCTAGTGATTTGTCATTAGGGTAAATCAAATTAAAAAAAACATTTAAAATGGTTTTTAAGTCAAACCAAGAGAAAATAGGTTATGCATTGACAATGTACAATAATTTTACACTGTCATCCAATCACAAACCACCATTTATGGTAAGTATGTTGACTTTTATAATAACTACCTTAAACATCATACCAATGATGATTTCTGATTGGTTGATAGTGTAAAACTTTTACACTAACAGTGCATGACCATTAAACTCTCAAACCAATTTATTATTTGGATTTGGATATGATGCACCATTTCTTTTAATAGATTTGGTGCACAAAAATAAACCAATTTTCTTTCCATTTTTTACAACTTGTATATAATAAGTAGGGCAATACCACATGTGAGCCAAACACTAGCAACTCATCATTGTCCCCAATCACTGAGTCGAACCCCACTCACTTGTCCAACAATCAGTTCAAAAACTTGAGTTACTTCGAGACCTAACTCGCTATGACACGACAAACCAAACTAGCACTCCTACCCTTGCCTCTATTGGCGGTCTCATATGCACCACCTTTGTTGGAAAATGTGTAGATTATCAACCTTTTCCACTCTCAAAATGACCACGCACAGCCACCACCGTAGGGCCATCTGTCCTTAGTAGGGCATTAGCAGAGAAACTGCATCACCTTGTTCTTATTGGTGATGCACCGCACATTTGCTTTCAAATCGTTCCCCTAAGTGAAACCCATAGTGACTAGGGCCGACCCAACATATTTCTAGGTCTAATGTAAATTTGATTAGTCAATTTAGGAATATTTTACGAGCTAAATTTGGTGAGAATTAATATATTAAGAGACAACATATTTAATTAAAATTTAAAAAAGGAAGTGGTTTTCCTCTACTAGGGTTCGAATCCCATTCATCAAGGAAAAAGCTTACCTTAGTTATCAATATACTAAACCAACTAATAATAAAAGTTATATAAATAATACTAAATAAATAATATTTTCTGGGAGGGCTCAAAGTAATGGCTTAGGCTACCTTATGCTTGGATCGACCCTGGCGATGGTGTGTTCTTTCACTGCCTTACTAAGGCTTTTGCTATTTACACCCCCTAGTTACTAAGTATACCTCCTTTTTCCTTTTTCCAATATATAATTTTACTTAAATACCCTTCATCTTTATTTCAGGAAGTAATTTTTGGAACTATATTTTTTTGAAAAAAATAGTTTTGGAAATTATTTTCTGGAATTGGAAGATATTGTTCCAAAAAGCAATTTTCGAAACTATGTCTTTTTTTGAAAAAATATAGTTCTAGAAAACACTTTCTGAAATTGGAAGATATTATTTCGAAAAGTGATTTCTAGAAATAATAACAGTAAATGAATTCGAGCGCAATTACTGAATGCATGCTTTCACCTTTCGTCAACACAAAATTAAAAGTAAAATTGAAATGACGTAAACATTGAGATAGACATAGGCTGATAATTGTCTTATTGAACACACACAAACTGGACGTTGAGAAGCAAAGGTTGATAAATTAATGAATGTATGCTTATGTAAATTGAAAAGTATAATAGATGAAGTTGATGTTGGACGTACCTTCAAAAATAGTGTCCACGTAGAAGAAAACGTACAGTATCACGTAGAAATTTGATGAAAAAATGTACGTATCAATTTGATGGAAACACAAGGTATTATGTAATTAGAGTTTAAAGAATAATGAATACGAGGTGAGGATGAGAGTTTTAAATTAGGGTTTAAAAAATAATAAAGTTGGACGTGTAAAAATAGGATTTAAAAAATAATAAACATGAAGGTATAGAAATAAGGCTTAAAAGGGTATAAAAACATGGGGTGCACTTAGTGAATAGGGGGTGTAAATAGCAAAAGCCCTTACTAAACTCTTCAAATTGCGACACGGTTTGTGGCCTGTTTTAGACCTTGAATATCACCTTGCGACTTGACTTGAAAAAGGCTTTAGGCACCAATTGGTATGGAAGATAATATCGATGATGTTACAAGGATGGGTCACCCTTACGCGATAGGGTGGGGGCGATGGTGGTAAGGGTGGCGACAGCGACAACAACGATATTTGTGGTCTCATAAGAGGTGTTTTTAATAGGTTTTAATCTTAGCGGTCTATCATTTTTAATCTTGATCCAAGGATTATTATTAGTTGTTTTCATATAAGCAAGTGTTCTCACAGTATTCGTGTATATATATATATATATATATATATATATATATATATATATATATATTGTGAACACCCAATTTTTTGTCTAGCTAAACAAAAATAAAATATAAAAGAAGAGAGAAAAAGAAATAAGAGAATTTTTTATGGAAAAGAGCTAATTTTTTTATGATGAATACCATAGAAAGATAATGTTATATCTTGAGTTATACTTGTCTATTTGAGGTATTTTTTGCATTGTTGGAAAGCTTGTAGAAAGATTTACAACTCATAACTCTACCTCAAAAACCAAAATCAACTTCTATCTTGGTGAAAATCAACCCCAAAGTGAATCATCTAATCATAAAAAAAACTCAAGTCTCACATTCCTTCTCTCATATTCTTTCACTTAGAAGTTCCACATAGGGCAATCCACATCTATGCATCTTCCCCTTCTTCTATATAAAGAGGTGCCTACTATAACACTCATTTAATTTTAAAAATAATTTATATTAATTTAATCATTAAGTCAAGTTGGTAATTTTTTTTTACGATTTTTGTAATAGAAAATTTTTAATAGATTTAAAATGGAAGTGAAAAAAATAATATATATATATATATATATATATGAAACTGTACATCATGATTTAAGTAATACATAACAGTAATAAAAAGATACTACCTAGCCTAATATATATCAAAAAGATCATATACAGAACAGTATCTGTCTACCCTATCTCCTACTACAACAGTAAAGTCTCTAATGGTCCTTGTCTAAAGGAGTCCCCTCTAACTTGTCCTCGGCTGCATGGTATGCCTGTCCATTGTATACCTTATGTGGTATCCCAAGTCCAGAAAAGGATGATGAAAAATATGTATGCCACCCATTAGCCATCTTACTTGGTACTCAATACCAAGGGTGGCTATAGGTGACTCAATGAGTATTGTCTCCATAGGAAATCCATCATCGGCAGATATAGATGCTGGCTCATCCACAGCTAGAGCATCCATAATAAGCAACTCAAGAGGAAGTGGATGGACATCAAAGTATAGAGCTATCACAGGAACATCAAGATCTACTAATGGTGGTGGTGGTGTAGTGTGAGGAGCATACACAAAGTCAGGTGGTGGAGTGGTCGTGAAGGATATGGGTATCATATATGTTAGTGGTGGTATCACAATCCCAAGAACAAGGGATAAGAAGGTTACATACATCAGACCAATATAAGTCAAGATGTTTGTATCTTCTTGGTATTCCCATGTTCCTTCATCATGGTAGGCTACATGTAGGTTGAAGAGCACTGACATTGCCATCTTCATCAACCACGATCAAACATGCATAGAGGAAAACAATAGAGTGAGGTGACTTGTTCTAAAATCACTTTCACATTTATGGTAGGAAATATACCACATAAATAAAATACAATTGACGAAGGGGACTTAGGATTTATTCTAAGTTATACTAAACTTTTCTTGACTTGGTATGGATCCATACTTCTCATTAATGAGTAATGGTTTTCAATAGAACCTGAAAAGTGACTAGGAGTACATATATCTCTTCAACATTATCATGTGGCATAGTCTTCATCATCAATGAGGAACAAATAATAGTCAGGACATCCATTACAGAGGTATACTCTCACTCCAATCCTGAAATGCTGAACAGTTGTCAGAGTTATCGAGGTTGTTCAGGTGAATATCTCGACTCACAGGCACTACCTCGGCTATTGGGACTTTCATCACTTGATGCCTACACCCAAGACCTCCTCAGATAGGTCCCTACCTTTAATTCCTCAATATACCAAACTATAGCTTCCTTAACGGGGTGCCTTGCTACTGCATGTCCCTTGCTTTACATTACTCACTAACTTATTAATTCCTCAATTCTTAAATAAAAGTTACTCTAGTTTCATTAAATTTGAGCATAAGTACAATTTCTACTAATATCTCTATCTTATATTACAGAGATTTGACCATACATATTATTCACATAATTTGTAATTTATATTAAAACACATAATCAACATTTCAATAAAATTAAAGATATAAAATTCAAATAAAGAATGATAATTAAGAAATAAATCATAAAATGGTCAAAAAATTCTATAAAAATAGTTTTTAAGCTTAGAAAAATAATTAGAATTTTAATATAAATTTTTAGAAATTTCTCACATATTTTTGAAATTTAGTATTAAATAAGCTTTAAAAATTATAAAAATTTTAAAAATAGTTTATTAGTGTATCTAGACCTTACCTAAACGATAAGATCTTAAAGTAAAATTTCTATAATAATTTTCTAAAAGTAAATTCATAAATAGCTCATTATATAGTTTTTGTGCTTAGTTTTACATTATGAAATTAATGGTTTTTTACTTTTACTATTTTTACTAAACTATTTGAGTTTTACTAAAATTTGGTAACGTAACAATTTAATTATCTATATGTGAGCAGTATAGTAGTAAAAAAGTTTTATCTAAATTTAAGCAGCATAATAACTTAGTAATTCTATTATAGTTATTTGAATTTGAGCAATATAACAACTTAATAATTATATTATAATTATCTAAATTTGAGCAGCATAACTACTTAATAAGTGTATTTTAATTATCTAAAATTGAGCAATAAAACAATTTAGTAATAGTTTAAATTTAGTACTTAACATTATAGCATTATCATAAAACTTAGTAAACTTAAATATTGAAAGGTTTAGGGAAAAACCTTTTTTACCAACATGCAAAGTAATTGAAATTTAGAAGCAACCCCACTCCCCCCATTACCTTTAGGGTAGTTGTTAAAGAGGAGAGAATTATTGTTGCACAACTCCTAGAATGAAAGCTTGATGGAAACTAGTGGAGGTTTAGTGTAATTTTTTTGTTAAAGATAATGGTGGCTATGGAGGGCTTTGTCCTGCTTGGGAGAAGAAAAGGAGGTGCTGAAAAACTATCCATGGAGGTTGCTATTTATAGAGAATGGAAGGTGCATATGTGTCCCTAAAATAACATAAGTCATTATGTAAAAATTTCAAATTTTAATTTTTTTAATATAAATTTAGGGACACATAACCAAGTAGGTGATGAATCACCCCTTTCTAAAGCTAAATGTGTTATACCAGTTGTCCAAGGTTCCTCGGTGTAAATTTTATCTATAATAAAATTAGCCGGTACTGATAAAATTGCCTAAACTTGAATAAATTAACTTTTAATATCAAAATAATTAATTTAAATATAAAACTAAAAAATGCATTATTTTCAATCAAAAATAAATTTTAATTTTCATTAATTATTTCAAATTATATATATATATATATATATATATATATATTTGTATTTTTAAGCTAGAAAATTTATATTAAATCTATTTTAATTCAATAAATGCTCAAATTTTTATGAAAATTATAAAATTACATATTTAACCTAGAAATGTACTAAAAATATTATTTTCACCATTTCAAGATGTTAAACCAGTACTGGTTTGGTTTATTTGACACTTAAGGGTATTTTGGTCATTTTGTACCAAAATTTTAGAAAATTTCCAGAAAATTTATAAAATTATATTTTAATACATATGACGTGATTTTAAGCTCAAATTAACATTTTAATGTCAATTGAATCTTTTTTTTATGTCGACCTTTAATGTAGAGAAATAAAGGCAAAATTATCTTTTTCTAATTTTTTTAGGCTCAGACTCGAAAAAATTACTAAAAATCATGATTTGATAACTTTCGATATGTTGAGTTTTACTAGAGAAAGCAAAATTTTGAGATTTCTTACTGATTTTTCAGAATTAATTACAAAATAAATAGAAAAACAGTTCAATAAAACAAAAATGGGGGTGTTACACCTACCAAGTAATGGGATCAAGCAAGAAAATCTACTAATCATGGGTTTAATGCAAAGCATGGAGCCTATGAAAGTTTAATTTTTTTATTATCTTTTTTCCTTTTCCTCTCTTGGAGCTTCAATTAGAGGTGCGTGGTGGATTATTTTATGTGTTGTGTCCACCACAAATTGTCATCTTGAAGTAAATTTGCCTATCTTATCTTTTTTTTTTTTTTATGTTTACTACCTTTTGTTATCATGGTTATCGTTGTTAAATTTTATTCTTCATATGCTTTTTTTTCTTTAATTAGGAATATTTTCTAATTATGTTCAAAAAAGAATTAATTAGATGTGACGTCTTCTTAATCTTAAGGTTTTGAAGTACAAGTTGTGGCAACTTGATATCTTAAGACTTATCTATAAGGTAAAACGAAATAAAAATAAAAATGTTAAACTAAGATTAATTTGTTTCAGGAATCGTAAAATTTAATGAACAAAATTAAAAATGACAACGTACAAATATTTTCCACAAAAAAAACTACGTGGTCTGATTCTCAATTGCATCAGGAGATACGTTGGAGAAGGAGACCACTCTTGTCGATCTCAAAAATAATAAATTTAATCATTGTAACCGTTTTTATCATGGACGTTATAGGGTGCTAATACCTTCCTTATAACGTAATTGACTCCTGAACCTAAAATCTGGTTTTGAAAATCATTTTCTTTTCAAAGGTTTTTCCAATGTTTTTCCTTAATAAATATTGGTGGCAACCCCTTGTCTTCAAATTTATTTTTGTCGTCCCGCTGCGATCCCGATTACGACGAGTGTGTTTGTGTATGTGTGTGTGTGTGTGTATATATATATATATATATATATATATATATATATATATATATATATATATATATATATACATATACGGGATTTGTTAACATACACCCACTTGCTTTTTAGTTGGAATACGTTAACAAACTACACCATTTATGTATTTTAAGATAATCTTAGCTATAATTTGCCAACATATTCTATATATACATCTAATACTTCAAAATGAAGGAAAACTTTCAGGATAATAATTTTTTATAAGCTAAACTGAAAAAATGTTTGTACTTATTAAAATATAGTTTAATATTCCCGGACAAAAATAAAACCGTGATATGTTTATCTTTGGAATATTAAAACCATGATATTCAAATAATTCATTTGAATTATTAAACTATAAGGTTTAATTGCACACTAGGAGATACGTAGAATTAAGAATTTAAGGACTAAATTCAATAAAGTAAAAATCCTATATTTAACGATAATAACAATTTAGAAGTATAAATAATAAAAAGAAGCATTTTTATGAAATATTATTCCTGCTCACCCTTTATGACTCTATGAAGCTTATTGGACAGCATTTGTCCATCATCACCAATTCTATAATGATAATCTTGACATAAACAATCCTTCAATTCAACAATATTTATGTTGTAAGTGGACATATTTAAAAAAATCATCCCTTAAAGAATATAGTTATTCTCTAGTTAATAAAGACAATAAGTAAGATCGCGCCTCAAAATTTGGACCTAACTAATCGAAAAGAAATTAAATATGAATTTAAAGTTCAAATTTGAAATTATGTTCAATTTAAAAGCCAGTGCCTTATATGTAAAATGTATCACACAAACACCTGAACCGCAGTCAAAGGTCAACATTACGAGAAGCTTCGAATTATATTGTAAAATATATCACACAATTGCTAATTGGCTACAATTATAATATTTCTCCATATCGGAATAATTTTACTATATATTATATACTACTATACAAACAAAATTAGGTATAAAAAACATGTTAATTATTAATGAATACCCTACGTACAAAATAATGAAATTATATTATTACATTATATCATTTGATAATACTATCTCAGTTTCATATTGATTGATGTTTAAGGTTTTTTCACATAGATTAAGAAAAACAATAAATAAGTTACTTATTGAAATAATTTTACTAAAATACCCCTGTTTTCCTTTTCAAAAATTGACAGGCACAACACTCAAAAATCATTAGGTTCATGTGTTTGTTTAGGGCAAATTTGGAATAAAAGTGTTAATATTTCATTGAAAACTAAGAACATCAATCAATATGAATTCCATATGAATTTTTTTTGAATGTTAAAACATCAATCAATATAAAATGGAGGGAGTATTAAAAAAAGAAAGTGATGGAAATACCTAATAATATATTTCCCAGCTAAACATATAAGAAACAATTGTTCATATACTTGATCTTTTTGCCATTCCAATAACAAGGAATAAATGAAACATGGACCTTAATATTTTTTAAATTGGCTTAAAAATATTTTAAGTTCTTACAAATATGATTTTATCTAGTTTTAATTCTTGCAAAAAAAATTGTTATTTTTAGATCTCTGACATTTTTTTAGTATTCTTTTTTAATTCTTACAATTTACTCTAGTTAATTTAGTGTTGACATGTCTAACAAAATAAAGAATATTAAATAAGATAATTAAGGCGATGAAGAATATTTTAAATTAAGATAATTAGATTATTTTTAGGTGCGTAATTCAATTAAGTAATGTACTTATTATTTTACATAAATAAGTTCATATAATTTAATTTTAATTTTTAATATATTATGAACAATAATTTTTATTGTTTTTAATATTATTCATACTTTTTGTAATGCCTAGTCGCTTTCAGGATTGAATACTTTTTCCACAAACTAACATAATACTTTTCAACGTGTTTTGTCCTTACTCACACGCTTCCTAGGAAACTTCCCAAAAAGTCACTCATCCTAGAATTGCTCCAAGTTAAGCACGCTTAACTATGGAGTTCTTAAGTGATAGGCTATCGAAAAGTATATGTACTTATTGGTATAGCTAGCACTTATTAATTCTTTTAAGCTATCCTCAATTGTATAGTCACATACATGCACAGCCTCTGGATTCCTCTCATTTTGGTGTCTATTTGATTCATTCATATGTCCCTCCCGCTAGAAGCCTACCAAGAGCCGCTTATTGTCTGTGCCTTATCTCTTTTTGCACCAGCGATCACTCCTTGCCCTCGTTAACACCTAGGATGTTACACTTTTCAATTCACTAATTTACTTTTAACATTATACTTTTTTTAAAAATTTATAATTTACTTAGATGCTTATAAGTTATTTCTAATATATTACTTTTGTCTTTGAAGACAAAATCACTGGTTGTAATATATTAAAAAAAAATATTAGAATCAATCAAAATTAATGAATTGAAATGTAAAAATAACATAAAAAATAATACATCTAAAGAAAATTATACATTAAAAGTGGATCTAAAATTAACAATTTTTTTTTTTGCATGGACTAAAACTGAACAAGGTCATATTTGTAGGGACTTAAAGCATATTTAAGGACTTTTTAACCAAAGTAGTAAAAAAGACTATTTACTAAAATAATAATTTACTGATTTGGATTACTTTAGACACGCTGGACATGGGATAGAAAAATACATGTACGAGGCACACACTCAATGTGCGCCACCTTTTTTTAATCCGAATCGTCCGATTTTATTACATGAGGCGCCAACTTACATGGCACCTTACGTTTCATCTTTTTTTTTTCTTCTTCCATCAAAGGGGGTGCCAACTTACATGGAGCCTCCAGTTTCATCCAAATTTGTTTTCATCATTGTAGGAGACACCAACTTGCATAGTACCTCACGTTCATCCAATTTGTTTCTCCTCACACCTAATTATATGACACTACTGTGCAGTCATGCACCTAATTATATGACACTATGCGGCTTTTGTCTTCATGCACTTAATTATACGATGTTTATTGTGCTCCATATATAGGAGGCACCTAGTTATATGACACCAAGTGTTCATGCACCTGATTATATGACGCTCTTGTGCGATTTTTCTATTCATGCACGTTGAGCAAATTTTTATATCACGCCAAGTCAGGTGGCAGCATCAGATCTCAACATTTGACTGTCAACGCCTCGGCCTTTTGCAACAAGTCACATGTATGCAGTAAAAAAATAGACAGGAGTGTGAATCCGCAGATTACGCATGCACAGTAAATAAAGAAAATAAAATGAAACGCAAGAAGACAGTATATGCCTTTTTTAAACTGTTCCAATTATTAACTTTTTAGGGAAAGCTCACGTTGCATGCATGCAGTCTTAGTTTCATAATTAATTTCAAATGCATGGAACTAGTATTTAAGGAAGTTTGGAAGTTGCACATTAACAAGTTTCTTCAACATATTCAAACCATTTGTTGAGAGTTCCTGGTAGTGTTCGACTTGTTTTGTTTTCTTAAATTGTATTTCTCTTAGTTTGTGAAGTTTGAGTATTATAGGTGCATGAATGTTTTTTGGTTTATTATTTTGTTTAGTTTTATTAACTAGTTTTAATTTTGATAGTGTAATTTACTATTATAGATTTTATGTGATTATTTGTTATGATGTTATAATAATTTTTGTGAATGTTAAAATTGGTTTTATTAAATACAGTATGGAAGGACGAGTCGTACATCCTGGACCAGGTAATGATTCACTACTACGTTTACAAAACATACATGTTTCTGAACAGGTATGGAATGGTGCCCCGGACTGCATTTTGAAAATAAGACGAGCATAAAATGCTACTAGACACAGCGAAGATTTGCCTCCTCTGATCAAACTATTTTTTGAGCAAGCTAGCTTATTGGGTGTTACCAAAATTGAATTTTTTCAGGTCGATCACCAATTGACTTCAACATTAGTAAAGTGTTGGAGACCTGAAACACATACTTTTCATATAGTGCAGGGAGAATGTACCATAACATTAAAAGATGTTGCTATGCAACTAGGGTTAAAGGTTGATGGTCATCCGGTGAATGGTTTAGCATCTAATAACTGGCATAGTCTTATGCAAGAATTATTAGGGGTAACGCCACCACCGTCAGAGATAAAAGGAGGAAGATTAAGGATGAATTGGCTTGATGAATAGTTTGTCGGCTTCTCGTAACACATGGATAGTGTGGTGCAATTAGAACGGTATACACGAGTATTCATCTTGCGTATATTGGGTGGTATGCTTTTTCCGGATAAGTCCAACACATTTCTACCACTGAGGTTTCTTCCTTCTCACGAAGATTTTGATGTCTACGGCACATTAAGGTGGGAATCTCCTATCCTCAGCAACACCTCCAACAAGTTAGTCATCATATGGCCATATCTACGCCCTTCTTCATCGTGTGCAATGCTCCATTTCACTAGCGAGATGCCATCATTCCACCTACGTATTTCAAGGCTAGTCTCACGAAATGCTTCCAAACGCCTTTGAAAATGGTGTTCACACATTGTGTAGCCTACAACAAGGGCAACAAAATAAGATTAACTAGTTAAACAGCAAATAATAATTCAGACACAAAACTAAATAGAATTGAAATTACCCATGCTTATCAACTCTTGATTCAGTTTGGTATTCTTAAATCGATGGTTAAAATTGCTTGCAATGTGCCGGATGCAACACACATGGTATGCACTTGGTGGCTGCCATCAGAGGTTTGCATTTGAAATAGCATATTTAATGCTTTGGAGACAGTCTGAAATCAAACATATGCCTTGCTTTTGGGTCATATGTCATCTTATATTCTGCAAGAACCTTGACCAGTTGCTTAATGTCTCTCTTCCAACAATAACAAATGCAATTGGCAGTACACAGGAATTACCATCTTGTGTTGTTGCAATCAACCATGTCCCTTGATACTTATCATATAAAAACGTGCCATCTATTTATATGATCGGTTTGCAAAGTTAAACGCGTCACATACTGGCTTAAACATCCATAACACATGACAAAACTTGAGAAATTGAGGGTAACTTGGTTTTTGAAAACAAAATCAATTGTCTCCAATTTGTATGTTGATCCCAGATAACACTCGACCATTCTGTCTAACCACCTTGGCAAAAGATCATAAGATTCATCCCAGTCACCAAAAACCCTTGCAATTACTTTTTGCTTGGCCTTCCAAGCCTTCCTGTACGTGGTCTTATAATTATATTGACCACTTACTCGATCTTGTATCAGTGATATGGAGACCGATAGGTCTTCGTTCACCATACCTAGCCAAAAAAACACAATCAAACATATTATGTCACATAGTATGAAAATTTTAATATTGGTTTAGAAAAATAACAAGAAAAAAAATAGAATGCCCTAATTTTGTACCTAGTATGCATGAGCAAATGAACTCAAAGTCTAATTTCTTGTGGTCTTGAGATAGTATTGCGTTCATACACGAGTGTCAACTACCCCATTTAGTAATGGTCCATTTATCAGTCTTCTTTAATAATATTGTTCTCATTTTTTAGGGGCACCCTTCAAGATTGTTCGGACATGTCATCGACAAAACTGTAGGCTTAGATTCTACAACACAATATGACAGTTCATTGAATAAAGCTTCACAGCCATCTGCACATTTTGTTTAGTATCAAATCGTAAACTAGTTTAAATCTCGTCGCCCACACTCCAACTACTGGCACATCCATCCTAAGAAAAGGTAACTCTTGGTTAGGGTGATCCCAATTTATATATCTGTAGTGAGGTGACATATTCCAAAACAAATCTTGTGTTTGGCCTAAATATAATTAAAAAAATGTATCAAAAACATATACTACATTCAGACATACAAAAACAAAATAAATATTCGAACTTACACCCATGCTACGGTTGTTGTTCATCAATCGGCAATGATGAACTCATCAGGGATGCACCTAAAAAAGTAGGGTCCAGGCTGCTCGGCTCAATATTGGCATCAAAGTCGCCATCTACATTTGTATCTGAAGAACTCCTGTCTGGTATCTAACCCTCATCATCATCTCCATCGTCGCTTAACTGCGTCATAACATGAACATCAACGTCATCATTCAACTCTAGACATTCAACAACATAGTTAAACTCTTGCTGAAATGAACTAGCTCTTGTGTCGATAGACATACGAGGTTAAGTGTAATCTATCTCAACAGGTAATGAAGAACAACTAGCAGTGTCAACATCAACATATATATCAAGGATAGTCATCACAAATTGTTGTTCAAACGAATCAATCATACACTTGATATTTTCATCATCACATATTCGAACACCTAAATATGTGATTGGGTTTTGGTACGTCAAATATCTACAAGTCAAGCTAGAAGTAGTTTGATGTGTTGACAAATTCAATTTATTAGAAATCTTCTTAGATAACACATCATAACAGATGGCACGTTTAATTTCAATTGCTCTTTTATTGCCTTCAAAAGTCATGCCTTCTGGACCTTTGAATTTTTCTACCATTCAAATAAATAAAAGTGATAATAGAACTCATTTTTAAATACGCAGATCACAAAACAAGAAAATAACAAACAAAGGTCAAAACAGACGTGAAAAAACAAAGCAGAAGAAGCACACAAGCAAATAACAAACACAACCAACATTCATGAAAACACTAAGTTGAGTTAAATTAGAAAAAAAGATTCTATTTAAACTCATCCATAAATATCATGTCATATCAAAAAATAATATTAGAATATCTGACCGATTAAAATCAAATAAGAATAGATTCTTTAAAAAACCATCATCTCCTATTGTACCTAGCCCTGCATGCAAAGGTGGCGCACCTCTATTGAGTGAAAAAAAAAATACAAGAGAGGCACCTACTGAGTTGGTGCCTCCTATAAAATTTTCTATACAAATGGGAGGCACCTTCTTACTTAGTGCCTCCTATACAAGACAACATGGTCAAGTCGGCCAATAAAAAAATGTAAGGCACCGTGTAAGTTGGCATCTTCTGTAATGGAGGAAAAAATTGGATGAAACGCGAGGCTCCATGTAAGTTGGTGCCTCCTGCGATAGAGGAAGGAAAAAAATGAAACGCTAGGCGCCATGTAAGTTGGCGCCTTCTATAATAAAATT
Source organism: Spatholobus suberectus (assembly GCA_004329165.1). Classification (NCBI taxonomy): domain Eukaryota; kingdom Viridiplantae; phylum Streptophyta; class Magnoliopsida; order Fabales; family Fabaceae; genus Spatholobus; species Spatholobus suberectus. The sequence continues at coordinate 45,379,987 of CM014730.1, read as the reverse complement.
GAATTTATGGATTAAAAAAAAAGTGGCACACATTCAGTGTGAGCCTTGTATATATAAAAAATGAGTCGTATATATTTTTTTTTGCCCCATGTCTAATGTGTCTAAAAAAACCCAGATCGTTAAATTGTTTTTTTTTTTATTTTAGTAAATGGTTTTTTTTTTACTACTTTGGTTAAAAAGCCTATATTTAAGCCTTTTTAAATTACATAATGGTGAAAGGAGCTTGGTAATTGTTATTTACACCCCCTCCTATTACTAACCATATCTCCCTTTTTTTTTGTATTTTTTATTACCTAAAATAATTTTTATATAAAAATTGTATAACCATATTCTCTCCGCTCTATCTAGATTATTCTCTAACCCTTGTTGGACCTACATTTTCCCCTCTTCCTCTTCTCCTTATCAAAGTAATTAGAATTTTATTTTAATTTCATTTCATTGTAATCTTACATTCAATTAGATTGTTCTCTTAAAATTTTTAAATCAAATTCTCGATACTGTGTACGCTAAGGTATAGGATGTTTTCATTTTTTATCCTTCTTGAAATCACTTTCTAGAATGTAACATAACTATTCCGCATAATAATTTTCAAAATATAGGTTGGTAGTATCACACCATTTAGTAAGTTACTTTCTACTTTTATTGAGACATAATAATAACTTGAGATTGATTTTGCCACACATAAGTGTTTTATAGTTTTGATTCTAATGCAATCTATTATATGTAGTATCATGGTTCTAAATTGCAGTTGCAGTCGTAGATGCGGTTTTGTTACAATCCTAGACATCGTGGAAAATTGTAGGAAAATGCAGCTGATGCGGCCGCAATTGCGATTGCGGTGAATCAAAAATCCTTTATGTTATAGCTGCAATTGTGGTTGCGGACTGCAATTTAGAACCATGTATAGTATAATGAACCAAAGTCAAGGTAACTTGCTCTATTTAACTTATGACAGAACATTTGTTTTGAATGCCTACTCAGGAATATCAAAGAATATGAGTACTTGGAGCTTAGAGCACAAACCAAGAATAATGTTGGCCTTTTATGCTTAATAATAATATATGTTCAAACCATGAATACAACAATATCATCTAAACTACCATCTAAGTCACATAGGATCTTGACCCAATTTCTAAATGTTATGGTTGCTACAACTTTCAAAAGGTTTGGGGCCTCAGTTGCATGTGTATTTGAGAGGTAAAAGGAGAAGTGGTTCCAAGCGGCAACATCAACGATGTTATCAACTCTTATGTAGTAACCAGTGTGATGATCACCAAGAGAGAAGGGGTAGGGTTGAGTGGTGGGTGTTGAGTCTAGAACTATGGAAGTTCAGTGGTCTTTATAAGAAGATTGTGAGGCAAAGGAGGAGACAGGGTTGAAAGAGAAGAAAGTGAGAAAAAAAATCCATGACCATGGTCAACTAGTTTATAAGGAAGGGTAAAGAAAGTGAGAAAAAAAAAGCAATAATTCAATTCACACATATATAATATCTCTCTACACTAGTGCATGCAAAAGAAAGACAGTGACTTCTAGCATTAAAATCACATAACATTATATACTTTAAGAGAACTCAACTAGAAACTACGCCAATCAGTGGTAAGTTTTGCTTCTTATGCTCCACTTAAATTGTGCCAATGGTGGAGTAATATCATTAATTCTGATAAATATCGAAAGGATGTTCCTTATAAGATTGTCAACAAGTATGGAAAACCTTACATTAAGGTAAAAATTAAGGATGGTCAGACCAAGGTGTTCAACTCTAAGGAAATCAATACATTGGTTATGGGTCAAATGAAGGAAATTGCAGAAGCATTCTTGGGAAAAAAATTCATGATGTTGTGAATGATGGCAAATTGTCAAATAGATTGCTGCCATAAGTGGAACTTAATCTATCAAAAGGTGAGAATAATTAAGTAAAATTATTACCAATAAAAGAAAAAGGGTGGTATGTTTAGTAATTAAGGATTGTATTTAGTAGTAGCTAAGGAGCTTTGATATTGCCCATCTTTCCTTTATATCTAAAGTCCAATGCCCAAAAACCATTAAAAATATTTCAAGTTACAAGCCGAACCCAAAAATCGAGATTTGTAAGAATTAATAACCAAAAGATCCTCATTAATGCGTACTCAAAATATAAGGATGGTAAATACATACTTCATATAAAGGAAAGGATAGAGCATGCCTTTGTCAACTAGCTCACAAATAAGCAATAGATACTAAAAAAAATTGTGCTAAACTACTCAAACTTCAATCATTTAGAAAGCATCAAGTAGCTAATATACATCACAAATGTAATGGGAATTGATGAATGCAACAACCAACAAGGATTTCAACTAAGGATGGCAACAGGCTAGGGTAGGCACAGATAGTGATCTCTTGTCACCTACCCTATACCTACCTCATATCCATGCGAATATCTATTAAGTGGATATTTACAAATTTTATAAATATTTGCATATACTCATGGGTAATTTTGGATTTTTTTTAATATATAATTTTTCTAAAAAAGTAAAGAAATTAAAAAAATAAAAAAATAACTTTTTTAAATATATATTTATACTAAAATACATAATTTTGAAACATATATTTATATTAAAAATTAATTAAAGAAACTTATTTTATATATAATTAAGGATATTTCATTAATTTCAAATTACAGGTAATCGTAGGCAAGATTACCTTGATATCTACTCTCACCCCATTAATAAGAATGTAAAGAATTCACTCGCACGTACCCATTAAACTATTTCTTTTCTATCCATAGTAGATTTTACCCGTGAATATATGTGGGTATGGGCTTTTTTTGTCATCACTAGTTCCAACCCAACAAAATAAAACAATTTTAGTTAAATCAGTTGCATTTTAGACAGGCTTAAAACAAGGGCAAACCAATCCTAACCTACTTAATTAACCCAAAATCTCACCATCTTATTAATTTTATCCCCAGAATCTCGGAAAAATCATAAATGAACGATGGTTGAACTGGTGTCTATTGTGTGTATGGTTTATTATATATATAAAATTACTCATAACTAAGCATTAGCCAATCCAAGCATACAGCATAGTCCAGACTTTTAAACACACGGAACATAAAAAGAATAGTAGATTTGAGCACTCATTCACCAAGTTACAAAAAGCACATTTAGTTTCTTGCATATTGAGGATATTATTTCTCCTAAATAATGTCATTTGAGTTGACAACCTATCTAACAACAATTACAAAGAAAAGACTAACATCTTTAAAGGTGTTATACATATCCAAAACATAGGAAAAATCCCCACAGTAAAAATGTCAAAAGAGTTTGGAATCAACAAATTTTGTAAAAAATAATAAGTGGTTCTTACTATAAAAATCTGATAACTATTTAACATTTATACCCATTCATCACTTCCTTCACAATTAAAGAGATATATGACAAAGGGTTAAAGAATTCAATAAACACTTGCTCCTTCCACACAAAAAGGTTCCTTCTCCACCTCCATACACCACTAACCCACTTCTCCTCCATGTCCACAATGACAACATCTTTTATATCCTTAAAAACTAGAAACACCCAAGGATAAGACACTTTCAAACAACCATATCCAATCTAGACATTGTGCCAAAATTTTACTTGGGCGTTAAATTTCACCTTTCTATATAATGAAGAAGAGAACCAAGAATGAAGCATTCTCCCATATCCTATCACTGTACTGATATCCCTTTACAACAATGAAGCATTCCTACAAGCTAAATTATTTTTTAGGTTCCCCTATGACATAAAGCCATACCGAAAAGAAAGAATGCTATACCAAATTGTCATCTTATCATTAAGAAACCTCCACATCCATTTAGATAAAGGGCTAATGTTCGGAATTTAAAAAAAAATAAAAATGCCAAGCCTACCTTTATCCTTAGGCTGGCAGACCTTGTCCCAACTCACCCAAGCAACTTTATGAGAATCACCACATCCATTCCATATGAAAGATCTCTACAAACCAGTAAGCGCACTTAACACTTTCTATGGTACTTTAAAAGAAGGATAGAATGCAAAAAGGAAAACTAATCAGCACTAAATTAATGAGAACCACCCATCCTCTTAAAGACAAATATTTGCCTTTCCAAGTCACCAATCTCTTCCCCATGGAATCGATAATAGGCCACCAAGTTTCCAAACTTCTAGGATTTGCACCAATACCAAAACGTAGAAATTTAAAAGGAACTTCGCCAATCTTACATAGAAGAAAATTAGACGTTGCCTCCATAAATGATTCCTCAATATTAATCCCAATCAAATTGCTTTAATGAAAGTTCACCTTTAATCCTGACACAAGCTCAAAGCACCTCAATATAGCCTTTAGGTTGTGTTTGGATGAGAAATTTAAAATTTTCAAAGAATTTGAAATGCTTGAAATTTGAATTGTTTTGATTTAAATTTCTTTCATTTATTAAATGCTTTGTTTGAATAAATCAATTCAAATTTCTTAAATTTTAAATTCTTAGTTTGGATATGACATTATAATTTCCACCGCATGCAAAATTTAATTTTTAAATATATATTTAAAAATTAAAATTTTAATATTAAACTATTTCAAAAATAATTGTTAGCCAATTTTTAAACATTTAATAATTCAAAAATAATTTTAATATTATATCATATTTAATAATTCTAAAATACAAATATTGATATTTTTTACGTCAATATTGATAAAGAGAAGATAGAGAGAGGAGAGAGAGGAGAGAGAGGGAGAGAAGAGACATAGAGGTGATAAAAGAGAGAAGAGAGAGAAAAAAATAAGCATAAAGAATTTTAAATTCTTACTTTTTAGGTATAATTTGAAATTCTACAATTTTAGATAATCAAAATACTTTTATAAATGACTAGAATTTTAATTTCTTATTAAATCTCGTATCCAAATAACATATTTTATCACAAAATATTTTAAATTCTCTAAAAAAACAAATTATGCTCTTAAAATTTCTCATCCAAACACAATATTAAGGTCCACATGTTTTGAGAATTATCCTCTCCAACAAGAACGGTATCATCCGCCCATTGGAGAGTCGATGATTCAACACTTTCTCCAATCTTGAACCTAGAAAATCTTCCTATTTATAGCAACTGCCCTTCTCACTGCCCATATAACCATTCTGCTACTATTAAAAACAACCATTCTCCAGGCAAGGAGAAATTATTAGATAGTCTAAGACTACCAAGTGTCTATAGTCCCAGTCAATATGTTTATAGTATATATTTAACTTTTACAATTTACAAAAAATAATTAATAACACTTAATTACATGTCATATACGGATTAACAGGACTATATAATTTCTCCCAGGCAAGAGGATCTCCGAGACTTGAAAAGCCTGAACTTCTATACACGTTGTAATATGGTAGAGTTCATGGGTCAATAGAAATCTATGACGGAGAAAAGTCAAAGAGTGATGTTATTTTCTCATGTGGTGGCAGGAGCAAGCGTGCAACTAACATAGTATGAGTAATTGAACAAACAGAAGGTCGCTGGTCCCTCCAGCATAATGGATAAAGCTTTTTTAAAAATAAAATCTTTTTCTTTTTTTTTCATTTTCATTTTCATTTTTCTATTTTTTTTCCTTTTTTTTTAATATAAAATAAATAACTGAAACAAATAAAGAGAAGTAAAATAAAATATAAGAGCAAAGAGATGCATGCAAAATTTGGTGTTCACACTTATAAAAAAATTGAATTGTTTAAGTTCTCTTTTTTTTTTTTTTTATCTGTTTGTATACAATGTTTAATTTTTAATAAAATATTCTGCAATATTAATGCAAACTATATTTCTTTCTGCAATAACCAATGTTTGCCTACTATTAATGCAAACATTGATTTTATAATTGTGATATATTAATTTCTTATGCATAATTTCTAATCGACGAAAAAGTATATATTAAAGGTAGAGGGATACTGCAATTCCTTTAAAAGAGGGTACCCTTTAATTTCCAGGGTAAACCTTACATAAATGTTTCAAACACACTCAGTCAAAATATCATGCACGCATTATGCAAAAGCATATATCCTGTTACACTCGGTCATTCATGATCTTCCAAGCCGATTGATATATAGACAATAAGATAAAATTGGTTAGTAGGGAAAGAAAATTTAGATTATAAGAGATATAGCAAACAAACACCAATAACTCGAACGAATGTAAAGCTGTGAACTAAAACTAATATAATATTAATTTCTGTGCGACTATGACTACCATCATAACAACCGCCATCACTATCTGTTTGAACATATGGCAACCACTATTCTACTCAATATATTCATCGATCGTTACGGGTCACCGTACCTCCTCATACTCGACCCCACATCATCATTGAATCTCTACTTCACAAGCACAAAAGAATAAAAAGGTCGAAAGAAGTACAACCCCTAAAAATGAAAAAAAGAGAGTTCAAACTATAAACATAATGTACATAAACTATGAACGAGAGAAATTACAATGATCAAACTAGTAGCCAACCTCAAAGGTTTCACTCCAAAATCAGAACCTTGATTTGCGGACATATCAGACTCTAGTGACCACTCGGATCTGAAATTAGGGTTTGACCCGTATAGAGATTGCACTCCCTTTATGTCATCAATGTTCAAATCAGCCCTCTTGCCTCTAGGCCTCAAACTTGGATACATAACAGCCTCTTTCACGGAACTATGAGACAACCCTAACAAGTGTCCTATCTCGTGCGTGGCCACCGACTCCAAGTCCACCGCCGCCTCCGACGCGGTTGCCCGGAAGTCCACCGCCCACGTCTCGGCCGCGTCGAGGTGGAGCCGCCCGATCTCCGGCGAAAAAGAATGGGCCAACACTCCAAGCACCCCGTCAAAGGGCTCGCCATCACCGTGCTCCCCATTGTAAAACCCTATTTTCAACTCGGCAACTTCAAAGTCACTCACTTCAACGAAACCAACCGGAATAACGGAAGCCCACCTTAGGAATGCGCGTTGGAATGCTTCCCTTATCTCCCTCATGCTCAAACTGTGGATCATGTTCTCGCGTGAGAAGGCATAGGTGAGTGTCATGGGCATGGGACGTGACCAACGTGGTTTTCCGGGGAAAAACACAAAATTCTTCGTCGAGTGCGTTGAGGGAACGCGATTGTGGCGATGATCGTGGTTGTGGGGTGCTGTGTTCGCGTCCGGATCACCGCATCTCGGTGTGATCATTTGAGAAACTGTGCTGGAATCGAGCTTGCCGGTTACTTGGAGCCCAAGGTTTCGTTGGTATCTAACAAGAGCCGATTCCAACGTGGCATCAAATTCATCACTGAATGTGCTGTTGTTGTGTAGGTACCCGAAACGAGAAAGGTATCGTTTGAATTGCGATATGCCCGTGATTTTGCTGCCTCTGGCTGCATTGGTGAGGCTTTGAATGTGGCGGTTTGTGATGGCTATTTTGGTGGCTGGTGGTGTGGATGTGTGACCTAGCGTGGTTGTTGAAGCAATGTGTGAAGGCGATGATGATGATGATGATGCGAGGAGGAGAGAGAAGAAGAACGTGAAGGAGTATCTGAGTGAAAGGAACATGGTGGCTGCTTAGAGGTTGTGGGTTTGGAGGCATATATAGATGGAAGCTAGCTTTGATGCAAAGCAATATATAGGGTCAAACAAGAATTAATTAACTAATCATTATAACCATTTTGAAACATTGATTTGCATATGATTCGTATATAGTTATGGTACAAGGATAAGACTAATCTGCAATTTGGTAAATAATGGCCAGAATCTCCGTATTCATAGTCATGATTTAGTTTATGGCTTTTGCATGATTTTATCACCGTGCATGGAAGGTGTTGACAGTTAACTATACTAACAAAAAGAAATGCATTTACTTCATATACGTACATTTAAAGAAAAAATGGAAAGGAAAACCTGAAGTAGAACTGTTGAATAATTTAATTTAAAAGTAACAAGAATGCCAATATCATTCTAAGTTTAAATATGTTTTTAGTCTCTCAAATTTGAGATAAATCTGTTTTTAATCTTTCAAATTTAAAAGTAATTTTTTTAGTTCCTGTAATTTGAAAAAACATGTTTTAGTCCTTTTGTTCAAATGCAGTTAATGAATCTGTTACACAAAACACACCTACTAATATCTTTATTAGTGAAAATATCACAACAAACCCAACTGATACTATATAACTGACTCAATCTGTCCTGTCAATAATATCGCAGGTAGTCCTAAAAGACTAAAACATGCTTTTTTCAAATTACAAAGACTAAAAATATTATTTTTAAATTTAGGAGACAAACATATTTACCTTAAATTTAAAAGACTAAAAATATATTTAAGCCATCATTTTATTTTTACAAGTTTTTTTTTCCTCACGTATCATTTGTTTAAAGTACTAAGATTGTTCCTCCTCGTAAATGTTTTCATGTTTTATAGAATATTTCTTTTCTGACAACATAGAGATAGTCTTTAGAGATATCTCAATTATTCTAACCATATCTAATGGCTTAAACATACTTAGTACTCTTGTTGATCAGATAATCCAAATTATTGTATCAAGTACTTGAGACTTACCAGACATTTATTTAATATCTTTTGATAGGCATTTATAGGTGCTTCATTATAAGTTTTAGAAAGGTACTTTATTTAGCCACTACCTATATGTGCTGTACATTAATTAATATACTTGTCATTGAGGCCAATTTAATGCTGAAATTGTAGAGACATTGCCCGATGCACGTCTTGTTTTTATAGGAACGTGTTTTTCAAATATCTTGTGTGCTCTTAAATCACCTCAATAATTGAGCATAAAGTACTTTTTTTTTTTTAAAAAGAAGATACCCTTAAATTTCGACATTGACGAGATAATTTACCTAGCCGAGTAGCTGTCTAGCCTCTACTATTAAAATTAAATGTTATTTAGTTTAACTTCATTATTTAGTTTTACTTTTTTAAATAAATGCATATTATTTTCAAATATAATATAGCCTTTTCCTGAGTGCTACTGTTTGCACTAGTCCTTTTATTTTGTTCGTGCAATGATTTTTTTTTCCTTATATAAAAAAACCTATGCAGTTATGCCGTTCACTTATTATTATAAATTTTCTTAATTAATTTCCCGACATTTTCTCTTTTGCATTAAATAATACTTAGACTAAGATAACTAATACCTCGTTGATAAATTTGTGTCACCTTCCGAAATTGCTTTATGTGTTATGAAGTAACTTAAAAAACAAAGCAAATTCATTTGAATGAAGCAAGTAGAAGCGAGCGACTGAGAAGTTGTCCAATCTTGCAGGTAACTGTTTCAAGATAAAGTGGCAATTCAGGTCTAACAGACACACCGGTCTGCAGTTGTTTTCTCTTGAAGGAGGGGAAAGACTCAATGCTCTATACGAGTTAGTTACACTCCATCATTATTGGTTGTTGGCTTTGTCTCTCTCTCTTTCTCAGATCTTTCAAACGTATTGTTTACTCAAAGTCCCAAACATATTAAATATAAATAAAAATAAAAAGGGCAATTCTACAAACTTTTATATGGCTTTGAACGTGAAGAACAATCAAGGTTAATTAATTAGAAGTTGGGAAATTAATTTACATTAAATTGTCTTCTCAAGGCGTTAGAGTACTGATATTACCACAGTTGCTTGCAAAATTCATATGCAAGCTCCCCTGCATCCGAATCGCATTAGTAAATTGATGTTTTATTCTTGGAGTTGTCTAATTTAGACCAAATAAAAATAGGGTTAAACAATCTCATTAAAAATAATTAATGTAATTTTTTATATACTTAAAAATAGTTGATATAACTTTCTTAATTATACTAATTATCTTCTATAAAGTCGTTTAATCTTATTTTTATTTTAGATAAGTTAAACAATTTCTTTATTCTCTCCCCAATCTTCTGGGTAAAAAAAAAGAACTGTGAAATTGACAAGTTCACTAACGAATTGACATGTCACTTGTACAGGGTAACTAACACAATTGTTTGACTGCTATTCGTGAACGTAGTAAAATTATTCAAAATTAATTGTTTTTGTTTATTTTGCCAGTAAAAAAATAATTTGGTGGATGTAATATTAACACAATCGTCACACTCGTGGATGGTAACTTGTTTAAGTTATAATTGCGTTCGGGGATTAATTAATGACTAATTATTACATTCTGTAGCTGGTTTATGAAACCATGTCACTGATTTTTTTTTTTTCCCCTTTTTCGTAGAGTTATATTATTGAGTATTGAGTAAACCACCATTTAACTTACCAAAAAAAAAAGAATAAACTACTATTTTAATCTCTAAATTTGTAGGGTGCTATCTACATAGTCCTTAAATTGAAAGAAACTAAAAGTAAGTCCCTAAAACTACTTTTCATCATTCACTTAGCCCAAAATTAGATGTTTATGAGCGTTGATGTGATATCCCTAAAAGATATGGTGCTAGTTGGTCTTGTGGGTCAGTTTCCAATGCCCAATGGCTTAAATAAGGAACGGCTCGCGTCTAATACAAGGTGTTATATGTCAAAAATTACCCCTTTGCTAATAGCTTAACCTATTGGCATGATGATAAGCGCTCTCGATTATATTATGATGTAGCATGTTAAATGTCATCTAATATCCCATTTGTTTATCAATGTGGCATCCATGTCATTTTTTTATAAGCAAAACAAATATTATTAATAGACCAAACTTAGTACAAGATGTACCAAAGTTTGGAGATATAAAGCAAAGTTATACACATTACAAATTCATCACAGCCAAACAACAAGCACATAAATCAAAGTGAACAATTAAATTGTTCTTCTCACTGTTCTTCCTATATATATTCTTGACTCGTTTACCGTGTATAGTTCTCACATTGTCTTGTCTTTGTGAAAACTGTTTTCTTTGAAGCATACCATTGTCTTTGTGAATAATCTCAAGTGTTAACCTTCTTGTGTGTGCTTATTGTGAACATCCAATTTTGTCCTTCCTTAATTATATTGCCTCTCTTTTCTTTTATTATGATCAACATTGAAAAATAAAGAAAACTACGATTTAAACTAATAAAAAGAAACAGTAAAACAGCAAATTCACAAAGAAAGGGAATAAAATACGTAAGTAGAAATACAAATACAAATAAAATATAATAATGCAAAAGTAAACAAAAAGATACAAAATGAAACATTCCAATTAGGAAAATCCAAAATAAAAAAAGACAAAATACAAAAGCATAAATTAAAAAAAATCATAAGGAGTGTAGACGTGTTGCTATCTTGCACTCTGTTTGGCAAGGAGGATGGAAATAGATGAGAGGGAAATAAATAAGAGAAAAATAAATAGAAAATTGGATGGACATATGAACTGTTTGGTTTAAGAAAAAATAGAAGTGAAATTGAATGGAAATACTATGAAACAAAAGTCTTTGTTTTTTTTTACTTTCTCTTTTCCTATTTTTTTCCTATACAGCTAGTACTCTACTGCCACCATCTCCGCAACCACTATCATCATCAGGGGACAAGTTTCTTTTAAAGACTTGCACCGCCATTGTTGGTAATTGATGAACCCTCAATTGTTGTTATTGACATGGGAGATTTGGGTCTTTATTTGTTGAAATAAGCTTATCTTCATAGACATTTTGTTCTATTTTTCTCTATTTTTATGTAGGTTTGAAAGGAGCAATTGTTAGAAGAAATGGTTAAGTTTGGAGGAGAGAATTGCTATTGCTGAAGATGCACGATCGTGCTTCATTATGCACGGTTGTGCTACAATTTTGGAGTTACGCTTACGAGAAGATGCATAGCTATGCTTTACTATGCACGATCGTGCTTGGTTAATAGAACTCTGCTTACTTTGTGCACGACTATGCTTCTGTCAAGCCCATGGACCCACCAAACATATAAATAGGAAGCCTGCCATATTAGAAGGGAACTTTTACTTTATCTATGCTCATATCTTCTAGATATTTGGTGAGAGAAGAGTCCCCAGAGCCATAGAGGACTCTCCCTAGACCCAACTTGACAGAGATTAAAGATCACCCTTTTTGCTAAGGTTTTTCTTTAATTTTTGATGGATCATTTTGTAATGGGTGGCTTCTTTGTTGTTATGGAAAATTAATCTCTATGCTAGGATTGTGGTATAGCCATGCTTGAGATGATCGAACCCCTTTTTAATTGTTAATTTTATTTCCCTTCATCTTCAAACTAAATTGCCTTAGTACTCTTTAATGCATTGTTTGGAATTGATCACTGCTTACATATTTTAATCAGTTAATTAACTGGCGACCGTACCGTAATTAATTAGTAGACCTCTAGAATAATTGGGTTTGGGACATTGAATGATCAAATGATGGATTAAACTTTCAATTGAATTCATTCAAAGAATGAGAGAGATAGAGGTTATAAGCATAAGCCAAATAAAGAGAATAATTCTCAACAAGTATTATATTGATTGCAAAAGATAATCAAATGAATTACAAAATCTCCTATTTATAGATCTTATTAGGCTAACCATATGTAACTAACTTCTTAACAAAATAACTAATTCATATACTCTTATAACCATAACAACAACAACAAAAATCAGAAATTAAAAATAAAAAGAAAAGTGGGAGGCTGAGATAAAGAACCAGCACACACTCACTATAAAAAGAACAAGCATTCCCAGCATTAAAAAAAAAATCCCAAAGCACACCGGACAAAAGGAAAAAAAAAAAAGAAAAACACATTTCACTCACAAAAATGGCTCCCTCTAGTCTTCCACAACCGTAATCTCCACTCCAAATACCTCGACCAGAAATCAGACATGAAACTGTGTGCTTGCCTAGCTTATTACCCTTGGACCACACATTCTTCATGCATCAAACCTCAGCCATTCTCATTTCTCCACGACATTCTTCTTCTTCTTTTTATAAAATTCTCTCTCTCACGGTCTTCCACCAGAAGCCATAAACACACCTCATATCTTCCCACCCATAACATACTTTTGGAGGCATTTTCGCCTGCACCGAAGTTGCACACACCATGTGCAGGTCCAAACTCTGTCGAGCTAAAAACTAAATAAATAAATAAATCTAATTCTTTTTTAATAAAAAATCATTTATGAAATGAATGTCGTATTAATTGAAAAGATAAAAAGTATATTAATAATAATAATAATAATCCTTTTTTCAATAATAAAAATATGTTTTGAATAACCAAAATTCTCATGTTAAAAACAATAATAACGAATAAAATAATAAAAATGTTCTTGTTTTCTTTTGTGGGGCAAAATAAATATTTTTAAAGTTGTCTTAATTTTACACATTTAATTAGAGATAATTGTCTTTGTGATAGATGTGGTCTAGTACTAATATCTTCCCTACACGTAATTGACTTCCGTATTCAAAATTTGGTTTTAGAGACTATTTTCTTTTAAAAAGATTTTTTCAAAAATAAATATTAGTGGCTGGCAACTCCTTTTCTTTTATAATTATTCCGCGTCGACCCACTGTGACCCTGGTTACAACACTTACATTATCTGTGTTGTGGATCAACTTCTTGGGGTCAATGCTTAAATGCACCATCTTGGCAGCGATGTCGTCATGCATGACAGTAAAGCGAATGTTGTTGACGCCTCTGAGGACAATGTTAAGGGCTGTCTAAATCTTGGCGTATGAATTTGCAACCAAGGTGTGTAGGTTTTCATATCATAGTCAGGAAGGAGTAGGGTTCTTACTCTTTAGAGAGCACACACATTCAAAAAATCACTCTTTCTCACGCTTGTGATTTTGAAATGTAAGGCATGCATATTCCCCACCTGCTTTCATGGAATGGGTAACATAAGCCTGACCATTTTTCTCTTTCTACCCAATATCAAATTTATGATATCACACCACCACCCATGCATGCAAACCTTTGCCTTCACAAGTTTTCTCTTTGCGTATCAAACACATCTTTTTGGTTGTTGCCACCTTGTTCTCTCTTTGTGCCTTCCACCATGGTGTTGCCTCTTCATTAATAAACAATGTATTCCTAACTAAGCTTGTGTTTTAAGGAGTAGCACAATTTAATGGTTCATATCTCAAACATATTGTCTATTTTAATTTAATTTTAAATATAATTGACCAAATAATCAAAATGGATTTATTTCCCTTCCCTTTGACTCCTTGATGGTCGAGCAATTCATAAGAAATAAGTGGTTGTGTGAAATTTTCAAAATTTGGACAATTCGAGCTTAAGGAAAAAAAGCATATTTCATGTGTAAATAAAAGCAACTTACCATTTTATTGTTAACATTTTTCTAACCAAGATTAATGGGATTTCTTGTCCTACTAGCTAGCTTAAGACCAATTAGGGGTATTTTGGTAATTTCTTAATTGTCTGGATCAATAGTGTATATCTTTGCTCCAGTGCTGCTCCTCATAATGTGTGCATCTAACACAGAGTAAAATAATAATATTTTATTCTAAAGTATCATAATCACTTTAAAATTTTACAATATATTAAGCATGATTAACTTATCATTAATCACACTTATCCTCACAGAAAAACAAAAGACTATCTGCTGATAGAAGCCAGTATAATTCTACATTGTTGATTTATAACATAGTTTAAGTTTCAGTTAAATTAACATCTAAAACTCAACCAGAAAATCACATTAAATTCAATTAAGTTTTATGATTATCTTATCATTTTCACTTTTTTAATGATGAAGATGGTACTCATTACATAAAAGAAAAGAGTACAAAAGTACTATAACACATATAAACATGTTATTATTGTTACTGTTGTTGTAGTTGTTGTTTTTAATTTTATTTTTATCACTATTGTTCATATAATTAAAGAAAAATTATAAAATTGACAACAATTTTTAAAACTAGAAATAAGAAAAAAAAAACTGAAACTAAAATTTAAAAACTGAAAACTATTAAAAAATTAAAACTGAAAACCACCTCCAATGGACCTATAATTTTGAGACTTGGATTGAAAAGATTGATTTACTATTATGTAATAAATAAATATAACAGATATAATCTCATGCAATTTTAAAGAAACTCTATAGGGATGTAGTCCATCCGTGGCACACATTAGATAAAATCAGTAAGGAAAAATATCGTGAAAATCACAGTACATTTATTTTGAAGCCTTTTTTTTTTGTTCAGTTTTTTGGGCCAGTACACCTATTTATATTTGATGCCCAAATTTCTCTTTCTTCCCTAATTGGGCCCATCTTACAATTAGTAAATTGCCTTTGATGTATCTAATGGAAAAGCCCATCTTAACAATTTCAAAAGTGACAACTTCTCAAATTCCAGGGATAATTCTCATGAGCAGTGTATAATGCATTAATAATTGCTACTGTTTCTTTTGATTCACTTTCTTAGACAATACATTGAGCTGCTAAAATTAAAACAGAAATGTAAGATCTGTCCTTTCATATATGCATCAGGACTACAAAAGTGGGGGTTGTGGAGATATTCTTTAGATTTTGAAGAGACCGGTCCCACCATAGAAGAGCCTAATTAAGCCGACTGTAAATCCTCTAAAATAAAATGATGCAGTATTTAGTAAAGTAACCAAATTATTGGTCATTATAACACTTAAATCATATACCTGACCACACCAGATCTATTTTTTTACATACCCATATTTACCTTCCATTTAATTTACTTTATTATTTTTTCTCTTTTCCTATTCCTTTCAGCATCTTTTCACATTTAACAATAGCAAATGAATATTTGCTATTTGATGTATCTGTTATTGACAGTGATGTATCTATTATTTCCTCTTCTTATTTTTTTTGAGCCAGTTTTGCCGTAAAAAAAAAACCTAATATAACTAGACTGCAGAGACAAATAAGTATGTCCAAGTGTAATACTGTAATTTTCATAGTTAACGATAGCAAGTGATTTATTAAAAAAATTGATCTAGTTATACACTATCTTAATATCCTCCTTCTTAAAAAGAAGGTAATCAATTAAACTTAAGGTTAGGCTATTTTGTGTAGAAATGCGAGGAGATAAATTATCATGACTCAAGTTTTTAAAAGATCTTAGCATGATATTTAACAATAGCAAATATTCATTTGCTATTGTTATATATAAAAAGACGCCGAAAGAAATATGAAAAGAGAAAAAAATAATAATAAAGTAAATTAAATAGGAGTAAATATGAGTGTGTCAAAAATTGATCTGGTGTAGTCAGGTGTATGATTTAAGTGTTATAGTGACCAATAACTTAATTACTTTACAAAATACTACACCATTTTACTTTAGAGGATTTGCACTCAATTAAGCCTATACAGGGTTGTGGTTGGGAAGACTCTTTATCATGGAGTTGAATTCATTGAATTACACAATACTTTTCAACTGATAGACAACAAAATTAATTGATGGCATAATTTTTTTCTCTAAAGTTGTTAAATGTGAACGGGAATGTTTCTTGCACATAAATTTCATCTAAAAGATTAGAGATAATTTCTATTAGACGTGACAAAAGAAAAGGATGGAGAAAAAAAAGGTAAAAATAGATGGTTCCAATTAGGTTTTCATAAACTAACAAATAGTTGGCCCAACTGATATTGGACTTAGGTCACTTAAACATATGGTCAGAGATTCAAATCTTGACTAATGCGTATGGAGAAAATTTTGTTTGGAGGAGGCAGCCCACCTACGAGTGTTAACATATCTCTCAAAGAAGATTAAAAATTCTGGTGACCAACTGAAATACTCCTTTATAATTATATGTGCCCCCAAAAAAAGAGCAAAACTAGATTTCCATAAAATTTGTCTTCCTTTGATTGTATAAATTAACATAACTCAAATGGATTTAATACCTTGATCAACAATTTCAAATCTTTCAAAGGGACAATATTGTTAGTCGAGGTTGATAAAAGATTTCACAGGTCTTCATAGTACATAGAAAAAAAATGTGCAATGATAAATTGGATTTATTATAATTGATGTCCTACACAATCCAGAGAGCGATATCGTTTTGGTACAGCCCCAGACTGATCGCGTTGGATCGGTCATACCCCACAAGCTAGGAAACAAACATCCAACTATTCACCACTTATAGATGTTTTGGTATTAGAGCTTTTTTAGGTGAGTTTTTTAAGTTAAAAACTGATGTTAGCGTTGGAAGCGAATAGCGTGAATGTTACGAATAAGAATTATTCTTATATAAGAAGTGGTTTTTAACAATTAAAAAAATAGTTAAAAGATAATTTGTGAGATCCATTTAGAAAAAATATAAAGATGTGAAATAATTTGTGGGACTTATTTTAACTCCTTAAAGAGTTGTAGCTAAAATTCTTAATTAATACTGATGTGACATGATAAGACGCATAAAAGAGTTATGTACGGTCATTCAATATATATAGGTGGTCATCATAAAACAAGAGTTAGAAACCTATGATGGTGTTCACTATATATGCTCTTGTGGATCCGTTCTCTTAAAAAGTTAATGTTATTTGGTGAATATATGTTTATAATCTCATAAATCCAAAACTTTATTGCATCTCTAATAGTCAATTTTTTATGAAAACACAGGCTATATACTGACAGTGTAAAATAGTTTTATACTGTCATTTAATCAAAAATTATCATTTATTGTAAGTTTATTAGCTTTTATAATAAGTACTTTAAAAGTCATATTAATAGTGATTTCTGATTGATAGACAATGTAAAACTTTTTATACTAACAATACATGACTATTAAACTCTTTATTTGTTAAAGCTTGACTTGTAAACTTTTTGGGTTCAGATAATTAATATTACTCAATTTTTTTAATAAGATAAAGTCTAATGTGGAGATATTTTATACCAAATCAACTCATTAATGTTGTTATACCAAAAATTTAATAAAGACATGTATAGTATAGAATTTTCTTAATTTTATTTTAATATATTGTCATTATAAAAAAAAATAGACTTGTAAACAATAATAAATTATCACATCATTTAATAAATTCATCACTTTTATAAATAATAATATTAATTATCAAAATCATTAAATAAATTCTTAAGGCGTAATAAATTAATAATATAAAAATATTTCACGATGACAAAGCAACACCTAAAGAGTAATTTAAAGATATATATCTAATAATTCTCAATCTAGTGTTTTCCAAGTAGCCAGAGTGGAAGTCCTAATTTTGTGGAGAAATTGTGATTGCGTAAAATTTTTGAAGAATTCATAGAAAGTAATTTCTTAGTTCTTTCTGTTTGTTTGTATACAAGTTCTTTTCTGTCAAGTTTCATATTAAGTAGTTTAACTGTAAGTATATATATGAGGATAAAGACTAACATTTCAAGTGAGTTTCTCTTTAAAATGAGTAAATAAAGATGTATTTACATCTTATATAGTTTGCTTAATAATTAACTTATTAGAATTTAAAAATAAATATCTTTATTTAATAATTTAAAAATATATATAAATGAAATTCAACACTACTTATTATTTATCTGGTTGCATCAATTTTTTGGCTAGCACAATTGTATATAACCCATTGCACTAACGTTGTTATCATTTCTAACTACCACGGTCAATGAATCTTGATCCGCTCCGAAAGTTAAACAACCTTAACAAAACATAATTAACAACATAAACATTTAAATCATTTGTGAAATGAAGGTGGGGTGCATGTGTTAGAGGCTCGTAGCCCTTAAAAATAATAAAAGGGGGTTCTGGGGGCCCTTTATTTGGTACTAGTGTGCATTTTTGACTGTATCCTGGCCATCAAATACTAAAAAAAATCTCATTGAGATCTATGAAGTTGATCTTTCTCCAAATGTTGAGGCACTTTGGTTAATTGCTCATATAATTGAGGGCCAACAATAAAAGTCGTGACAAAATTGATCAGGTCTGCTATAGAGGGAGCCATGTGTGGATGTGTCAGATGCACCACTGAGAATATGAACAATTTCTTCAGAGCCTGAATTCCTTCATAAGTTTAGCTAGACAAGGAGAACTCTCACCTCCAAAAGGACCCATGTCTACTCAGCTTGATGTAACATCTTATGCTTTGTCTCATATTCTTGCCATTTTCTAGAGTAGCTGTGCTGCCTTCTTTTTCTCTTCTCCTACTGGTTAGAAACTAAGAAAAAGACCGGGAGATATTTGTGGCAGATGTCAACTAAACTTATTTTTATTCCCACCAACTTTTTAATTTCTTCTTCGATTTCTTTCTGCTTTCAACAAAGCATCATTTTATAATCTGAACTAGTATGTTGACCCTGGCACGGGTCCATTTATCTTTACACATGTATTAAAATAACATATAAATATAATAATAAGTTAATAAATTCATCCGTATAATTGATTATTATCTATTTATCTATATATTAAAATAATATTCTCATGAAAACAACTTATCGTTATTATGTTTTTCATTAATATTTTGTAGTACGAATATAGGGAGCTTATTTAAAAAAAAAATACTAAAATACTTGTTCTCTAGACAAAAATACAAAATAAAAAAATATAAAATAAATTCAAATTAAAAATTAATCAAATAAAAGAATGTGTACCGTAGAAAATTAAAGGTTGCAAAATGTATAAAAATGTATAAATTAAAATAAATACTTCGAACAAAAATAAATCCAAAGGAGAATACCGTTGGAAAACCAAACAAAAAGAAAAAAAATGTATAAAGTGTGTATATAAGAAATGTATTATTAATTATAATAAATTATTTAATTGTAATTTATTTTGATTTTAGTTTTAATGTTGACATACTATTAGTATAAAATACTGGTAATTAATATGACAAATTATTATTGGATGATAATATAAAAAATTTCTAAATTGTTAATATATTATAATTAAAGCCTTATTTTTTATATTTTTAATTTTTAAACATAATTTGATTTTATTTGAGTTTTAGTTTCTATAGTTTATTTTATTTAAACTTCATAATTGAGTTTTATTATTATTATTAACACTAATAATAATAAGAGAAGGAGGTTACATTGAGTAGATGAATGTTGTAGGGTAACATTGTGAACGTGAAATAGAAATATATGAAAATGGATCAGTCATTGATGTGGTAAAACTATTTGGTCATGGTCGGTGAGTCAGTAATTAAATTGCATAAAATGGTAAAAATCATAATATATATATATATATGGGATTTGTTAACGTACACACACTTGTTTTTTAGTATGTAGTTTGTTAACGTACTTCAATTAAAAAATAAGTATATGCATGTTGGCAAACTCCTATTATATATATATATATATAACTTAATTTATATGAAACAAATTGCAAATGCGATTTAGTGGCAAGTTTTCCTTCTACAAAGAGGTTGCTATTTTCGCTTAGCATTCACAAAAGTGATGTGTGAAAAAATGTCGGAAAGTTGTTGGAAGAAAATTCGACGTGAAGGTGTGGGAAAGCTATCTGAACAAACTCATGGAAAAGCCATTGTAAAAACGCGCGAGATAAAGCTGGTGTAAGGAAAGTTTGAGCGGGAAAATGACGGTACCAGGTGTTGACACGTGTCCTATCCATGACTTTATTTTAATATATAGTAGTAGAGTAGTAGATATAATAATTGGAATGTGTTGCAATGTAAAGATCTTTTATAATAATTATTTAAATATTGTCATGTATGTTAATTTTATTTATATTTATAATAATTATTTAAAATAGTCATCTCTAAAAATAATTTTTGATTGATTAACAATGTAAAACTATTAACGTTAACAATGTAAAGATTTTTGTGAATGACATTAGTTATCACTCAATGTCAACAAATTAGCACTAACCTCAACTAAGTCGACGTAAAAGTTAACTTCTAATCTTTTAGCATTGGCCTCGATATCAATACATAACTGACATTAAATTGTTTAAATTTGACTTTTTCCTTGTAACATTGACATTTAGTCAGTACTAAAGATTTAATTTATGATAATGTAACATAATCAATTAAAGCGTACTTTAACTCATGACTAGACGTGAAAATCTACCATGTAATGCTAGACATTGTTTTAAACCAATTTGACTTATTTTTTAAATATAAAACTTGAACATCATTATTATCTAATTGTTTAAGAATGGGCTCAAGGCCCAATTCGTAGAAAGGCCATTGTTCAAGCAAAAACCATACCATTGAGATGATTCCAATATGATGAAGGCAATTTCCATTCAACAGCATACGGCAAAGAAGCACATCGGCGGTGGCCACTTGCAAACACTTTGACATTCAAGTCAATGGCGAAATGAGGAGAATGAGTTTGTAAGGTTGTAAATTTTACTTAACAAACTCATAACCCGTATATAGCCCTCATTTAGGCAAAAAAAAAAACCATTAGATGACGTGACAATTAGTTACACTGCATATGGCCAACATGGCAACCAATGTCAGTAACACAAGGTCGGTGCACCAATGGTAAAAACTTAATGTCAAGAAGTCATCTCTGAAGGGGTGCCCAAAGCGTGGTAGTCTCAATGTGAGATGATGTGCGAGAATGTCGAGGGGTAGCTAAGTAAGTCCCAATGATGATTAGGTGTTTTGAGGTCGGGCATCAACCCATGAGGTTGAGGACCAACCTATGAGGTCAGGTCGAGAGTGTGATACAGGCAAGGGAGTAATATCCCAAGATTACTCTAAAACAAGCATTTTGCCCAAACACCAGATCAACCTAGATCAACACCCAAGAGTAAGATTTCTAAGATGAGGACTTGGTAGGAGAATATTGTCCTTGAGAGGTTTTGAGCCTTGTACCAACAAATCCAACCCATGTTACACTATCATAAATAACAAATCATTGTATGATGAAGTACACATTTTTTTCACATCATCACTCCGGTAGAATATTTACTGATTTAAGTGTCAGAGAACCTTTTGCAAACACTCACCTATTTTCCACTAAGTTTTAGTCTTGCTGGATAACTCACTACCATTAGGACACCTCAACTAGGACACCTCAAATCTCAGCTAGGAGATCGGACTTCGCCCAAGAGACCTCAAACCATAGCCAAGAAACCTTAGACACATGCATTAGGTTAGTCCATCTTAGACAAATCATTACATCAACTTAGTTTACCTCGAACACATCAACTTGGTCCATCTCAAGTAGAACACTGAGAATAAATTTTTCAAAGTTTAAATAATTTGATCTTTTTAAAAGTATAACGTGTTAATAAAGCCAATTTAAAATCATTTTACATGAGAGTTTAAATGGCTTAATTGATGTAATTTTGTAAGAGGAAGCACATTTTAAAAAATAAAGTGATTAATTAAAATTTAGATTGTAATAAAAATATATACATGTTTAACTATATATATATATATATATATATATATATATATATATATATAATTACTAAATTTTTTAATTATGAATTATAATTACACTTTATTATTTAAAATATATTTCCCTCCCTTTAGAATTTCCTTGTGTAAATATGTCACTGGTGTGTCAAAAGGCAACATTCTGAATTCACCTAAAAGAAGTATTATGTACAAGGTAGCTTCAATTATTAGTTAAGGATTTTCTTTTCATTGATGGTCAGAAATCATCTCGTGAAAGAACAAATGTGCTAAAGTTGTAATTTCTAAATTCGTCCTTTAAAATTGGAAAATTGAGTTCTGCCATGAAATCTATTGAGGTGCTGGATTCGAATTGTGATGCAACGCAAGCATTATTCTAGTTACAGGGCAGTTGGTAGCTCAAGGAGCTTGACCCCTTTCCACTAATCAATCAACAAATTGAGCACAAAGATATCACTCTACCCTTCTGCACAAAGATATCAATGTAAAATCGAGGTTTCTTCACATGGCTTTGGATCATTTTAATCAATGACTAGCCAAAAATGCCATTAACATGGGCCGTGGAAATGGGCTATTCTCATTTCTCATCAGATTGACTAATTTGCTTGCTAAAATAAAAATATTGGAGTTAAATTTTAATATTGTTGACCCATTTAAATTAATATATAATGCCTCGTCTGTTTACAAACTAGTCTATTTAACTAATTTTGGATATGCAAATACGTTAAATACTCAGAAGAAGAGATTTATTACCCAAAGCAATCATACACTCAAGTAGAATTATCTCTCGTAAAAATATTTGTAGTCTCGTACCCAAAAAACTAGTCTATTTATTTATTTTTTATTTAAATTACTAATGATACTTATTTAGAATTTTATTTTATGAATTTGATACATTTTAAGATTAGAGTTCATTGTCCAAAAAAAAGATTGAAGTTTGTTTTTTATTTAAATTTTTGTTTGTCATTTTAATTTTTTCTAAGAATGTGTTAATTTTAAATTTTTTTAAAAAATCTCACTTATTTTTTTAAGTGGGCAGTCCAATTAGCCTCGCGGACTACCCTTATTATATATGTTGGAGTTGGACTATCAGCTGTTTGTAATTTTTTTGACTGTTTGGCCACCAATAATATACGGATGATTTATCTCTGGATAATGGACAATTTTTTCCCCTTTCTTTTACCCAATTTACTAATTAACCGTTTAACAGTTAGTATTATCGATGGTTTATAGTGTGACTGTGGATAATGTTTATCAACGAGGAAATCATTAACCAATTTTGTACCGCTGGATCAATGAACGGATTCGATTCAAAGAGATAAATCTTAAACATTCACTGAAAATATTTTTTGGCATTTAACTGTATGTGCCACTAGCCACATGAGCAACGCTACAAGGAATTGTACTCAACCTATATCACGCGGCTTTAACATTTCCGTGCAGTGTATGTCAAAGTACACGCTATTCCTCTACATGTCAACGAAAGGGGTAACAACATGTGACGAATGAGAGTTATGAACATGTACCTCAGATCGATGATAGAATTGAATAAGTGCACATTTGGGTTAGGAATTTAGTTGAAGACAAAGATGGAGGTAACATAGTGGCAGAGGCCACAGGGAAAGCTTTGCAATGATCTTCGGTTTGACATAGTGGTCTTTGTGGAGACGTCCTTTTCAATTTATAACATTTAGGGTATGTTTAGTAGAGTGAAAATAGAGGGGGAGAGGAAGAAAGAGAGTGGAAGTGAGAAGAAGTAAGTTGTTTGGTAGAATAGGAAGTGTGAAGAATTTTTTAAAAAAAATTAATTTCCATCCAAATATGAGAAGACAAGAAGAGAAAATACTGTTCAAAACATGCACAGGTACTCTTTGGTGCAAGATAATCGATTTATACTTGTTGTAAATCGATTTATCAGTTTGCAGTGCTTGTTTTTTTGTTTGCTTTGTTGCTGTTTATATACATATATATATATAAATAATAATATTATTATTAATAATAAAAATAAATAATAATAATTAAAATAATCTTAACTTCCATTCTATTTCTTACTTATTTCTTTTTAATCAAACAATCTTATTTTTACTCTATTTCTTACCTATTCTTTTTCTTCACTTCTTGTCCCTTCCCTTTCTTTCTTTCTATTTCTTTTCTCTCTACCAAACACATCCTTAGCCGTCTTTGACTATAGTTCTAAAGATTTTGGAATTTAAATTAGTCTTAATTTTTTAAATTGACATTAAATGAGTACCTTAATAAATGTTGATATTTATTTACATAATAAATAACTAAATTTGATATCTGACGTCTCATCTATATATATTGGAAGACTAATTAGAGTATTTATTCCTTTTAAATTAAAATTTTAAACTATTAAAGCAAAAAAAAATAGCATAATATACATTATATTAGATATATATGTAGCATGTGTTGGCTCTTGTGGCTAAGTAGCACTTATCATTTTATTCATCTAACAATCATATTTAAATGAATTAAATATGTTTGTACTGATAAAATGAGCGAGTTTTATATTGGTTCTTGTAAATTTTTTCTTTGGTTTGTATCCTTCCAAAGTTTGAAATCATTATTTTTTGATTCCTGTAAAATGGGTGAATTCTAGTTTTGAACATTGTAAACAAAATTCTTTTGTTTTCATCCTTTCAAAATTTGAAATCATTGTTTATGCCCCTTAATGTTTATTTTAAAGTAGATATAAGTATATAAATAACATTTATTTTAAAGATCTAGAAAAAAATTTAGAGATGTCTCTTGTTTATATGGTACCACATATACTAGTAAGTGTCACATGAGATAGTTACTTGACGTTTTGTTAAATAGATAAACAATCAATGGGTGCAACATAACAATAGGACTAAAAATAATATTTTCATATTTTTGATAGATGAAAACTAAAAAAATTACAATAACTATATATATATATATATATATATATATATATATAAGGTCAGAATCTGTTGACACCAAGTGTTAAAATTAGTTAAATTACACCTTCAATAACTTTTTATATAATGCAAATTTAACCAATCTAACTGTTGAATTTGATGTTCATATTAATTAGATTAAGTATACAAAATTTTATACAATTCCAAAATTATTTTATAGTTCATCACATCAATTTATTTTAACGTACAATATGATATTAAAATATATATAAATATTCATTGTTAGATAACATATCTAACAAAGTCCAAATGATGTGAAATTTGATATACATGTTTATGAGGATAATATCACATAATTCAACGGTTGAATTAGATAAATTTGCATTCAACAAAAAGTTATTGAATGTATAATTTGACTAACTTTGACACCTAATATCAACAGATCCTAACCCATATATAGTGATTAGCTTAATCTCAAGTTCGAGTTATGAATATACAGTGTTAAATACTTGCAAAAAAGTTTTGTTATCGTTATTGGTTTTATCCGACTCTAATAAAATTACTTATAGTGTAAGACACATATGATCGTTGAGTTAAAAAAAAGAAAGCAACTTTTGACAATGCTGTATGTGGTAAGTGTGGATCCTGGTCCCTGATTCCTTTTTAGTATACATCCAAGTTTATTTCAAATTATTATTATCCCACGAGCAAGATGCACATTCTAATTGGTTCGTCCAAAATTTCAAACGGTCCCTCTTCAACAGTCATAAAGTCCAAACACAAAATTGTGTGTGTGTGAGAGAGAGAGAGAGAGAGAATGGTCCCCATTGGCAATTGCGTGTTCTGAATTCCCCTCCATCATTGCTGCAAATCTGTGTGTCTCATTAAAAGAAACCAAAACCACCTTTGTCTCTCAAATTTCCGACTTGTTCGAATACGGGAAGTAGCATTTTAAACTATGTGGACATGAGTACACGTGTCAGAAGCCTAGCCAAGTGGTAACATTATCCACTAGTTCTTAATTTCCAGTTTTTCACCCTCTGACGTGAAACTTAGGCAAAAGTAAAAATCTCCATTAAAAAGCTGATACAGCATGTGATGTGCCCATTCTCCTGAGTCCTGATATGATACTACTAAATTATTCTTTATCTTTATCAAAAAAATAAATTATTCTTTATCTGCTATATTTATCGTGTTACAGGTAGTACTTAAGAATCCGCAGAACAAGAGTCTGATATTTCTGATAAAGCAAAAAGGCATCGTTAATATAAGGCATCGTATATAGCTTTTCCACCAAAAAAGAAATCGTTTATAGCTGTACACCTAGCTTTGCATTATTATTATATGATGTCCCACACTCATTTACACGTCGATTTCTTCCGCAAATCAAAGTTAACAGTAAACCTTACAGAGACGAGAAACAGACGAGACGAGAAAATAAGAAAGATGCAATGAAAAGTCGGGTAAAAAAATTATGAAAATAAATTATCTGAAGTTACGCTTGTTAACTTAATTTAATGTGTTAAAATATAAATTTTAAATTAATTTATAATTGATCAAATGTAAGTAACATTTTTCTAGAGAAATAAAAATTGTAAAAAAAAAATTGTTGCATAATTTATATACGAGAAATTACGCTATTTATTGAGAAAACGAATAAATTCTTAAAGTTTTTTTAGTTAAAAATGAATACCCAAACTTAATGTATATTCATCGCGTGGTTTATAAAGTTCAAAATAAATATACACAAATTTTTTGGTGTGTAGGTTTTTCTAAATGAAAAATATCAGTAAAATATTTAAGAGTAACTTAATAACTATCATTATTTTATGTATAAATAAAAAGAGCTTAATTTATATAGTCAATGTAAAAGTTTTTATACTTTTAACTAATTAAAAATCTTGGTAGGTATAACTTTTAAAGTAATTAAGATAATATAACAGTTTGTAATTAAATAATAGTATAAAATCTTTTTATACTGTTAATACATCACTATTTTCTCAAATAGAAAATGGGGATGCATCCGCGATTATTATCTTGTGAACTTATTTTTTTTGTTCGTTAACAATTGTTATATACATTATATACGCCTATTCATCTTTTGTTTTCTTTTTTGAGATATTCATTGTACATTAGGTACTCCTGTATATAGCCCTTTTTGGTTCGAACATTAATTGGGTTTCATAGTTTTTATATAGGTGAATCTAATGGGACAAATTTTAGGTCTTAAATCGATCAAAAAGATTTAAAATCGTGTCCCAAAATTAAAAATGATTACTATTAACAAAAGGACAACATTGACTCAAATTTAAAAATTAAATGACCAAAATAAATCTTTTAAAAAATAAATGATCAAAATAAATTTTAATAAAAAATAAAAGACCAACAATATATTTAAACCTAAAGAAAACCATATAAAAAAAAATAGGGGGGGAAATTGCAGATGAACTATATAGTATATACTCTGCCCCTCTTTCATTTCTGTTATATTTGTAGAATGCAGATCACACTGAAGTCTCTCCCTTCTTCTTTTTCTGACAAAAAGGTGTGGATAAGCCAATGGACAATGATAGTGATTAGAGACTCTGAGATGTGTTAAAGGGGTGGCAATTTGCAAATAAAAAATTACGCTATATTTATAATTCTTGCTCAACACTTTTATTTCTTTTTATTACTTTATTTTTTTGCTTTCTATCTTTTGAGAATAGAGATCATAATTGTATGTAAAAATTTACAAAAATGAGTATAAATATTTTATTATCTACTCACGTCGTACACCCGTATCTTATTTATTATATTAATTTAAAACAAAAACTAATATTATAATTAAAATCAATATTATCATACTCGAATTAATTATCGACTAAGTTAAAAGATTAGGTTATTGATCAAACCATATGGATCGAAATATATTAAAAATTTTCAAAATATTGATAACCTATAAATTTTTTACTTTAAAAAAAATTATAAACATTCTGTTAAAGTGTTAAGTCTGAATAAAGAAGTCTTATATTAAATAGAAATAAGCAAATTTAGTAACATATAAGTGAAAAAAAATTCATACACTTTATATTTTTAAATTTTGAAGTAGATATAGTATTAAGTTCATTTGTATGATTTATTCATAATTTGTTCATGAAAATCTTCCTAGTTAATCTTTTCATTTAAAAATTAAAAATCATAACTCTTTATTTTTTAAGTTTAACATCTTCATCATCGTCATCACAACTAATTAATATTGCACCGTTACTGTAAAGACTTTTTTAGTAAAGTTAATAACTACCGTGTGCGTTGATTAATTGACGAAAGGTTGTCCTAGTTTAACTAGTCGAGTTCAACCTCTGGATATGCAGCTACATTAAATACTCGGGAGAAAGTTTTGCCGCCTATAATGGTTTTATCCTGTTCAAGTAGGATTGTCTCCTATAAAGAATACCAGTGATTTTGTAAAAAAAATGTAAAGTTAATAAATTTTAAAAAAATATTTAAGTATTCTAAAAATACGGGTATCCATACAAATATATACTCAAACATAAATATTTTTTTAAAGAAAAAATAGGTTATGTACTGATAATATAAAATAGTTTTACATTATCATCTAATTATAAACCGTAAGTTTATTGACTTTTATAATAATTACTTTAAAAGTCATATTAACGATAATTTTTGATTGGTTAACTGTGTAAAAATTTCGCTAATAATACATATCTATTAATTTTTTTTTCAAATGTAAATATAAAAATGGATACGATAACATGTTAACGTGTTATCCCCACGTCCTGGACTGTAATGGCAAGGAATGGTCACATTCATCTATCTGAGTCGATCTTTGCTCCATTTATGTGGAGTTATCTTCAGGTAGAGCCCACTTACGACACGTGTATGGCCTCTATATTGTTTGAATTAAAGAATGCATCAAACCTTACAGCCTGTTGCAATATGTGGGCCCAACCCCTTTCAAGTTCCTGACCAAATATATTTTGAAATTTTGCATTAATAATATATTCATTGAATATTTAAATACAACCCCAAACAGGAAAAGCAACAACTAATTTTAATGGAGATACGAATAACAGAAAATGGAAAAAAAAAATATTTCATTTCCTTTTATTTATCACTTTTTAAGAAAAAAATTATTTTTTGTTTATTTGTCACTAATATTTTAGTTTGTATACAGAATAAATATTTATTTTATATAACTAAAATTTATAATAAATAAATATTTTTGAACATATAAATTATGTTATAATTAAAATTTGTAGTAAAGAAATTTTTTTAACATATAAATTATATTTTATATTTATGATAAATACTTTATATTATGACACAAGTTATTTTAACTATTGATAAATTATTTTAAAATTTGTTGAAATTCAATTTTAAAAAAATATAAAAGAATATATTGAAAGAGATAAAGGATTAAGAAAAATTATCTAAAAATACTCTCGTTAAAGAAAAATTCCTAAAAACACTTTTGTTGAAAAATAACTCTTAAAAATGCTCACATTCAAGATAATTATTCTAATTTATATATAAAAAGAATTTTAAAATTCTAATATAAGATTAATTATTATTTTCTGACTTATACTCTTATAAAAAGAAAAGAAAAAAAATAATATATGATATATTCAAGTAATATATTAGAGAATAAAAATTATAAATATTTTAATAAAAATAACGATGTCAATCATTTTTTACTTAAATTTGTTCGATATAGCCTTAAATAATGGATAAAAATAACAGAGAAAAAAAAGGAAAACAAAAGATGAGATTTGTTTTCTGTGTATTTGCTCTAAATAAAATGTCACTCTATATATCCAAATTTTAAGGGGAATTTATAATATTTTCTAGGCAAAATCTTTCTAAAGATAATGATTAAGAAATAAAAAATATTTTTTTATTCTGACATGATCCACACAACACACAACGGACCTAATCAATACCTTATAATATATGAGATAAGACACACATACAGAGGTGACCTGATTAATACCTTATATGAGATTGAATTGAGTCAATTTAATTTATATATAGACATAACATATCAATTTTAACTTTATATATAATTAAATTATAAAATTAAAATTGAAGTATATTTTATAATATATATTTTAAAAACAAGTATTATTAATATAAATATAACATCATATTATACAAAATATTAACATTAAATCAAGAAGTCATATTAATTATTAATGCAAAATTGTTAAAAAAATTATAATCTTTGAAAGAATATAAGACACTCGACCATATTAAAATGACTCAATATATGTTCTAAATTTATCATCAAAATATACTAAATCTAATTATTAAAATCTAAATCTGTTAAAATTAATTTCGTGTCAAGAATAGTAAGACTAGATGAGTCATGAGCACATTATATATGCACCCTGTATAATCAAGAATAGTCAGACACCTTTTTCATAACGTTTCATTACTTATCTTGAACATAATCAAACCAGTTTTCAATTATATACCAACAAAACTTAGATACAATACCTTAAGTATTGTTGGTGTTGTTTACTAATTAGAATTAAAAATTTACTTCAATAATCCTCATAATAAAAATACATATTAAAAGATTTTCTAAATTACTGAGATAAATTTTTAATTCTAATTAAAAAACAGCACAAACAACTTAAGGTAGTGTATCTTAAGTTTTGTCCATTATATAACTACCGTATCCGTATGAGTGGCCAAGAAGCACGTGATCTATCATCTGCGATTCGCTTGTGTCTTATCATCCCTTGCGCTTCTATGTTGGCGTTATTTCTTTCTCACATGGCGGTATATGTAGATAACCCTATTCATTTTCACGAGTCATAACTTACCCTTAAAGGTTGGTATATGAGCCGCGACATGTAAACAATAGGTTTAACTCGTAATTACGTGGGTTATACATATGGGCGTACTTTGCAGTCTATTTAAATGTGAACCTTTTTCAATTTGGTTTTAAGTTTGGTTTGCAGTTTAGTAGGCTAGTCTGCAAAATTTTAATTTTTTTATATATAAAACATTTATTTTTCTTTTTGAATAGATTGATTTTGTTAATTCTTTGGTTGAATTAATATCGATTGATGTACTTAAATATTTGATTTGTTTACATTAATTGCTATATATTTAATGTTTGGTTAGGGCTTTTTATTAGTTATATAATTTATTTTATTAATATAAATATCATATTATAAAATTTAACTAATTATTAATAAGTAACCATTTATAAAAAAATAAAAAATCATAATTTAAAATCTTAATTAATTTATATTTTTTATTTTTATCTTAATTTCTGGACCAATCCGTTTAATCATAAAGCAAGTGGATCTTAAATGTAGGAGTGAGCATGACCCAACCCATCCCGGTAACTTAGTCTAGCCCGATGTTGATTTTAACGGTTCAGATTTTGAAATTAGACCTGATGTATTTTAAGGATAGGTTCGAGTTATGCTTAAAGTCGTCCCAACTTGGTCTGATGCCCTATATTCTCTTAAAAGTATAAGTTTTTTGAATAATTGTGTATTAATAATAAAACTCTTTGATTTAATAAATTAGATTTTGTATAACATAATATTAT
The DNA here is from genome assembly GCA_004329165.1 of Spatholobus suberectus. Lineage (NCBI taxonomy): Eukaryota > Viridiplantae > Streptophyta > Magnoliopsida > Fabales > Fabaceae > Spatholobus > Spatholobus suberectus. Next base: position 45,348,305 of record CM014730.1, on the reverse strand, counting down.
ATTTATAATGATATTATTTATTTCAAAATATATATTGTAAAATATACCTTAATTAAGTTTTATACTTATTTTATTTTACAATTTAACTATTCATAATATTAAGATTAATATATTGTGTTCGAAAGCCAGGTTGACCCAGTCTTGTTCAATATATTTTAAGTCTTAATCAGGTTGGGTTCAAATTTACATAAATAGTCCGTTCAAAATTTCAAGTTGGATAGGGACAACGATAAACTTATTTCAACCCATCCTTACTCACCCAATCTTAAACAAACTCGATTGCCCATATAACCCTCTGGCACTTCTTTCTATTTTAATTATATATTCAGCGTGCAAAAAATAATTTTGTTAAACTTTAAAGTAAGTAAATCTTGTATATTTTAAAGAGATTAATGTTTAATTTTTAGGTAAAAATCTTAGAATATATCAAACAATTTTAAAAAAGAAAATATATTTTGCATAATAATTTTAAAATAAATTTATTATTTCTTTAATTTCTATAAAATAATTTTGAGATATATTAGAGATATGTAAAATAAATAAATAATAAATAGAAAATAAAGATAACTACTACCTTTGTCCTCATATAAGATTTTTTTTTGAAAAATTTGTTTATCCTTTTTTATAACACCCTCTTTAAATTATTTCCAAAATATCCTTAGCTACTTAATAATTTTTATAGTCACTAAACAATAAATATTATAAATTAATGAGATAAACTCATTCTTTTTTTGTAAGGATAAAAAAGATGACTAACACAAATTAATTATTAATTAATTAGGTAAAAAATAATTAAGTAAAAGAGTGAAATGATGAGTCACAATAATCTTAAGGATAATTTAAAAAATAATATAAATCATTAACAAATTTAATACTGCTAACTACATTAACTATTTTAATTTCTATCAATTACTTAAAAGAGTTTTATTGAGTTTTATATATAGTAATGGAGGTAGGGAACATGCTAGCAACACATTTTTTAACATACTTTTTAAAATATATTCTTTACTATTAGATGAAATTTATTGAAAATTACAAATTTTTGTTGGTCTCATTACTTATTTAATAAATCTTTCTCCTAATTTTATAATTTTAATAAATTTTAATCAATTATAAAATATACTAAAAAATGTATTCTTAACCTTGATAAAGGTGATATATGCAACAATACTCTTTCTTGTCTTCCCTCTCTAATTCAGGACTCTTTTTGGCCCTATTTGGTACCGACAAAATAGGGGAGAGGAGTGGAGAAAAGTATGAAAATGGAGAGAAGTATCGAAATTGTGTGCATTTGGTAAAGTAGAATTGAGACGAAATTTAAAAAAAAAAAGAGTGGCCCACATGAAAATTTATCCACTTAAAATTGAGACAATTTGTGAAGAAACCATACAAAGTCGTTACACATTACCAAAAATGACCTTAATCTGAAGCAAGGTCTATGTGATCTGGTTTGGGAAAATAGATTTTGATACAACCAAAATCGATATGCAATGTTTGGAATAGTGAAGAAAGATGGATCGAAATCGATTTACGCTAGTCAAAGTCGATTTTGTAGCCTGTGTGATAGAAAACCAATTTGGTTATAGGAAAATCGATTTGACCTTGTGGAGAAGAATAAAATCAATTTCATGTGAGACAAAATTGATTTCATGTGGAGATAAAGCTTTTGTTGATATTATTTAATTTAAATAATAGTAAATGTTAACACTTTTTTTTATTTACAAATGGTTATATTTTAATATTATATATATGACATTAAAATGATTCATATTGGAAAACTTACAAGCAAATCGATTTGCTTCATTGAACATATGTGACCACAAAATCGATTTTGTTAACTTTGGATATTCAATTTCACATCAGGTATATATATGCTTATCAAAATCGATTTCCTTCCATGATAAAATCGATTTTAAGTTTCAATTTTAATCCCTCTTTCTAGACACCCAACAAAATTGATTTTTTTACAATGCAAATCAATTTTGATTACTGTTGGTGCTTGTATAAATAGATTTCGTGCTATCTAGAGATCATATAAAATCGATTTTCATCACCACAAATCGATTTAAGCAAGAAAAAAAATATTCAAAAAAATTTGGACAAACACTAGGTATAATAATAAAAATTCAATTTCCTTTTTTTATTTTCTTTCAAATCAAACAATCCTACACATTTATTTTTATTTTATTTTTCTTTAACCAAACAATATTAATTTCTATTTATTTTTCATGTATTTCTTTTCTCTTCTTTTTTCATCTCTTTCTTCTTTTTCTTCCCCTCTCTTTGTCCTTACCAAACAGGGCTTTACTGAGTGAGTAGCTTTGCAGCCTTATAACCTTGACCCGCAGAACAGGTCATACAAAACAAGCAAGCTACAAAAATCCTTGCGCACTATTCACACTATTCTCTCTGACTCTCTTTCCTCTTTTACCCCAAACATCATCAGCCCCCCCAAAAAGATCGAACACACACTCCACTCACCCACAACCCATCCCTCTTTTAATTCAACTTTCTATGGCCACACTCTATTAGTTAAGTCCTCTGTAGCATATCTTGCTTCAGAGAGAGATGGACTTCGGAGAGAGCAACATGTTCAGTCTTGGCAACCACACCAAAGAGGGAAATGGAAATAGTAGTAGTAACAGTAACAATTGCAATCTTGTTTGGTATTCATCATGGGAAGCTACTACAATTATTCCTACTTCTAATTCTACCCTCATCAATACGCTACACACCACCACGGCGGCGGAGAGCTACGCCGCCGCCGCCGGCCACCACCAGCCGCAGCTGTACGGAGGCGAGGGGCGTCACGTGCAGGCGGACCCTCATCTCACGTGCTTGCATCTTGGTAAGAGACATTACTTTGAGGGTACCACTAACGGTGATGCTAGTGCTGCTACCCCTTTGGGGAACCGACACGTGTGCGGGGGCGGCGGGGGTTTTGTTTTGGAGGGTAACGATAAGAGAGCCAGAGGCTATTGTGGAAGTGGTGGAGGATCCGGAGCTGCTGGCGGCGGGAAAACGGCGCCGTTTGCCACGGTTCCGAGATGTCAGGTGGAGGGGTGCCACGTGGCGCTGCTGAACGCCAAGGAGTACCACAGGAGGCACAGAGTTTGTGATATGCATTCCAAGGCGCCCAAAGTTGTGGTGTTAGGGGTCGAGCAGAGATTCTGTCAGCAGTGTAGCAGGTGACTCTATCACTATCTTTTCTTTTGTTATATAGTTTGGTTAATGTTTCTTTTGAACGTTAGTTAATGTTAAGTGTTAACCTTTGTTTAAGCAATTAAAAGAGAAATAATTAGGATTAATTGCATACGTGGTCTTCTATTTTTTTTTATTTCACAAATTTTGTCATTTTTTTCTGCTGATTTATTTTTTTTTTACTATTAACACGGCACTTTATTACATTGTTACATCAATATTTTTGTTAAATGTTTAATGTTAAGTTAACAGATGAATCGAATTTGCATAACTAAAACAGTGGACATCAAATTTGCCAAAAAATGGAAGGAAAATAATTTTGAAGTTGAGAAAATAAAATGATCAAAAATATAATTAAGCAAAAAAGTTATTAAAGAAGACAATATTTATTTTGTTAAAAATATAAAAGTGTGATTTTTTTTTTTACTTTTAATTGTTTGAAATCATTTTAAGATCATTAATGTTGACAAAAACAATTATTTTAATCTGTGTCTTTGTTACAAAAATTAAATATACCTCGCTTTTTCTGGACTATTTATATATGTGCTTAATTGGTTGAGATAATTATGTGGCAATTGGTTTAGGTTTCATGTGGTTTCAGAGTTTGACGACTCAAAGAGGAGTTGTAGGAGAAGACTGGCGGGCCATAATGAGCGAAGGAGAAAGAGCTCTCACCATTCTCTTACTAGAAGTTCTAGGCAAGGTAAAAAAAGCTTTTGTTGAATGGGTAATTAAAAGCATATTGGTTCATTAATTTACCTTCTCTAAATCTTTCTACTTTGTTGAGTAGTTTGCAATCCGTCCATAGTTTTATAAAAAGCTTTGCTTGAATGGGTACAAAGCTATCCAACATTTGAAATAAACAGGAGTACGGAGATTTTTGTATTACTTGTTAACACAAAACGGTGAGTGGTGAAGTTAATTTGGACAATTAGGATATAGAAAATAATACAAAAATAACTACAATAACGTTAATCATTTTTTGTATCTACATTAAAATTTTTCATTTATAACGTCACATGTCGGCCATGGTAATAGTTTTTCTCGCTCGAATGTTGCAGAGTTTTATTGTAAACATTTTACAACTCATGAATGTTTTGCTTGCAAAGTGCTTGTTTTTGTTTTTCTTGTGCAACATCACGGGCACCGTTTGTTTAATATCACCAACTTGTAAATTACGAGTTAGAAATTCTAGCTGTAAATATAGTTGAGAGTACCTAGGGAGTATATGCACATGGTGATCAGAGGAGTTCATTTCTAATGTTCACATTTTAATATTTTCTGATAATTAAGCAGCTGAAAATTATATCTTTATGTCTGTGCGTAAAGATATCCGTATATGTTTTTAAAGAATTGAAACCTATACTATGACAGATTCTATTTTAGAATGAATGAAATGAAATTAGCATACTCGACCAATTACTGCCGTACGACTGTGTATAATTATACAATTTCACATAGAATGATTATAGCTAATAAGAAAAAGTTTATAGATAATTACTACTTGTGTAATTAATTTGCCCAATTGTGATTACTTTTTTAATAGCATTCTTTATGATAAAATATTGAATACATATGCATGGAAGCTATGTATTAAAAAATAAAAATTGAAGCAAGCTAATAAGAACATAAGCAACCAACCTTGATAGGTATTGACTTTAGTGGTTTTGCTAACCACGATAAATTATAACATGGCTTAACAAATGAAAGTTGCCTTTGTTGATTGGACATCTAGCCAACTTGACTAATGCATATTGAACACGTAATGTTCGTAATAATTGACAATAATGCTCCCTACTTACCGTGATCATCAGGGTGTGCTCTCTCTCTTCTGTCATCTGGGAGTGATTGTTGGCTATCTCATGCTGATCTCTCCACAAGATGCAGTGCAGCATTACGTGAATTGATAGCAGAAAACCGTGCTGCCCTCGTGACTAGACAACTTGTTTATGATCGAGACTGTCATGTTATGCCCCACCATGCAGTGGAAGACTTTGAGGAGATACAACCTGAGTCCAATTATTTTCCACACCAGATGTTTCCCCAGACACAATAATAGTGGTTCTGAACTTGGTGCGGACGTGACCCCAGATCTGATGCACTTTTCCTGAGTGCAGTGTAGCCACCACCCATTTAAGGAATGCCTGAATGGGAGGCATTGTTGTCTGAAATTTCCAATTCTTTTGTTTACTAAAAGTAAAAGTTCAGAACTTCTTTCCAGGTTGAGGCTGTAGAGTAAGTACTAGCTGGTTATATATATAATTGGGGCAAAAATTGGAAGATTGCATTTTCATGTCTAGTTGTGAATTGTGATTTGTGAAGTATTTGCACGCGATCCTTATTTGGGGGCGCGGGGGGAATTCAATTCAATTAATCTTGAAATCTGGATTTCGTAATTTTGTTTACTAAAAAGTTTATCTTGTAATGCATCAGAAACCTTGTTATAGATGAATGGTTGCTAGGTGATAAAAGAAGTCTAACTTTGTGCTTTAGTTTAATAAGAAAAAAGTATTTAAATGATTAAGATCTTGATCCGTATTGCTGAAAAATCAAGCATTAAAATTGCCTTTATTAGTATAGTTATTTTGTAATAAAAATTAAACTATTAATATAAATATTATGATGTTATACTAATTAATGATATAATATATACTAAGAGTATAATATATATCAATAGAATTGTTAGTTTGGTGCATCATATTATATATCCATGCTAATATTTGATTTTCTTTATATCAAATTATACCAACGGAAACAAACTTAATGTCAAAAAACTTGTATATGATTTTTTTAAATTTAGTGAATCTTAATTTTTATATTTAACTTGCTTGATTACCAACATAATTAATGCTTATATTTTGAATACAAAATATATAATATATTTTTTTAACCCACTAGGTCAGCATTGTGGTAGGGAGTTAGGATAGTATATATGAAGTCATAGATTTTAACTTTAATGTGATCATTGTACACAAATATATATATATATATATATATATATATATATATATATATATATATTGGTGTGAAATAAGGAGCATAATCCCCCTAGAACAACACTAAAGACCTCTAGAAAATATACTAGAAGAATTGGAAAAAAGAGGCAAGGATATAAAAGTTGGGATAAAAGCATTTACTACCCTAAAATATTACTCTAGAATTGCACTTTTTATCCAAGTAAGTTAAATTAAACACAACATACTCTAATTTATCACATTTCATTGAATTTATGCCTATCTAACCAAGACATCCATTGAATTTATCCTAGTACGTATCTTATTTTGTTGATTTAGTGTATTTTTTTATCTTGAAAGAGAAGTTGAATTAGAAAAAAAAAAATAGTCTCTCTCTCATTATATATATATGGAGCAAGATCCGTTGACACTAGGTGTAAGAGTTAGTCAAATTATACATTCAATAACTTTTTGTATAATACAAATTTAACCAATCCAACTAGTTGAATTTGATGATATTATCTTTATGATTATATATATCAAATTTCACATTATTTGGACTTTTCTAAATATGTTATCTAATATTGAATATTTACATATATTTTAATATTATATTGTACGTTAAAATAAAGTGATTTAATACACTATTAAATAATTTTAGAATTGTATGAAATTTTGTATACTTAATCTAATTAATAAGAACATCAAATTCAACGGTTAGATTGGTTAAATTTGCATTATACAAAAAATTATTGAAGGTGTAATTTGACTAACTCTTACACCTAGTGTCAATGGATCCTGCCCTCCCCCCCCCCCCCCCCCCCTCTCTCTCTCTATATATATAAGAGCAGGATCCATTGACACCAGGTGTCAAAGTTAGTCAAATTACACATTCAATAACTTTTTGTTGAATGCAAATTTAACCAATCTAACCGTTGAATTGTATGGTATTATCTTCATAATCATGTATATCAAATTTCACATAATTTGGACTTTTCTAGATATCTTATCCAACGTTGAGTATTTACATATATTTTAATATCATATGGTACGTTAAAATAAAGTGATGCGATTAACTACTAAATAATTTTAGAATTGTATGAAATTTTGTATACTTAATCTAATTAATAAGAACATCAAGTTCAACGGTTAAATCGATTAAATTTACATTATACAAAAAGTTATTGAAGGTGTAATTTGACTAATTTTGACACTTAGTGTTAACGGATCTTGACCCATATATATATGGGGAGGGATCAAATGACACCGGTGTAACTTACACCAACTATTACACTATTCAATAACTTTTAATTGGATAATTTTATCTCAAAACCTACCGTTGGATTAAAAGTTCCTTTAACATAGATCATATGTACAAAATTTTATATTAATTCAAAATTATTTGATACATTATTCATATAAATCAAAATGGATGTAATATATACTTTTTCAAAATATAGTAAAACATGAGTCATTTGATTACCTTCTTATTGTTTATTGTTTTTCAATTTTGACAAAATTTGACACAAACAATCTTGATAATATGAAATTATAATTCAACAGTTGGATCGATAAAAATCACATTCTATATCAAGTTATTGAATGGTGTAATGTTAGTATAAGTTACACTGGTGTCATTTGATCCCTCCTGTATATTATATATGTATGTATATATATGTACATGTATATATATATATACATACATATACATATACATACACATACACATACACATACACATACATATATATGTATGTGTATGTGTATGTGTATGTATACATACACATACATATATATATGTGTATGTGTATGTATATATGTATATGTATGTGTATGTATACATATATACATACACATACACATATATATATATATGTATATATATACTATAATGTTTAATATATTACATATAATAATATTATTATGTATAATATATCTTTTTTATAATATTTTTTATGAGATAAAAGTTTATGTAAGTTGGATTTCGTGGGTGATTTATTTATAATATATAGTAATATAATATATATACAAAATAACATAATATATAAATATAATATATATTAATTTATATAAGATTTGTATTTAACATATTATCTTATATATATTTATAATAACTTTGACATGTAAATATTAAATATATTATTAATTAAAATATTAAACATAATAAAATTTAGAAATGTTATATTGTGATAAAAAAAATTGTATCAATTATTAAAGACAAGTTATAATAATATTACATTTTATTTATTTTAATTGTGTCATTGATTTTTTTAAGTTATTTTTTATATAAATTTTATAATTTAGAAAATAAAATAATGAATAAAATCCAAGAAGGGATAATTTAAAAAAGGAAACAAAATTAAAAGTAAAAAATATATATGAAATTAATTTTAAAAAATATATTATGTAATTATGATAAAATGATAATATTGTCATATACACATGCATGCACACGCACACATACACGTAGATATTATCATATTTTGATATTATCTGATCCAACTCAAACATAAAATAGGATAATATATATACTATCAAAGAAATTATCTAGTGTGCATCAAATATTAAATAGTATTAGAACTTATCATATCTTATTCTTTTCAAATTCTTATATCTCATCTTATATTATTCTATTTTGAGTACCAAATGAGTCTTAAATGTGTAAAAGATAAAATTACCTCTCATATCAAAATTATTTTTTTAATAAAATAATTAATCTTCTCTTGACCATTAGTTATCATCCCCAATCTTCATACATACATACATACATACATACATACATATATATATATATATATATATATATATATATATAGTATTTTAATCTATGCATTATACAGAATAAATATTTATTTTATATAACTTAAATTTATAAAAAAAAACTCCTGAATATATAAATTATATTATAATTAAAATTTGAAATAAATAAATATTTTTGAACATATAAATTATATTTTAAATTTATAATAAATAATTATTGTAATATAATTTTAATTTTTAATTATTGATATTTTAAAAAATATATTAAAATTCAATTTATAACTAAAGATATTAAAAATGATAGATTGAAAGAAATAAAAAGTTAAAAAATTCTTAAAAACACTCTCATTGAAAAATAACAGCTAAAATCACTTTCGTTGAAGAATAACAACTAAAAATACTCTTATTCAAGATAATTATTCTCATTTAATATATATATATATATATATATATATATATATATATATAGGAGATAAAGTCTCTTTCCTTCTATTTTTGTTTTCCCCTCTAATATTGGAAAGATTTAAAAAAGTAAAAAATTATTTATAATTTTCAAATTGTGTAAATTATTATTTTTTAATTTCATTTTATTTCCGATCTCTTTCATTACTATTTATAAGGACATAACAACACACTATTCGTATTTTTTCTTCTTTCCTCTTTCAAACCAAATAACGTATACTTTCTCTCCCTTCTCCCTTGCATTAAATTTCCCCCCTCCCCTCGAATCAAATGCATTGTAAAACATCGACTAAAAATTCGTGAGTCAACTCACTAAAAAGAAACTCGTACATGATTAATTTAGGCTCATGACAACAACCCATATATTAGCAAATCATCAGATCAATCAGAGAGCTAAAGCAAAGTAAATAAAATGAAAACAACACAATTCCATTATGAAAAAGAGAGTGCGACAAATCCTCTAATAATGATGAGGATAAAGAACAAAATAACTCTTTGAAAAACGGAAATAAATTAATTAATGAGTTTATGCATTGATAAAATAATAAGTTTAAATATATTTTTAGTCTTTATAATATACTTATTTTTTTATTTTAGTCCACTTAAATTTTTTTAAGTAGTTTCTGAATATTTATTTTTTTTGCATCAGTTTTTGTCGTTACTTAGTCACTGTCAACTGCTAAAGTGACTAAAATTTCAAGTATTAAAATAAAAATAAGATATATATATATATATATATATATATATATATATATATATTGATAAAAAATATATATATATATTAGAAGAATTAAAATGAAAACGAGATATATTAATGGAAATTACACTAAAAAAGTGTATAAAGTAATGTGTCATTACATGATAAGCTGAAACAATAATTAACAAAAACTAAGTAACGATAGAGATTAATACCAAAAAATTAAATATTAACAGGAACTATTTTAAAAAAAAAATCAAAGGACTAAAATAAAAAATTGAGTATATTATAAAAATTAAAAGTATATTTAAGCCAAACTCAAATGGTATAGTCTCTTTTTATAGATGACAAGAAAACTTTCAAACCATAAAAAATAAATTGTAGTTTACATTTAGAAAAATTATTATCTTTTGATTCCAGTGTCCAAAAGTAAAAGAATTTTAACATAAAAATCTGAAAATAATTATCATATATATTTATGTCTCATCCACATCAATTCAAAAAACAAATTTGCCTAATCATATCCACATATAAAAATCATGGATTTGTTGGATGATGTGCCAACCCCAGACAGGTATTTATTTAAGAAGATAAAATTTAAATATCGTGCTTCATTTATTTAAAATTATGAAAGTTACGTTTGTATTATTTAACTCATTTATAATTTATTTTTTTATCATATATTTATTAAAATATTTTTAAATTTGTAAATTTAATAGACATTGTTTTATGACGACAAATGAAGTAAAAATAAGAGAGAAAAAGATAATTAAAGGATATTTAAACTTTGTGTGTATCCTTTTTCTTATCAAAAAATTATATCTATGTGTGTAATTATGTCATTATATATGCATTATGCATATATGTATAATTCTCACGGAAAATTTTAATTTTATTTTATAAAATTCGAATTTAATTCAATTTTGTAATAAATCTGAAATTAAGGTTTAATTTATTTGTTTAGTAAAGTAAACAAATTTAGATATTTGTCTGATTTTATTTGTTGACTTTTCTTCTCTTTAAAAAGAGAAGTTAAATTAAACACATTTAGAGGAAATTTATTAAAAAAATTAAGGAATTTAATTTATATAAAAAAATTAAATAACTTTTAAAAAAGCTAACTGAAACAATTTTTAAAAATAAATTATATATTCCAATTTTTCTTTATCTCTTATTTCAAAATAATTGATATAAAACAATGAAACAAAAATATTAATTTAAAAGAAAATTTTAATCTAAAATTATCAAATGATTTATACTTTATTTTTAAAGTTTTTTATTTATAGTTTTTTAAGCCAAAATAAATTAGTTCAAACATAACATTAATCACGTTTTTAACCTTTGACTCATTTATAGCCTTGATATGACTAATCCCAACTTAGCTATGGCCTTGATATGACCAATCTCAACTTAGCTTCTCATAAGTGTAGCCCCCTGACCACAAAAAAAGTAGGGGAGAAATTGAATGCTTCGAAAAGAAGATACCACTTTCTTTCAGTGAGCCCCATTGAAATCCAACGGTTAGCCAATGGAAAAGCCTTAAAATTTAAATAAATCAATTATCAACTCAAAAGAAAAAAAGAATTGATTGTCCAAGTGTTGATGTCATGGATCCATACATCTTATGCTCACAGGACGATCAATTCCGCTCCCTAAACCCTTTTGTCATTATCATTTGGTTAACGATTAATGATTAATGAGACAACATGTGAAATATTAATGCATCTTAACCAAAAAAGCTTTGTCATTATTAATTGATTAATGATTAAAAGTCACATTATACAAATACTAAGATTGAACGATGATTCATCAATCATAAATTGCCAGTACCACTGTACACGTAGATTAATTGACGTGGAGTTGTTTCAATTTAATTAGTAATCTCAAATTTAACTTCTGGGTACACAGCTACTTTAAATACCCATGAGAAAAGCTTTGTCACTTATAATGCTCCTACTTAACTCGAACAGAATTGTCTTCCGTAAAAAATACCTGTGATTTCTAGAAAATAAAAAATCATATAAATTGCGGATGGAGCTAATTAAACTTGTCAAATCCTCCCCGGCCGCAACTGTATGGACCCCGCACGTGATACAGAATTACATGTAATGTAAAAAGAAACCTAGCCTAGATTTGCATATGAAAAATCTGAAAAAGCCTATGTAATTTAAGTTTTTATTTTTTGAACAATGGACATGAAGTTTGTTGATTACATTTTTTAATAAGTTTTGTCTGTGACTAGAGTTGCATTTGGGCTACGACGTGAACAAACTCAAATGGAGAAAGCGGAATCCTCAATGAACAACAAGGAACAGCCCATGATTTTGTCTAATATGGGCTGTTCATATGTGCATTGGTCCCCTTCTTGCGGCATACCTTAATCTTGGTATTTTCCTTTTTAAACCATTATATTAAATTAATTCATGAAAGTCATTCAATTTAATTTTTAAAATTATAAAAAATCATTTTAAAATGAAAAATTACTAAAATTCAGTCATTTTAGCCTTTATATTTATAATTTTAACGACTAAAATAACTGTGATTTAGTAGTATTAGGGATTAATTCATGTAATTATTGTTCGGTAATTTCAAACATTAAAACGATATTATTGTAATTTTGAAAAATTGGTACTCATAATTTTGGAAGTAAATTGATGTATTATTCTTTCAGTGCAGATTCAAACCTTAATTCACTACAGTTTGCTGAATTTTTATGTCCATCAATATGCTCGTGCTCAGCCAACCTTATATTAATCTCTTCATTTTTATAAGCTTCAACATAAACACTAAATTGGCTGGCTGGTATAATTTATGCTCATGAACTTTCATTAATAGATTACCCATAAGTATTACATTTTTTTCTTCTGAGGCCCACAAGTATTACTTTAAAGTTTAATGATTATGTTCTGTCAGTGTAAAAGATTTTATACTGTCAATCGATTAAAAATCATCGTTAGTATGACTTTTAAGGTAGTTATTATGAAAGTCAACAAACTTATCATACACCATGATTTGTGATTGGATAATGCCGTAAAACTGCTTTATACTGTTTTCATTAATAGAATACCCATAAGTATTACATTCTTTTTTTTTGAGGCCCACAAGTATTACTTTAAAGTTTAATGATTATGTTTTGTCGGCGTAAAAGTTTTATATTGTCAACTAATTAGAAATCATCATTGGTATGACTTTTAAGGTAGTTATTATGAAAGCAAACAAACTTATCATACACCGTGGTTTGTGATTGGATCATACTGTAAAACTGCTTTATACTGTAAGTGATAGCCTATTTTCTCATTACTTGTGTGTTTATTACCTGTAAGCTTGTCACACACCGTAATTTGAAACAACATACCCTCTTCTCTTAAACAATTAATACGCAACTTAAAAAAACAGAATAATACATCAAGTTAGTTCCAAAATTATGAGTACCAATTTTTCAAAATTATAATAATATCATTTTAATATTTGAAATTGCTGAACAATAATTACATGAATTAATCTCTAATACTACTAAATCACAATTATTTTAGTCATTAAAATTATAAATATAAAGCTAAAATGACTGACTTTGGTACTCATAATTATTGTCCGATAATACCTCAAATAAAATTATCTCCACACTGCAAGAAATCAAAATAAAAAAATAAAAATCAGCAAAGTTATTTGTAGAGCGAATTCTGCAGAAACATATCAACTTTGTGGAAAATGCCGGTAAATGTGGAAGCACTTTCAACAATAATAATAATTTGCTTTATTGTATTTGATAGTTTCATGTACGTAGTAACTGTTAGAAAGAATGATCGAATGAATGTCATGCTGTTATAAAATTTCTAAAGTCTTTTATTTTTTATTTTTTATGTGCTTCGTAATTTCGGTTTGTTTATCAAGATTAACTCAATGATGCATCTGGCACGTACTTAGAAACAACAGTCTTACCAATTTTGTGTGCCAAAAAAAAAAATAAACAAATAAAAGAGTAGAATAGAAGGGGGAAAAAACAAAAAGAATTGGAATGCATGTCTATAATTAGCAACGAATTATAAAATTGTTTAAAGATCCTTTACAACCATTAAAAATTTGTCTCCCATCGATTCAATTGTGCAAAATGGAAGTTGATATCTTGAATTGAAACACATTCACACCCACACGCACGTGTTTTTAGCCCAATAGTCCAGTCCACTGACACCACACACTGCACCAGACAAACTTGGATATATATAGTCGAAAACTTTACACGAAGTGAGGAATGAGACCTGAGAAAAAAAGGTCCACTTGGATTGCCATTATATCAACTTTATTATCTATCAGGAATCATGTATTTAACATTATTAAGATTCTTCTAACTATATTCTGTTTCTTTTTTATCAGCCAAGTTTTTTTTTTTTTTTAAAGAACAGGGTACAAGGTACCCCAAACCTTATATAAATTCCAACAACTTATAAAGCTTCTAAACGTATCACAGGTTCCATCAACCAATCAAAACAAGAGAAGAAAAAAAAAAAAAGTCCTTCAACTTAGCTCTCGATCATGACCAAGCTCTCAACCCTTCATCTAATTATATTAATTCTATATATCATATATTGTACTTATACATGGCTCCAAGATCGTTGCACTTAATATTTAAAAAGCAAGTAAAATGTTTTTCTTCCTCTAACAAAGTGATATTAGTGGAAGAAGAGTTTTGAGCCCAACGAGAAACACTTCTTCGATTTGAGAGATGGGAAGAATGAATTAATGCTTTATATTAAAGAAAACTATGATAATTGGTGTAATTATAGGAAATCTTGTTATATTCATAAAATACTTGGAAAAATGTTTGCATAAAATCTCTCAAGCATCATAATCATGTTAAACTTGAATGGGTATCTAGGTGAATGACGAGAGGATAATTTATAAGCCTACGATATGATAGTATTATCACACACTTTTTTCCCTCTAAACTATTCATGTTTTTCCTCCCCCAAATGAATCAAAGAGGGAAACGAAAAAATGATGGGTTATCAACATGTCTTTATGTACTAACACGATCTGATATCTTATCATCAATTAATTCAATTTGTGACCTCGCAATGCCCAACCCCCAAAAAAAGAGAAAAGACTGTGACCTCACAAATACCTGTTGTGACCCACCAAAAAAGAAAAGAAAAATTGCTTTGTTGCTCTGTATTCCTCTAATTAACATCCTTACAAATTGACAGCCTTTTAGAATTTATAATGAATGATTAGGTCAACATTTGAGTGTTAAAGTCATAAAATAAGAAAGTTTTTATATGAATTTATCCCTAAAATAAATAAAGACATATCCATCGTTAATTATTATTGTTTAATATGTTTTAATTCATATAAACAGGTTAAATTTAATTTTAATCTTCTAAATTTTTTTCGCTACTTTTGATATTTATAAATTTAAAAAATTTAAAAACGATCCTTAATTATTATTATTATTTTTTTAATGACGTGACATATATTTATATATATTACGTTACATATTATATCATAATAGTTACTAATTTGGCAAGCTTAGACAGATGTTATGTCACCACTAAGTGATGATAGAGATCATTCTAAAAAAATTAAAATTTTATGAAGATTAAAGCTAACAAAAAAGGTTTTGAAAGACTAGAACTAAATTTATTTATATTTGCAAGAATTTAAAATATATTTAATCTGTTAAAATTATAACAACAACAACAATAGTAATAATAATAGAGAAGAAGAAGAAATATTAACTATATTTACAGTTTGTTTGGATGAAAGGAAAAAACTAAGGAAGGAGAGAAAATTAGAAATTAGAAATAGAGAAAAAAATTGGACGAAAAAATTTAGGGTGTGTTGTTTTAGTTTTCAAAAAATTATTTTATTGAACAATTTTTAAAAATATGTTCTAGAGAGTAGGAGTGAAAAAGAAGATGGGACAATGTAAGATAAAATATGAGTAATGGAAAACAGAAAGTAGAAAACCAAAATAATTTAAACATGTTATGGTTTTTTTAATTTTAAAAACTGAAAAAAAGAATGAAAATTTGAAAACAGTTTTGAAAATTACTTTTATCAAACGAGTTTTTTTTTTCTTGTTTTTAAAAACATAAAACAGTTTTCAAGAATAAGAAACAAAAATGTCTTTAAAATTTTTGTTTCATGAAATCAATTTTTTTTTCTTCAATTTAATAATATAAAATTTCAAATTATTTTTTTTACTTTAATTCTAATTTTCTTTTTGTATTTCCAAACATAACATTAAGGCCATCTTTATCGGAGTGTTTTTATTTTTAAGCATTCATTTCTTGATAGATTGCACCATTAAAAGCCACTTATATGTCACATTGAAAGTGAGAAAATGATTGCTCATAGAAGCAACTATATTTTGTCATAAAGGACCAACCACTTGTGTATAATTTGCAAGAGAGAAAGTTATGTAATCCAAAAATGTTACATGGGTAAATGAGTTTTAAATGATAATAAAATTTCAAACGCGAGATGATATGTATATATGATTATTTTAAATTATAATTAAGCTATTTGAAGCCCCCAATTACAGGTAGAAGTAGGTCTAATCACTTGTTAAGAATTTTTGGCTTAGTTTATATTAAGCCTATGTTAAGTCAAGCCTATTTATCGTTAAATAGGTTAGGTTAATTGTTTTATAAAGTGTATTTAGTTAAAAAGATTAAGTGCGTGTTTGAATCAACATCCAACACTAACGATTTTTTTTTTCAAAATCATGTCAATAAGCCTATTTAGAGAAAGATTTTTTGATCCATTGAAATTTTTTTATCAAAAGTATTCTTTTGAAAAGAAATGAAGGGAGAAAAGAGGAAGAAAAAGATTAACAATACTTAAATGATAATAAATAAAGATTTAAATAGATGTTTAATATTATTATGGTTATAAGATATTAAAACTTTCTAATTTGGAGTGAAAATATGTCAAACTACTTGTCAAGGGTCTATAGCCTATATTAGGCATAGATCGGATCACATCTATTTATCAAGTAAGTTAGGTCAAAGTTCTTTAAAAAAAAACTATTTAGTTAAAAAATTACGCTTTAGATTATTTAAAAAGTCTTTCAAACTAAATAAATTGACATATGTAAGAAAATATGAATAATGTTATTGTTGTTGTTGTTATTGTTATTATTGTTGTTATTATTATTATTATTATTATTATTATATAGGTCTACATTAATAATATTATCAAGAGTTTATTAAACTGTTAACATAATATTTTGAGATAATATATTGATAGGTTTATTTACATATTTAAGCTTGCTAAACTATATTAGTTTAGGTCAATATAATTAATCTATTTAGAGATAAGTTTTTTTGACTTAGTTAAAAGGTTTTATCACAAAATAGATTTTAAAAAATTAAGAAGGGAAAAGAGGAAAATTAAGTATATTTAAATGATTAAAAAGTTCATATGTTGCCAACAAGGGTTGGTATATTTGATCGAGTCTTCCACTCACATTAGCTGTGACTTGGGTTTGATTCTTAGATTTCTCCTCTTGGTAAATGATATGTAAATTTCATAGTAAATCCTCACTGAAGTTCGTGGTCTTTCCTGGCCTTGTAAGGGAGGTATGCCTTCCCCTAATTTAAACTTTTAGAAGTGGGTAGTTAGTGTTGTCCATGTGTATAGGAAAGCTAATGTGGTTACGGATCATCTGGCCTCTATGGGATATAGGCTCACATGTTTTGCATTCCTCACCTGTTGGGTGTTTATAATTGCTTCTTAAAGATGTAATGGGTCTTCCTTCGACCCGTCGAGTTCTTTTGTAGTTTTCATAGACTTTACCCTCCTTAATACCAAAAACAAAAAATGTTCATATGTGAGATGATGCACATGTTTAACACTATTAATTTTAGGATATAATTTATATAAAGTCTTCAATTTATAAGTTTATAAATAAGTCAAATCACTTGTCATTAATTTATGACCTATTTTATGTTAGGCTTGGATTACGTAAAGCCTATTTACTAAATACATAAGGTCAAGAATTTTTTTATTATGTCTAATAGATTGATCTATATAAATAAATATAACTAAACAAACTTAGGTAGTTTATGATTAGATAATAGTGTAAAACTGCTTTACACTATCAATGTACAGCCTATTTTCTTTAAATATAAATAATATGTTGATGTTGTTATTAATATTATTGTTATGAGAAATGTTAGCAATAAATTCTCTAAGACACTCTTTTGAGCACACTCTTTATTATTAGTTGAAATTTATTAAAAATCACAAATTTTAGTAAGTCTCACTCATCTATTATGGACTAGAAATGAGAAAAGGTATAATAAAAAACTTCAAAACTATTTTATGGAAAACAAGAAAATTTATTACATTTCCTGATTTGTGTATAAAAACCTTAAACAATACTTAAAAAGAAACAGAGGTAGTAAAAGTTAAAAGAATGTATAGTATGTTTTGACAGAAATCATCATCACATGTATAACATCTTATTTTTCCTAATGCATGATTAAGTGTTTTAATAACTAAAAAAAATGGAAATTTGATATGGAATTTAAGTGATTAAAAGAAATAAATGAATTGTTGTTATGTATGATACATGGTATGTGGTGATAGTTGTGTATTGTATGTTTGGAATTCTAGTTTGAATTTAGGAAGTTTGAGATATCTACTTGAGTCAATTTGGGTGTGTAGTGTAACATCCCGGGCGTTGATGAGGGCGGGGAGTGATCGCCGGTGCAAAAGAGATGAGGCACAGACAATGAGCGGCTCCTGGCAGGCTTCCAGCGGGAGGGGTACATGAATGAATCGAATACACACCCGAACGAGAGGGATCTAAAGGCTGTGCGGGTATGGGACTGTACAATTGAGGATAGCTTAAAGGAATTAATAAGTGCTATCTATACCAACAAGATGTATCTACTTTTCGGTAGCCCATCACTTAAGAACTCCATAGTTAAGCGTGCTTGACTTGGAGCGATTTAGGGATGAGTGACCTCTTGGGAAGTTTCTCGGGAAGCATGTGAGTGAGGACAAAGCACGCTGAAAAGTCTTGTGTTGGTTTGTGGGGACAGTCACTCATCCTAAAAGCGGTCGGCCGTTACAAAGTGGTATTAGAGCAGGGCCTCTTTCCTAGTACAGTGTGGTTCGAGGACGAACCAAGCGGAAGCTGGTGGGCATGTAACATCTCGGGCATTGATGAGGGCCGGGAGTGATCGCCGGTGCAAAAGAGATGAGGCACGGACAATGAGCGGCTCCTGGCAGGCTTCCAGCAAGAGGGGTACATGAATGAATCGAATACACACTCGAACGAGAGGGATCCAGAGGCTGTGCCGGTATGGGACTGTACAGTTGAGGATGACTTAAAAGAATTAATAAGTGCTACCTATACCAACAAGATGCATCTACTTTTCGGTAGCCCATCACTTAAGAACTTCATAGTTAAGCGTGTTTGACTTGAAGCGATTTAGGGATGGGTGACCTCTTGGGAAGTTTATTGTGAAGCGTGTGAGTGAGGACAAAGCACGCTGAAAAGTCTTGTGTTGATTTGTGGGGATAGTCATTCATCCTGAAAGCGGTCGAGCGTTACATGTAGTTGGATTGATTTTGGGCTTTTGAAGGAAAACAGTTAAGTTAAACCCATTATGGGTTATGGGGAGTGATTTTGTGAGATTTATGCCTCAGTTGGCCAAAAGTTCATGTAAGAGCTTTGGAAAGGTGAGTATAAAAGGAGGAGAAGGGGAAGAGTTTCCCTATTCTCTCACTCTCTTCTTTTCATCTCTCTAGATTTCTTAAGTTATTAAGTATAGTCAAGGGATTCCAAGCTTAGTTCAGTGCTTTGGGTGAGAGGAGGAACAAATATGTGGAAGGTTTTGGCTCAAGACACAAATTTCTCAAAGAACCTAAATTCAAATTTAAAGACTTTTAGGGGTAAAGGAAGCTTACTATTGGTTGATTTTGTGTTTGTGGCTGCTAATATGTCAGTTTAATATTTTGGAATCGGTTGATTTCTATGAATATTTTGTGTATGTTGATTTTGAAAAAAAAAGGGGTTTAGAAAAGGATTTGAGATTTGTTGATGATTTGAGGATAAAATTGTTATGTAATTGGTTAGAAAGGTATTAGAAGTAGTTAAAATTGTTTTGTGATGCTTAGTGTTATTTGATTTTGTCAAAAATGGTTGTTGGTGATGGATTTGTGAATAAAACGATCGCACTCGCACCCAACGATGGATTCTATCGCTTAGCGACAAAAATATCGCTTAGCAACAGATGCTGATGACTTTTTGTAAGTCATTCGCTTAGCAACGAAAAAGCTCGCTTAGCGACGGAATTTGCACTTAGCGAGAGAAAAATAGAATTTTCTTTGCTTTATGATTATTATTGTTGTTTGTTGATGACTTTATTGACTTCTATGGATGTTAAATGTATATTTTAAGATAATTGGATGTTCAAATGGTTCTCTAAACTAGCTTTTGATTTTTCTTTATTATTATTGTAGATTTGTTTGATAAATTGTTAAAAAGTGATAGTTGGATGGAAGGTTGCTTAGATAGAACTTCCATTGGTTATGTTGTGTTGTTGTGGTGAGACTTCTCACAAGGGATGTAGGTCCTAGTGCTATGTGAAAATTTTCACAAGATATGTGTTGCTTGGATAATGCCTTATTTATTGACCATGCAAGAGGCTGGATTGGGCCTGCATAAGGGTTGATGGTGACTGTTGGACCATAGATGGTGCTGAGTAGGTCATGTGGTGTGATGATGTGATCAATATGTGTGTGTGTGTGTGTGTGTGGATATTGGTGAATGATTGTGGTTGAGTTGTTGTTGCTATTATGGCTCATGCATATGTTGTTGGCTAAGGTTGTATGGGCCTCATGCCGTATATGGGTATGCATGAAAGTTGGGGGTGAATGAAGCAACGGCTCAGACCGGCCTCCAGTCTAATGCTTGGATGAGAAGTGGGGTTTGAAAGATAGGCCTAGGGGATGAGTGGATGGGTAATTTCACAGGCGGTCAAGGCAGTGCAGGCCTTATGTCACAGTATATCACCATCCACATTCACTTATCCTGATAACCATAAGCTTATCCATTGATCAGAGTTTTGGCAATTCTTGAATGGTGCTTAGAAGGCCATGGTAGGGGTATAACCTAGCTGATCACCCGAAATGTAGGAAATCTCTCAAGAGTCATGTCATTCATGCATTGACATTTGGTAGTGAAAGCATGGGTGTTGGATTGTGGTGTATTTAACCCATTCTTGATGAATTTGATTTCAATTTGGCAAATGATGGTTTGATGATATAAATTATATATGTTATGGTTGTTGTTATTTCGTAAGTTTACCCTTGCCTTGTTTTGTGTTGTTTTGCCATGGTTGCGGTTGTTGCTGGTTGTGGTTATGTGTGTTGCTGTGACTGTGATGATCACATCATTTGGCATGGGAGCAGAGGGTGAAGCTTCAGCAGACCCGACTTCCCACAGTTGATGGTGAAGGATTCTAGTTAGAGTTTGAAGGCCCTTATGGATGGATCTTTTGAAAGGATCCTTTTGGTTTTCCTTTTGTTATGTATTGTATTGTTGACCAGCTATAGAGAGTTTTGTTTTTGTACCTCTTGTGGTTTTATATTTTTGGGCTTGTATATCATATTATTTTATATCTTATACATATATTTTATCTAGCATGTTGATTTTTTATTATTGGATATCTTAATAATGTACGGAATTGTATGAAATACTGTAGCAACAGAGGGTCGTTACAATGTGCATCAATTAGTATAAAATTATTACAACTTAACCAATGGTCTCAAGTTTGAAATTGTTATCACAACATTTCATTTTTCTCCTAATAAATTATTGTATTAAATTTTTAATATAATATTTTGAAATTAAATATTTATTATTTTTTTTTTACTTATTTCAAATGTTTTTATCAAAAAAAAAGTTTTTACATAATCATTCAAGTTAAACTAAACTTTAAAAAAAAAGGTCAAATCAAACCTTATAAAATATCTATATTGGATAAATTTAAATTTTAGATTCAAAAATCATGTCAAATTCAAATCTTATAAAATTTAACACAACACGGCTCATTTTCATCCTTATCTCGAATTTTGGTTTATATAAACTCCTTAATCACTCGTAATTTTTTGTTACGGAAGTTTTTTTTTTTTTTTGACGAAGCATTATGGAAGTTGAAAGAAACATCTTTTTAAGAAAGGGGAATCATTACCTTTATTTGAAGAATATTGTATTAGGGTAAACTTGCCTAGCTATTATTATGCATTTCAAGGAACTTATCTTGTCGTAGTTATTTTGTTTCTCAGTTTTTGAAACACGGAGATGTTGGGTCATTTTTGCTCACTACTTCTGAAGGTCATGTACAACATGGATAACTTTCATGCGACAATTACCTACTTCATCCGTTAACATTAATATTTAACAGACTGAAGAAAGGTAAATAAATGTGACAGCGACAGCTATTGAGAAAAAAAAAATGAAAACAAATTGAAGCTTACTTTTCAATTAGGAAAGTGTACACGATCACTCTTCTAAAATCATAAAATATGCAAAGTGAAAAAATTAATTTATTATTAATTTAAAAGTTATTTGAATTTATAAAATATTTTACTTAAAATTAATGATACATACAATTCATATTTTTTTTATCTTCTATACTTCCTCACCTTAAAAATTAAATTTCACAAAAGTATTTCTTTTGTCTTTGTACTTTATATTTGACGAAAATTCTTAAAAGGGTTTTTTCACACTGTGTATATACAATTATACATCTCCTTTATTAAAAAATAAATAAAAAAGCTTTCAACAGTTTCGTGATGTAAATTTTATATTTTTTTCTTTAAATGAAAATCCTTACAAGTCAAATTGTGGAATTAACTTTCAAATCGAGAGTGGTAAAATATTTTCTAGAGCCACGGTTTAAGATAGTCACCAACTTTCACCGTGATTGACCAACAATATATTAATTACTGGGTTTGATGTTCTTTTGAGTTTATATTGATGATAATAAATTGAATGCAATTTACATAAACGATCCGTTAAGATATATACAAAATTAATAAATCTAATGCTACTCCCTTACACATGTTAGAATTTCCACCTTTATCAATGATTCTTGTCATAGTTTTATGAATCAATGACATGAAACAAAATGTCACATATAATGATTGATATATGGAAACCACTCTTTCTTTTCCTTTCTTTTTACTTTGAATTTGTATGCCCTAAGAATAGCAAATATATCGTCCATTATTGCCTATCAACAGCATCTCGCTTTTGATTCATGCAACGAGAACAACCAACAAGGGAGGAGACATGAGTAAAATGGAGTGGATCCATGACCATTGCAGGGGTACTCTGAAAATTTCATGAGTACCACCCAATCAATGAGGTGCCCCCCACTTGGAGCTCTCCACGTGCTGGGGTTTGAAAAGTATGGTATGATGATACTCCCAAGCAATCAATAGTGGCATTTGCTTGTTCTTGAGTAATAAGTTGCACAGAAAAGGATGAGGGTCCACAACCCCCTTCTCACATAATGCATCATCATCAACATGATAGTAACAATCAAAGTAGGTCCCAGTGATTAATGAAGGAAAATGATGTGTTGGGGGTGTGTGGGACCCCACCAAGTTGGGGATTTGGGAACTGAAAGAGGAGTTGCACTGGTCCAATGAAACAATGGGCATCCCTTACATTCTTCTGGATAATAAACAATGAGCTTCCACCGGGAAAGTTTGGGATTTGGACCACATCTGAGAAAATTAAAAAGGGTAAAATATGTTCAAGGTACATGCGCAAGATTATAATAATAATATATTTCTTCATGACATGGTAGTAGTATTGCCGTATTGTGCTTCTCATTGGTCTATTTATTTAGGAATCATATTCTGCTGTTTTAAATTTGGAAAGTCGTGTTTTTAATGAATTAATCATTTTATATAAAAGGAAGTTGAGTAAAGTTTTTTTTTTTTCTCAAATCTGCATAACTTTATACCCGTGGTATCTTACTTAAAAAATCTCTATAATTTTAGTGATAATTTTAGTTGCGTCTCAAAAGTAAAGTCCTTGTTTGAGCAAGTTTAGTGACAAATTTTTATCAACCAAATTGGTATAATTTCTGGTTGAGCTTATTAGAAATGATGTGAAACTGTGCAAAGGGGGAGTAATCTGCTCATATGTTTGGTAAAATAATCAAAGTGATGCATCATAAACAAAAGTTTATAGTTTATAATTAAAAGTTATTAGATTATTTTCTAGCTACCTTTTATTTTCTCATTTATCTCAATAATAATTATTTTAAATACAAAATCAACGTAGGCAAAATTATTTTCTAACTACCTTTTATTTTCTCATTCATCATAAGCAAAGTTTTATTGTTTACAATTAAAAAGTTATTAGATTTTTTTAAGTACCTTTTATTTTCTCATTTATCTCAATAATAATTATTTTAAATAAAAAATCATAAACTACAAAATAAATTTATACTTTTTAAAATTTTACTATAAAAATTCATTTGTTAAACAATTTAAATGAAATAAATCTTCTTAAATTACCTTTTATCTAATATATTTAAATATAAAACTTATTTCTATAGCTAATTATAATAATAATTCAATACAAATATAATTAATTATTGGAACGATTCTTTTACAGTTAATCTAAATACACGCTGTCTGCTTGGATACAAATTTGAGTCATGATTTTAATTTTTAAGTTCCCTATGGTGGTGGATGATAAGCGAAATTATGGGCTTTATATGATGTATTAATTGGATCCAAAGTGACATTTGGGCTTTTAAAATATAAGCTCTCATAAAGGACCAAATAAAAATTTTCATGCTTCCATAGTTCTTCCTTCTACTGAAACATTATATAATTCTGTGTATTTTGTCGTCTTCTAGTTTCTGTATTTAGCTGTACAAAATGGTTTTGTTCAGTTTCCCGTCTTCATCCCTATTCCTTTGACGTTTGTGTTACTTTATGTTGCTTCTGTTTCTCCAACAGATCTCTTCTGGGACGTTTGTCTGTAATTAGAAAGTGCAAGCTTTTAGGTCATTGCTAGAAATACCCATGGAGATGGGTTTCAATGGATTTGGCCCTGTCAATATCTCCAAGTTAGTAGGGTTGTTCATCCTTGTAAATTTTGAAGTTTAATTAATCAGCCAAAATCAAACCTCTATTTGTATAAGTTATAATTAAATTTTGAAATTGAAACAATCATCCAAGTACAAAGAGGAATATGATGCGGTGATTCCCACACGTTTAAATTATATATATATATACACGTTTAAATTATATATATATATATATATATATATATATATATATATATATATATATATATATAGGGTGAGGATCCGTTGATATCAGGTGTCAAAGTTAATCAAATTACACCTTCAATAACTTTTTGTAGAATACAAATTTAATTAATCTAACCGTTGAATTATGAGATACTATCTTCATGATCATGTATATCAAATTTCACATAATTTGGAATTTTCTAAATATGTTATCTAACATGGAATATTTATGTATATTTTAATATCATATTGTACGTTAAAATAAAGTAATGAGATGAATTGCTAAATAATTTTGGAATTATATAAAAATTTTTATACTTGATCTAATTAACAAGAACATCAAATTTAACGGTTAGATCAATCAAATTTGCATTCAACAAAAAGTTATTGAAGATGTAATTTGACTAACTTTGACACCTGGCGTCAACGAGTCCTGACCCATATATATATATAGGTGTCAAAGTTAGTCAAATTATATCTTCAATAACTTTTTGTAGAATACAAATTTAACCAATCCAACCGTTGAATTATGTGATATTATCTTCATGATCATGTATATCAAATTTCACATAATTTGGACTTTTCTAGATATGTCATCTAATATTGAACATTTACATATATTTTAATTTTTTATTGTACGTTAAAATAAAGTGATGCAATGAACTACTAAATAATTTTGGAATTGTGTGAAATTTTGTATATTTAATCTAATTAATAAAAACATCAAATTCAACGATTAGATTGAGTAAATTTGCATTCTACAAAAAGTTATTGAAGGTGTAATTTGACTAACTTTGACACTTGGTGTCAACGGATCCTGACTATATATATATATGATTTAATTGTACTTTTTGTCCCCATAATTTTATGATTTTGCGATTTAACCCCCATTTTTTCCACACATTTTGTCTTCATATTTTTAAATTTTCACAAATTTTGTCCTTTCGTTAATTGAGCATTCATTTTGTTAGTTGACCGCTAACATGACAACATTGACTGCTGACATGATACTCTAATGATGCTGTGACAGTACACATAGTGTTAACATGGATTGATGACGTGACAATGATGTGATATTTGCATAATGACGTGTGATTAGGGGCAAAATGTGTAATATTTTGAAAGTATGGAAGCAAAATATATAATATTTTGAAAGGATAAGGACAAAATGTGTGAAAAATAATAAATGATAAAAATGTTGGTATTTGTTGTTTTTGAACTTCTCTTAGCCATTTTAACCTAAAAACAATACCTTCCATAGACCAAATCATGCCATTGTCAATCGCAAACCACTATTTAACCCCCTTTAACCTAACCCTATCAGCCAAAGCTATGAAATGGTACTATAAAATTCTCGAAATGTTTCTTACTGAAATTTTCAATACCATCATATAGTTTCATCTGCAAAGAAATGAACTTGAAATGTAGCCATCATGGTTTCCTCTTTGAAAAGAATGAAAATGAAATATTTTCTTCAAACTAATCCATTTTAAGTCCCACGAATTTGTGATTGATCATTAATAAGACATCAGAATTTGTTGGGGTTCAAGGAATTCTATTTTGCAAAATTTGCTAGTCATTGGAAGAAAATCAGGCAATTAAAATAAAAAAGACTTTTACACCTAATTTATAAATAATAATAAAAGATTAAGAGAAAGGTATTGCCTTTTGTGGTGAAAAGCCACAATAGATGAAGAGCTTGTAATACAACGAAGAAGCTATTAAAAAACTTAAAATAATTGTTTCATCACTTTTACAAAATTTTGTAAGGTTTTGGTTTTTCTAGAATTTTAAACTATCTCCAAATTCAATCCAAATGCTTTTGAAATAGACCTAAAAAATTCAAATAAATTTTTAAAATGAATAGAAGAAGATAAAAATATTAAATACCCAAAAATAAAATAGATTTAAATTAAATAACATTGAATGAAAATAAAACACAAAGTATTTGCAATTTTGTACACCATATCTATGTAGCTTAGATGGAAGGAAGATTATTAGTGAATACATAGCTAATCACAGTTTGCACACCTAAAGCTTTTTAGAGTTAGGTTCTATGCAATAAATAAGTATGTGTTCATGGCTTTGGGTGGTAGGGTTGGATTAAAAGGGATTAAATGGTGGTTTGCGATTGACAATGACATGGTTTGGTATGTGAGAAAGTAATGTTTGTAGGTTAGAATGGTTCACGAAGGTTTAAAGACAGCAAATACTAATATTTTTATCATTTTTACCATTTATTATTTTTTTCCATATTTTGTCCCCATACTTTCAAAATATTGCACATTTTGCCCCCTACTTTTAAAATATTACATATTTTGCATGTTAATCACATGTCATCAAGCCAATGTCACATCATCACCATGTCAATGTTAGTACCACGTATACTACCACATCATCATTAGAGTGTCACGTCAGCTGTCAACTAACAGAATGAATGTTCAACTACTGAAGGGCAAAGTTTGTAAAAATTTGAAAATATAGCGGCAAAATGTGCAAAAAAATATTGGGGGCAAAAAGTGCAACTAAGTTTATATATTTTGAGTTTAATTTTTATACATTATCAGCATAAAAAAAAATTTATACTGTCAACCAATCAAAAATTATAATAGATGTAACTTTTAAGGTAAGTATTGTTAAAGTCAATAAACTTACTATACATAATAATTTGTGTTTAAATGACAATGTTAAAACTTTTTTACACTTTCAATACATATAATATTTACTATTTTCTCAAATGCACTACAGTTAAACACAGTTCAAATTCACGAGTATATGTGTGCCTTTGCAACGTACATATTAGATGTATATTTTTAAATAATCAACACTTATAAAAGTAATTAAATAAATTCAAATATTACTTGTACACACAACAATAAAATATAAATATTATTTTTGTGATTTTTAATCCTCTTTTATATAATGATTTCATCTCTCTTACACACACACACACACACACACACACACACACACACACACATATATATATATATATATATATATATTCATATTATTTACATATTAATTCATTTTTTTTACAAAATTTTTATTGACGCATGATTTAAATATTTATTTTAGTGATTTAAATCTTTATCTTTCAAGTATAGTTGTAAGGGTTGGACAAATTAGTCCTTAAAAATAACAAAATGAAAAAAATATTCCTAGCTAAATTTAAAAATGTCGATCAAATTAGTTCTTCCACTATTTGTTGTCATCTAATGTTGTTAAAATGGCTGAGATAACACATTAAGTGCCTAAATGGTAGCAACCTAGGTCCACACGTGATTGCCACCTCACAAGGATCAAAATTACAGTGACCATTTTGACCAAAAATGAAAACAACCCAACAATGACGCTTTGTTTCTCCTTCGCTTTCTTTCTACTCTTCCTTTAAGGAACACACAATATAGGGGAAAAAATACATTTTTACACTATCATTCATTCATGAGAGAGAGAGAGAAAGAGAGAGAAAGAAAGAAAGAAAGAAGAAGGGGGAGAGATGTGTAGTAAAAAAGGATTCACACCCATTTCTATCATTTATGTCCACAACAAATATGCATTATCATCTATTTTCACTTCTTGATTAAATCATATGTGTAGGAATCTACAAAAACTTGTTATGGTTTGCCTTATCATTTATGTACTATTTGATAATTTGCCTTACTGTGTGTCAAGTAGCCCATAAAGTGGGTAGACCCACTTTATGGGGTTAAGTTGGTTAATTAATAAAGTGGGTCATTTGTTTTTTTGTTAAAAATTTAAGGCTTATGGACATACCTAACCTATAGGCTAAGCCTTGATTGGGCCATGATCAAATCAGGCTAAAAAGACAAAGATTTAATTTAAGCTCAAAATTTAAAGCCTAAGTCCTACATTTTTTCAGGTAGGTTCAGGTCAAGCTAGTTGTGGACTATAGTGTGATAGACCAAAAAACCCAAATTCATTCAAGGCTTCTAAAATGAGGCTTATGTTTGATGAAAGTTTGGCCTATATCTACTTTTTACGAACTAAGCTCAGATCAGGCCATAATTGGACCAGACTAAAAAGGCCCACATTAGGTCAAGTTAATGATGCTGGTTGCAAACTATAGTGGGTCATGTTAAGCCAACCTTTTAATAGCAAAAATTTTTTTTTAGAAAAATTTAAAGGCCACGGGTTAGCCCAAGCCCATAAGGCTTTGTGGCCTTTTAGGCCTTGTGGGTGTTTTTTATAAGCAAGTTTTTTGGCCTTGATGCTCGTGGGCTAGAGTTTAGAGGGTAGGTTGGGCCAAATTGTTAGCTTTAGGCATGTTGAACTCTAAGACTTTGTCAAATATGGTAGTCTTGACTTTGGTTTCAAATTAAGTTGAAATCACAATGAGAAATTTTTGTAAGCTAGACTTTGCATCAAACTTGGATTTCAAGATTAAAATCCAAGTGTGTTTAGTGAAGTCATCCACTATAGTGAGGAAATAGTGGTGACCCTGTAAGGAGGCAATCTTTAGGGGCCCCAAATGTCCATGTGGGCTAGCTTAAATGGCTTATAAGGAGTCTCCACATAGGAGGTTTGTTGAAGTATGTCAAATTCAACATACAAACTTGCCAAGTCGAACTTCAAGACATTGTCAGATATGATAGTGTTTACTTTAGGGTTAAATTAAATTGAAATCATGATGAGGAACCTTTGGATGCTAGGCTTTGCGTCAGACTTGGGTTTTAAGATTAAAATCCTAGTGTGTCTAATGAAGTCAGCCACTATAGTGAGGAAATAGTGGTGACCCTACAAGGATAAGGTATTAAGGCCCCCCAAATGTACATGTGGACTGGCTTAAATGGCTTTTAAGAGTAGGTCATGTTGTTAGGAAAAGTTAATTTATGTTACTTAACCAAATGACATTAATCGCAAATCAAAGATTTATTATATTTGATGTAGGGAAAATGTTTACAAGTTGTTTTATTACAAGCATAGAAGAATGCCCTAGTCCAAAGTGCCATAGGTCAAACTTCATATGTGTAGTATTGGGTAAAGAAACAAAATTTGTGCAAAAAGTGAGAGATAATAAATTAATGAAGAATGTAGAGACTATTGCAAACCTCATCATACCTAATTATCATTCGAGAGTGAAGATTCTATATGATACAAGAAAAAAGCGAAAATATGAATGTGCATTTCAGTGAATTTGCTAGTTTGTGTGCAAAGATCAAGTTATACTTTAAATTTGATATGTAAAGAATATCAAATAAAAGTCTTTGGGAAAGTAAATGGTGCTTGAAAGATCCACCACTATGAAAAAGCAATTAGGAAGTTTAATAGAAATAGGTGGGATAGGTTTATAAATAAAAAAAAAAATTACTTATTTGAGTAATGTGAGTGACACCCGTGTTTATGATCCAAGCGTTAAAAGAATGATAAATATTACTTATTTGAGTGATGTAAGAAAAAAATTATGTGTGTGATGTTCAAAGTGGTGGGTATAGTTACTATGAAGAATGCATGTCAAATTTTAATTTTTTGGATTAAAGTGAGCTAGCGGTAGTCATCATGAATAAGTTTGGAGAACGAGCCTTGATTAAAGGTTACAGTTGAAGAGGTAGTAGTAGTGACAAACTCCAGATGATCACCAGAGACTATATGCATTGTAAAACTTGAGTTCTTAAGCTTATGGTTTAGGGGGGATATGTGTTTGAGATAGTAAGTGTCAATAATATAGTTGAGATTACCATAGAAGGTGAATTTGGCAGATTACTTTCCATTACCCCGATCTTTACCTAAAACATTAAAGATTCCACCTTGATAATTGAACATCGACCTTGAGAACCAGAATTATGGTTAAATGGCCTCTAGGTGTTGTTCTTATTTCTTGCTTTGAGGGTAATGGATTCTCTACGAGTACCATAAATCTTTCTTTCTTATTGAAGAGTTTGAGAGAAAATTTTGTTAATTAAAGGCATGGGGTCCAAGAGTAGGATTTGAGTTTTCATGGTGTGAAAAATATTATGAAGGCACTTTAGAAAATATGTGACGTTTATTTTCTTTGTATTGTTTCATTTACCTGGTCAGGTTATAAGTACGGGGAATTGAATAAAACAAGTGGGAGTAGGACAAATGGATTCAAGCTCTTCCCATGATGTTTTGAGATGAGTAAAGAAGTAGGACATGGTTTTATCACTTTGTTTCATGGAGTGTATCTCTTAAAGGACATCAAAATTCCAAAAATGGTCCCCCTATAGAATATCTCTATTGAAGGTTGAGCCCAAGATCCCTAACACTATTACTATATATGGTGCTTTGGGCAATGGAAGGTGAAAGAGTAGGAGTAATCCAAGAAACCACTATATTATTACATTATTTGTTGAATCAAGAAGTGCATCATCTAAATGAGATGCTTCTATTAACAAACTTGAATTTGTTCTTGGATAATAAAGTGCGTTTTATAATTATTACCATTGACAAGGGGAAAGACAAAAATATCATTAGGGTTTTCACCCAAATGAAGATAATTGGGACTAGTGAGGTTTTAAGAGGGATCAAAATTGACTTCAAAATCATTGACAAAAGTTGAAGGAGACTCTACCATGGCAAAGAATAGGAGTTCATGCAAAAGCGAGAAAGAAAATTATAATATAATATTATCAATGCATTAAACATGAAAAAGATAATCATCATTCAATCACTTAGGAAAACCTTTACATGTAGGTGTAATATATAACTTATAATAGAAATGTTTCCTTCAAAATTGTCATATCATAACCAATAATTAGTTGTTTAATTACCTAACTAACCCTTAGATGTATAATCTAATAGAACATTCCATACCACAAGTTGCATCGCCCAAAATGAGGTGGCACTTAAGAAGATATGTATTTATTCCACACATTGTTTTGTTCATTATGAAATGTATGCTTTTTATAAATATGATTTATTTTTTGCAAGCTTGAGAACATGAATTGTCCTTGGATCCTAATGATTATTTTAAGATGACATATGTAAGTTATTAATTTAAATATCAATTATCAATTCTATATTAAAAAAGAAGTTTTGTCACATAGGCAGATGTCACAAAGCATCATCATATTCATTATTTTTTTAACCTAAATTATATCAATTTTTTTGGTTTTTTAAATTCATAAAAGCACAATATTTTATTTAATTATAGTAATTAAGATGATTATAATAAGTATATTTTGATTAAATTAAACAGTTAAATCATTAAATCTTAAATAGATTTTGATTTTATATAATATGGTAATCAACTTATTAAATTGTACGGAATGTTTTTTATAATTATGGTTACTTTTTATTTATTATCACAATTTTATAATAATTTTCCGTAAACATGTATTATAATCATAATAAATTGTTATGTTGCCTTAAATACTAATTAACATAATAATAATAATATAATAATAATAATTTTTTATCGCCAATTTTTATATTTATTATCATTATTTTATTATTTTATAATAATTGATAATATTTATGTATTATAATGATAATCATGATAATAAATTATTATATTACACTAAATACTAATAAAAATATAATTAATAATAATGATCAACATGTTATATATATAGATGGCGTATCATATGAGAATGATTTTCTTAGGTAAGAATGAGAATGACAAATCTCAACCGTTAAATTAAAATAGTAGGCTTAGATTCAAAAAAACCGTTAAATTAAAATATTAGGCTTAGATTCAAAAAAACCGTTAAATTAAAATGGTAGGCCTAAATTAAAAAACCTACTTAACAATTCATTAAAACATCACGTGACCATTAAATCTATAAAAGATCCCAATTATCACATTCTAAAATATTCCAATTATCACGTCAATCTTCTTCAAAATTGTTATCTTGAGATAATTGAAAAGATATTTTTAAAATCATCTTCTTATTAATACAATATTTTACTATTTTTAAAAAAAATAGGAAACCCTTAATTTACTATTTTAAAATAACAAGTCAATAATTTATTTATCTACCGTTAATAATTAACATAATAATTTGTTTTTTAAAATTGTAGAGAAATGACATGCATGTATGATCAACGACATAATAACTCTATATTATCATTTTTTAAACTATCTAATATTATATTATTGATGAAAGAAAAATAAAATTTAGGAATAACACATCCGCAGGTCCCTGAATTTTTTTGAGTTTTTTTTTTAAATAGGTCCCTAAACTATAAAAATTTGTAATTAAGTCCCTAATCTTTTCCAATTTTTGTAATCAAGTCCTTGGGGTTAATGGTACATTTACAAACCGTTAAATTATGCCCAAGTACCTAATTACAAAAATTGAAAAAGATTAGGGACCTAGTAAAAAAAAAACTCAAAAATTATTTAATATGAAAATTTTGTGTGTTAAAACTTTTTTATTTTGAAATGTTGGGAACAATATTCTGTAAAATAATTACATATAGAAAAATAAAAAAAAGGAAAGTTATAACCTTTTCTAAAAATTAGAGTTGTCAAAATTGGCCTAGACCAATGGCTTGGTGGGACAGGCCAGGTTAGGCTAGATTGGGCTTTTTATTTTGAGGCTCAAAAAGAACGGGACCAATTTGGTTTGACTCGATGGGCCAAACAATCGGGGCGGGCTATAAAAATGTTGGCCCAAAAGTTAGCGACCATATTTGACTTGGTATTTTTTTTATTTTTTCTCACAAAAAATATAAAATTTATGAAAAAATTTGAATGGGTTAATTTGGCTCGGCCTTTTAGGCCAGAAAGGCCAAAAAATCTATGCCCTATATGAAAATCAACTCAGCCTAGCTTGATTTTCAAACTTTGGCCTATTGGGACGGTTCAAGCTGAGCGACCTATTATGACAACTCAACTAAAAACACAGCTCCATCCTTGAATGTCAATTAATCTTTCCTATATAATTTGCTATATATATGCGTTATTGTATAGGGTGACTCAGCGGTTCTTTTAAATTATAGGATAAAGAGAAACCCTAAAAACAAATTTATAGCGTGTGCAAATTACTGGACATGTCTCTCATTATTAAGTTTTATTTATGGATAATACATTTGTAGGTCCCTGAACTTTTTGGCTTTTTTTTAAATAGGTCACTAAATTATAAAATTTGTAATCTGTCCTTAATCTTTTCCAATTTTTGTAATTAGATCCCTGGGTCAAGAGGGAATAAAGAATATTCTGTCAAGTTAACGGTTTGTAAACTCTAGGGACTTGATTACAAAAATTGGAAAAGATTAAGGACTTAATTACAAATTTTTATAGTTTAAGGACTATATAAAAAAATCCAAAAAGTTCAGGGACCTATAGTTGTATTATCCCTAAAATTTATCAGGCTGGTGACTATTAAGATATAATGATTTATAAGGATGGTAAATGTTAGGAGACAAAAGCAAAGTGGTAATAGAGAAAAATGATTTCTTTTTTGTGCATACACATAAGATGGAAATTCAATTACTTAAAAAGTAAGATCCACAATAAATTTAGTCAATTCAATTGTTATATTAAACACTTTGGTCATAAAAACTAATCTTATCATATTGTGAATACTTTTGACTAAAAAGAAAATTACCTTCCTATCAAGGTCTATGACTTGTCCATCAAATGGAAACATAACAATTTGAAGAACATTGGCGTTATAATTGGGATCTTTTAGAGATTTGATGGTTACGTGAGGTTTTAATGAATTATTAAGTAGGTCTTTTAATCTAGGCCTTGCATTTTAATTTAACGGTTGAGATTCATTATTCTCATTTTTGAAGAAGATTGGTGTGATAATTAGAATATTTTCAAACGTGATAATTGAAATCTCTTAGAGATTTAATTGTCTCAGGTTTCAATGAATTATTAAGTAGGTCTTTTAATCTAGACCTTCCATTTTATTTTAACGATTGAAATTTGCTATTCTCATTCTCACCTAAAAAAGCTATTCTCATAAGATACACCCCCATACATGCACAAAGTAATTAATATTATTTTAAATTAAGGTAATTATATTTTTTTAAAATTAATTTGAATAATTACGATCAGCATATAATATATAATCTTCTTCCTTTGGCATTTTTTTCTTCAACCACTCCTCATTCTTCAATGTTTTTTGGTCCTATTGTTGGTTCTTCTATAAAAGTTCACCATTAATGATGAAAATAGAAAAAAAATTATGAGTAAGTCAATGTTTTTCTTTTCCTTCTTCATTATTTCTTCCTCTTATTTTTTATTCTATTATTAGATACTTCTACTTTTGCTTTACCATTGTCCCAACTATTCTTTTATTCCTCACCATTGTCCCAACTATTATTTCCTTCTTCTTTAAATTAGGTTGGAATCTCGCACATTGAGGGTGAAGTGGACTCTTCAAAAATTAGAATCTCGTCATCCAACGGACTTAAAGGTTGTCTATGCTAAAGTTGGTGAAATTAACGATGACGGGCAAATGTCATTTAAAATAATCTCTGTAAAGTTGTCAAGGAAGAGCACGATTAGTATTTAATAGAGATATTTCCTATTTTATTTATATATGTAGATTGTTATTTTTAATTATGTAAAATTATTACTTTATTATATTTAATTAAAATTTAAAATTTTGACTTTTAATCAACTTTCTTAACTTAAATTTATCTTTTATAGATTTTCATCAACTTTATTTAGTTATATAACATATAATTTTTCTTGTTGAAATGTAAATATATTTTTTTCATTTTCTAATTCATAAAAGTTCATAATTATTTTAATTTAAGTGATTATAATTAGAGTGATTTTCATGAATATTTAAATTGATAACGAGTATATATTCTGATTTGAATTACTTAATAACATGAATATATATTATGATTCAAATCTATAGTGGATTTAAATTAAGAATTCTCATAAGATTTATTTTAATTTTATAATACAAGTATATAATTGGTAATTTAAACTATATATATGTTGTTTAAATGTTTTTTAGAAACTATAATTTTAAAACTATTATAAATTAATCAAAAAATATTTAAATCAATCCATTAATATGTACAGTAATAATTTAAATATATTATTTTAAAAATTTAGAAACTATAATTTTAAAAATATTATAAATTAATCAAAACAAATATTTAAATCAACCAATTAATATTACTGTAGCAATTTAAATTAATTAATTAATATTTATTAAATAATGATATTTGAATGATTAGCTTTTACATAGAAAAAAAAATAATACAATCAATAAATTCCAATATGATTATAACTGTAGCTATTGAAATCAAAATATGTAATTTAAAACCTAATAATTATTTGTCAATGATAACTGTTTACAATCACGCTGATAAAAATTAAAAAAAAACTGTTTACAATCACGATGTAGATGATTTTAAAGTTATAATTTAAAATTATGTGTTTTCATCAAATTTATTTACTCAATTATATATATATATATACACACACACACACACGAGTAAGTGCGTATATTTTCTACAAGCAGTAAAAGAAAAATAAAAGAAACAAGATATATGTTTTGGCGTCCTTTTGTGTTGTGTAATGATATATATATTTTTTTCCATAATTCTTATCCACAATTTCGGCAAAGTAAAATTTTTTTGATATACAATTTTTACTTTGCCAAAAATATTTTACGATATTGAGGAACGAAAGAAAGGAACATTGGTTTGTTTTGTAATGGCATAGATGGGTTCTTGGACATATATTAATTTATTTTTATTTTTGCTGAAAGCAAGGTATTCTCACAGACAGAAATTATGAGACTAATTCCTTTTCCTACAGGTACTGTTCTATTTACATAGTCGAACTTTGTCATATGTTTAAAGGACTCAAGTTATTAGCGACTTGTGCCACACCTTGTGGATATACATATTGAATTATTGTTGCCTTCAATTTTATATTTAAAATTTTAATATCTCCGCGCATATTTAATAAAGCTTATTTTAAATTTTTAGACAACTTTGAAAAAAAAGAAGAGTATTTCCCTATAGTTAAGTTGACCAAATATGTTATCGTTTAGTTTGCTTTCATCTTCATGGACTCCAAACACGCGACGTAACCAGTGAATTTGAAGAGATTGAACAGTTTGGTTTGAAATTCCTGTCTCCAAGCCTTGGCCCCAAGTGAACAGTAAAATATTGATGGTGAAACTGTAGGAAAAGGACTATTCTCCAACCTTGTACTGATGAATTCTGAGATTAGATTCTCTTTTGGGTCACTTAAGATTTGTTTTGCCATT
The DNA here is from genome assembly GCA_004329165.1 of Spatholobus suberectus. Lineage (NCBI taxonomy): Eukaryota > Viridiplantae > Streptophyta > Magnoliopsida > Fabales > Fabaceae > Spatholobus > Spatholobus suberectus. The sequence goes on along the minus strand of CM014730.1, from coordinate 45,310,753 downwards.
TAATTGTTGGCTTGTCTTAGTAAGCACAGGCAAAAGGCCAAAGAGCAATTGATGTTGATTCTCAGAATTCGTGAAACACCGACTCACCAAAACATGCTTCCAAATTTCGCTAATCGTCAAGAGCAAGGTTCGTACTTTCTAATACGTACCAAAATTTAGGTATTAAGAATATTAATCAAAAGAAAAATATTTTAGCAAAAAAAAATTTAAATTTACAATAAACACGTGTATAATTAATTCATATATAATTCTAAAAAAATAAATATTAAAATTTTGAAGAAAACACATTTAGAAGTATAAAGATAGGCGAATTTAAATTTAAAAAAATAATTAAGAATTACATATCACATATGTCATTTTTTAAGGGCTAATAATTAAGTGACCAATCACCAATATATTCAGCCACTTTTGGGAAAATAAACTCTAATTTTACAGAGATAAATTACTTGAAAATATTTTACACCTGAAAAATGGAAAAATATTTTCCATAGAAATTTGATATTTGATTAGGTAGATGAATTGAAAATATCCAGATAAATAGGTAATTGATTAAGCAAATTTAAGAATTGTATAATCAGATTTTATAAGTACACTGACAGGAGAAATAAATAAGAAAGCTAAAAAAAATTAGAGTTTAATTTTTATATACAGGGTAAAGATTTTTATAACGTAAGCTAATAAGAAATCACCCTAATTTTATCATACATAATAATCTATTATTAGATGATAATGTAAAAATCTTTACACTATCAATGTATTTAATTAAATTCAAAAAATTAAGAGCATTTATATATCATAAAATTTCTAGTTAAAGAAATAATTTTTAATTAAGAAGGCATGTATATATAAAACATAAATGAAATATATAAAGAAATTATCTCACTTTTAATGAGCCTTAAATAAGTTTTTAATCTCTATAATATATATATATATATATATATATATATATATATATATATATATATTATTTTGATCCTCTTATTTTTTTTGGCTTGCGTCTTTGTTGTTGTTGTTTTTTTCCAATTTAGTCTCTCGCCTTATTATTTCAATCCCTATAAAATTATAAACCATTGATATAAATTCATTTTATATTGGAAGATTTTCATTTTATTCTTTATTATTTAGGAAACATCAGGCTTGGTATCAAATTACTATTTATTGTAACAAATCTCTATTACCAAATCCATGGCGTTAGGGATTAAAATGAAAAAAAAATAAATAATAAAGACACAAATAGGAAAAAATCATGAGAACCAAAATCAAAACCATATATTACGGTGACTAAAAAGTTATTCAAGCTTCAAAAAATGTATTTTTGTAGACGCACAAAGATAACACAAGAAGGGAGGTTGAATTGTGTTATCGCAAATTTTCGCAATTCTTTTGTTAACTATGTATTGTCTGAAATAAGATCAAAAATATTTTCAAAAGCGTTTTATAAGACAGATGAAAACTGAAAGACAAACCGGAAGGCACAGAGAATTTATATTGGTTTGTTTCACCCTAGAGACTACGACCAGTTCTTGGCAATAACCAAGTTTCACTAACTTTTTCAAGTTACAAGTATTCTTTCCACAAGCCTTTTCCGGCTCAACCCAAGTTATCTTTCACTTGCCTCTCCAAGCAAACACCCAAGTATTCTTTGAATCAAAGTCTCTTCAGACTTCCACCAATCTTGTCAAGAAAAAGGTTTACGTGTGAGTTTACCTCACTAGGTTTAACGTCTTATCAGACAAATATACAATGAAATACAAAAAAGAATTTTACAAACAGAGTTTACAAAATCTTTTTCTTTTCTTAAAGCAAATATGATTTTTCAGAATCAACAGCAATTATGATAACAACAACAACAACTCAAAGGAGGTCTCTTCTTCTATTTATAGGCTTTTCCAAAAGTATCTGTTGAGTGTTTTGCAGAAGACGAGTTTCGTCTGATGAAGAGAGTCGTTGGAGCATTAAATGCAGCATTTAATGCTTTTTACCAACTTGTCATATGATAAGATAAAGCAGCCTGCTTATCTTTTTTATTCTTGTACTCAATCTTGTAGCAGTTGTCATGTCTGTTTTCCCATTTTGACATTCGCATACATATTCCTTCTTTTTCGCTGACTTTCCTCGAGAGTAGGTATGCAGGTTTTATACGTTTCGAGGTAGCTTACGCTCTAATTGATGTGTAGATCATTTTAGAACGTTGTCATCGTCTATAAGATTTGTTAGTTACGAAATTTATCTAATCAAAGGATAAGACAATATTCATTTTGAAAACATAAGACAATTGCATGCGAACAAATGATCAGACGATTATGTAAGGACATATATAATTTTAACTGTTTGTTATTATCAAAATATTTGAGGGTTATATATTCGTCCTTTGTCTTAACAATTTTCAAATTGATTATACAATTGTGGGTAATTTCAATAAACTAACATATACCATTTTAATACATATATTTGATACGAATCCTTTTGGTGATGCTTCGGATTGGATTAATTAAGGCCTAATTCGTATAGTGGGCTATCTTGACCCCAAAGGGTGCCATAACCCAAAAAAAATGTAAGTGTTGACTAAAGTTAATGACAAGGTGCAGGATTCCTATGATGTATATGTGAACAACATATTATATCTTAACTTAAAGTAAAGTTATCTTGTCGCCACACCAAGACAAAGTAGCTTAGCCTTTAAGAGGCATTAGGTTTTGTGCAAGAAAAACCAACCTATCTCAAACTCCTATAAATACAATCAATGTCATTGTAATAGGTAAGCATTTATTATATACCGTTACTTTGGTCAAACAGTCACTTACTTAAGTGTCAGAGTGCCTTTTACAGGTACTCACCTTTCACTCACAGTGTCTCATCATTTGTTAGAGAGTTTGATCGTTGTTAGACAATCTCAAATCTCGGTCCTACTTCAATCAACATAAACCAAAGTTTGGTCAAAGTCAACAATCCTAACTTGGACGCATCATTAGTGTCGTTTATGAGAATTCAATAAATCAAATTCTCATCCAACATGGTCAACACTAAATGTTAGACAACTTAGGCCAAGTCTATCTTAGATATTCACACGTAAAAGGTCAACATCCATGTTGGCCTTGGTCCATTTGAAACCCATCACCTCTAACTCGAGTTAATATGATGAGGAATGGATTTGCTGGAGGTGGTAGTTTAGATAAAGCAAGGAAACATGCTTTGCGAGATGTTATAAAAGTGAAAACTTGAAATGATTCCTAAAATATGTAGACAAAAAGGGAGGCCACCCCAACAATCACTTTCTCAAATGTTAATTAAGGGAACATCATCCCAGAGCATGATGACCTAATGGTTATTAGAGTAGGAATAGTGAAAGTCAATGTAGGAAGGGTGTTTGTAGATCAAGAAAGCTCGACTGACATACTATATCATTAGGCTTTTAGTTAGATTGGGATTGGAAAAGAGTAATTAAAGCCTTATGAAAGTGACCTGGTAGGATTCACAAGAGACTGAATCCAGCCTTTGGGATAGGTGGAGATGCTACTCATTGTGGGGGATAAGGTGGTAGAGAAAACCATCCCTACCAAGTTTTGGGTAGCATTTTGCCCAAGTTAATAGAATACTACACTAGGTCAACTCTCTATTAATGCATTAATGACAAACATTTCCGCCAAACATATTGCCATGAAGTTTCTCGATGTAGGAATACAAATATTAACACAATGAGAATATCAACAAGTAGCTTGACATTGTTATAATTTTAGCTTGAAGATCGGTAAAGAAGATAGATAGAGGAAGAGAAAGAGGACAACAATTATGGCTCAAACCAACTTGAGATTCTGTTGATGAATTTGGACCCCAAAATTGATGCAAATGATGAAGTCAAACCTCAAAGACCCTAAATAGTAGGTGATTCTTAACCTTTTCGTGTTGGAGAGTTATAAGAAAAGATTATGAATGTTAGAACTAAGCTACAGTCTGAGTTAAGGAATATGTTCGAAGATTTGTTAATTAAAAATAAAGATTTGTTTGCTTGTACAGCAACTAACATGTCAAGTGTTGATCTTTAGTTTTGTTGCCATAAGCTTTTCGGGAATTCGACTTTTAAGCTAGTAGTACCAAAAAAAAAAAATATGCATGGGGTCAAAAGGCCAAAAAGTAACTCAAAAGTAAACTAACGAGTTGTTGAAAGTTGGATTCATTAGAGAAATCCAGTATGTCACTTGGTTGACCAATGTAGTCATAGTGAAGAAATCAAATAGAAAATGGAGGATGTGTAATGATTATATAGATCTTAATGAGGCTTGCCCTAAAGACCTTTTCCCTTTGCCTAATATTGACATGTTAGTTGAAAACTCCTTTGACTACAAATTATTATCCTTCATGGATGTGTACTTTGGATATAACCAAATCCTTATATATGTTGAGAATGAGGTCAACAACATGACCTTCATGACAAATAAGGGGGTATATTATTATAAGATAATGCCTTTTTGGCTCAAAAATGCTGGGGTGATGCATCATAGGATGATAACCAAGGTCTTCAATGAGATGTTGGGGGACATGATCAAAGTATATGTGGACGACATCATCAACTGATGAAGATCATGCCAAAGATTTGGACAAAATGTTCAACTGACTAAGGCAATACAACTAGCGTTTGAATCCAATCAAATTCACTTTTAGAGTTCTTTCAAAACATTTTTTGGGATATATGTTGACAAACAAAGGGATAAAGTAAACATAGAGAAGTATACGGAAGTCTTAGACATTTAGAGCCCAAAGTCAGTGAAAGAGGTCTATAACCCTCTAGGTTTTACTACTTTTATTAAATAACTTGTTTGCATCATTAATTAAGTGGAAACAGTAAAAAAATCATAAGATTTAATTAAATGATTTTTTTTTGTTATTTCTTGGTTATGTTTTAGGCATTGATTCAACTAAAACTTAAATTATGTTGTAAATAAGTGATGTACATTTATATTGACTTTTGTAAGCGGACAATCCAATTTTGTGTGAGGGTAAGTGTGGTTAACAATAATCAATCATGCTTAACCTATTGGAAAATTTAAAAGTAATTATGATGCTTTGAATAAAATGTTATTATTTTATTATGTGACAAATGCACACCTTATGAGGTGCAAAATTGGAGCAAAGCTAAACATAATGCAATGCCAAACACATTTGAATTTATCAAAATACCTTTTTAAATTCAAAGTCAACACAATAAGACAAATTTTTGCTCTAAACTTTGCAACAAGTAGAAGTTATATGTAAAACAAACTTTTCTTGTACATTTTCAAAACCACCTTTTTAAAAAAATTAAAAGATACATTGTTGAAGATTTTCAAGGCCTTGCTCTCCATATCATGTCACACCCAAATTAAGCACTTTATTGGAGTAGAATTTTTGTTTTTCAATTTCTTTCATAAACTATTTGAATTCAAAATTTACAAAACCTAGTTATATAAGCTTGTTAACACCCTGAATTCTTATTTTCCTTCTTTTCTTTTTCTCTTGTCAACAAGAAAAGATCTCCTCTCTTTCTCCTACTTGGTCGAGCCATCACCACCACCGCACCAAGCTTCCATTTTTAACTACAAATCTTCCATTTTAAGTGCAAAGCAAGTTACCTAGTGCAAGTATAAGTTACTCCTCTTCTAGTTCTTCATTTTCTCCAAGCCAGGCATGGCAACGAGGTGGGGCGAATTTTCGTTCCCCTCCCCCACCCTCAACTCCCCACAATATCCTCGAGCCCGTCCTTGATACCCGATGGGCATCAATTTTGATACTCCATCCCCACCTTTGACGAGGTTGGCTTTTCTCTGCCTTTGACGGGGTTGGGTTTTCTTCGCCCTATCCTGTCCCTGATGTCTCCATAGAACAAATTGTTTTTTGGAAAATTACTTTAAAAATGTAATTTTAGATAAAATATTTTATTTCTAAAAATAAATTTTATCTAAAGTATCTTAGATACTTTTGCAAAAATCGCTAATTTTCTCGCACACAATATTTTTATTCTATAAAATATTACTTAGGTTGAGAGATAAACCACTATAAAAACTATGTTCTTTTCTTTCTTCCCTTATATTGTTTATTTTAACTAACTTAAAGGGAGTTAAATATAAGAAATCACTTTTATTTTAAACAACAGGTTTTATAAAACTATACTTCATCCATAGAACAATACATTTGGTTTGTCTTATATAAGTTAGCTATATTTAAGAATTGCTTCGTCTAAGTGTTTTCAACGTGTTTTCTAAAAGATTTTAGGAACCACAAACCAGCCCCTTTCTTGTGTTTTTTTGTACTTTTACAAGTAGGAATTTCACACTGTGTTATAGTGATGATAAAATGATCATAAAATGCGATGTATGTGTAAAAGGCTTTACTGAAGAGGAAGAAGATTTTTACATCATCATCTAACCTAACTTTCAAATTGAATACCTTGGTTTGAATAACAAGATTATTATAATTTATTGTGAATGTTTTGATCCAAGAAGGAATAAAAGTACAAAGGTTCATCTGCACTATAATATTGTCGATAATAATATAAGTAAATGATATGATTCATTTATCCTTGAACAAAAAACAAGACGTGTATATTATGTCCATTATCCATAAATGTGTAAGGACATGCGTGGTTAGTGTTTAGTAATCACAACAAAACAAGGAGTCATTTGGAGATCAATGACACAAATGATGAATTTTCTTATCAATTTGATGACATGTCTCCTATTCAACTTATTACAATAGTTGAACTTGTACATAGCCTTTTGGATGAAACAATGATAAATTAATTCAAACAAATTGTTGATCTTAAGAATGTTTTCAATGCTTCTAGATGTTGCATTTGAAGTTGAAGAATGTAGTGAAAAGGATGAAAGGGACAAAAAAGGGGATGATAATGAGGACAATGGCAAGGATTAACTTAAGCTTTAAGTTTAGATTATACTCATTCTTCGCACATGTTATGTTTTGCATTACAATTCAATCGTGGCAATAGGGTAAGATGCCCATGACTACATGTCAACTTAAGCTTATACGACTTAGTGATCTGAATGTAGAGATTCAACATGTACATGATGCGTAACATTTTATACAATGATTTGCATTTTAATCCATGTAGGTTTGCTTGCATTTAGCTTATTAGGAATAGTTTTAGTACTAATTTCCTTAGTTTAATCACTTAGAATGCTTGAGGTATGTTTTTATGTTTGTTTGTGGATTTTAGGAAAACTTTAACATGAATTAATTTGGCTTTGGAGCTTAAACATTTAGACTTAGAGTGATTTGAAGCCAAGGAAGAACAATGGAGAGTTTGTTAAAGCTTTATTCAAGCAAAGAAGGGATATAAAGCATCTACACTTGAAGATAAATGTGAATCCTACAACCAGAGAGTGCCACAGGCTACCTGTGGTAATTGCCACAAGTATGTCAGATTACAGGAGAACAACTAAAAAGAACCACGGGCATACTGTGATAAATTCCAGGAGGATACTATGAATGCTACCAAAAAGAACCACAGGTAGACAATGGTAAACACCACAGGCGTGGCACGTGATTGGCGCAAATTTTCATTAGTTTTCTATTTTTAATTACTTTAGGCTTGGACCCTTTTGTAGCCCTAAATATAAATAAACCTTTTAGGCTAAGGAAAAAGGCACCGAACCCTATGGGGAGCAACAACTTAGGAGTGAGGCAATCGTTTTCTTCTTCTTTTCCTTTTTTCTCTAGGTTTGAATGTTCTTTCTTCTTTAATTTGCTTTCTCCATGATTATATCTTCGTAGTTATTCTTTTTCTAAGACTGGGGCCTAGCCCTGGACAACTATTGATGTTTAATTAAATGATCTTTATGTTCTTTTGGTTTCTCCTTTTGATTCTTTTCTCTATTGATTTTATATATGTGAAGCAATTGAATACTAATTTTCATAACTTTAGATGTTTAGGGAAGGACTAAAAGGTAAACCTAATTGTCGGAACCATAGAGAATGAACTTAGGCATTAAATCACGAAAATAGGTTTAATCCTTCAAGGCTTAATGAATTAACAAAGATCTTAATGGGTTTAATTGAACATATCTATCATGAAAGTAGGGGTCAATTTAATTAGATACATCTCTGTATCCTGAAAGGCAACATAGGTTACCTTAAGTTAATTCACCTTCAAAGAAAAATAATATGAACATTTAGATAAGGAGATTAGGTCAATAGGAAGTCATGGTGTGAACCCCCAATCCTAAAACCTTCTTTATCATTAACTTTTTTCTTTTTAAAATATTTTCTTTATTTTTACTTTAAATCTTTATCTTTGATTCTATCTTTAAAATCTATAAATCTTCTCAATCTTTTCTCTCATTTTATCTTTTCGTATCATGATAATTTGGTAAGCGTAAACCATAGTCTTTGTGGATTTGATATTTTATTGCTTGACAACAACTGTACAATTGTGATTTTTTCATATCATTTCACCACCATAAACAACATTACCTTTCACGTTCACTACTCCACCACTGACACAACCCACACTAGCATCAGTCCACCCTATACCAATACTCATGCAACCCACACTTAACATGTTCATCATGATTCCTACTCTAAGAGACAAACTTATTCAATATTTTGAGTTAGGTTCATCTGCAAGTTTCATGAAATCCTAACAACTTCCTTGGCAACAATTGTAGGAGGAGAAGCACCATTGTCAATAGCAATAGCAAGAATGTGAGGATAAGAAGATTGAAGACCACCATCCCACGTCTCATAATCATAAGAGGGATGTTGATAATAAAGTCATCATACGTGTTGTTGATTAATGGTAAGTTTAAGTTTTCTTGGTTCATTTATGTATTTATTAACATTTGATTTTAGATTTGACATTAAATTTTCATTTTTTTTGTAAGTTCATTCCTAGAAGCATAATTGTCGATGTTATAAGGAGTACTGTCTAGAGCTAGTTTTGTGGTCGTAACCATTCATGGAGTGGGACCTTTAAAGATGTCAAAGAATATTGGTTCAGATTATTTAAGGTATGTTGTGTATATTTTATTGTAGTTATTCAAATTGTAACTACATGTATATTTAATGCCTAACTAAATTCATCAGTTTTTTTTAGAGGAAAGAGTTTCATGGAGTCTTTCTGACGATAAGCTTGTCTAGAAGACATTTAACTAGAGATGTCTAAAACATTTGACAAAATATGCTCACAATGGTGAGAAAGAAAAGCTTGAAGCATGGTTGGATGTGGAGGGAGGTATAGGATGGTATTCTTTTCCCTTAAGCTAGCACACCATTCCATAATGTCTTAGCCTAAAACATGATTAATCAGGCTTTAGAGAGAGTTAAAGCAATCCACACCACACTTCACAAGGCTCACAAAGATTTAACATTAGACATGGTATGTATTCATTCCTTAATTACTATCTAGTTCATTATGATAATTGGATGTGTGGTATCGATAAACAAATATTGACTTCTTTGGTAGGCATGACAACTTTGGGGATTAGTGGAACATAGGGACCTATTCTTGGCCACCCATAAAAGCAAGTCTAGCAACTAGGTTGATAATCAATCTTAAGGAACATATATAAGTAATTTTTAACGTATATTATTTTCCTATAGCTTAGTTTTCAAACCAAATATATATCTTATTAGGTTATATTCTTTTAACTAGGACAATTAGTGCCAACAATTGAGTTAACTACAATAGTCGTAGGATGGTTAGGGTTCCCAGGAAATGGATAAGGGAACTCAATTTCAGTTGTAGTAGGATGCTAGTGGGAGTAAGACCAAAGTCAATGTTACAACACCACAAACTTGTCCACCAACCTTGACATGTTGTCTCCTTACTGACACAGGATTCTTAGTCTCCTTGGAGTGGTGAGGTTGCCACCTTATGTGAGCAAGTCTTTAACGATAGGATACGGCTGCCAAAGCTAAGACACTTTTAGTCTAGTTAAGCATTTTCGAAGCTATGTAGAAACCCATAAAAGCTCTAGAGTGCTAGTCAGGCACTGTATCCTATTGTACTAGTTGGCCTCCTCTGCGTGATCATCATTATGATGATAAGGACCATTTGCTGGAGGAAACCTTGTCACTTGATTGTCAACCTTGATTTGTGTTTGTACACAATTTAATATTTATTTGTTTTTGTAACTTTATTTTTTTTGAACACTTAGATATTTTTGTATGTATTACTATTTATGTTATTTTATATTGATTTGTTGCATATTTGACATGTTTTACATTTGATTGTTATATATTTTGATATATTTTATACAATTTTGGTATAATATTTGTTATTTCTTTCAATATATCATATGGAATAAGATTTATTAAATTTTATATACAGAATGCTTTTTTAAATAAAGATAAAAGGTAACGTTAGTTAAGACAACACCAAGGCTGACATTTATGACTAGCCAACCAAGCATTGGCCATACAAACATTACATTGTGTGCAAACGCTACATAGCTTCAACTTAGCCTACACCAAATAGTGTTAGATTGGTCATTGCTACATTTCATATTGACCATTTTCAAATAGCCTTAGTGGCCATCTAGTGTTGACTCAGTTGACGCTAAGTATTGTCCACCATTAATTAACACAAAATTTAGCTTTGACCATTTTACCGTTAACCATGGTTGATGATATATAAGTATTTAGCATGGATTGTTTCCAAGTAGCATCAACCAAAAGCTAGTGCTAATTAAAAAAATTTCAATAGTAGTTTTTTGATCCCATCATAACAAAAATTTTATCTGAAAACCACCAAGAATTTAACATGTGAACAAAAGGGACAACCAACAACTATATGGTGTTACTTTTCATCATATGTAATGGAAGAGGTGATTTAAATTCTTCACTCCTGTAAAAAAGACAAAGGTTTCTTTATGGCATTTACTTAGAAGTATTCTACCAACTCTTGTGTTACAATAGAAAAATTAAAGTGTGAAGGTGGAAAATGGTTGTTACTTATTTGGGCGTGAAAGATGGCAAACATATTTTCCTTGAAATTTTGTATTCCATAGCTAATGTTAGAATAATAATTCCTATACTATGTCATTGATAATGATAATACATTAGAACTTCCTCAACCAATTACAACAAGCAAATTAATTAAAATACATTATTATTATGGTTATGTGATGATGGAAGGATGGACAGAAAGGAAAATTGTGACACCCTTTACTCCGAAACACTCATTAATATATTATTCATGAGAAAAATAAGTTGACGTGAAATTTACGGAATAAAAGCGATATTTTCAAAACTTTTTTTTCACATAGTAAAGGACATCACAATCACGAATAAGCATTTCATATAAACCTCATGAATTAAAAGAAACAACTTTGGCTCGCAAGGCCACACAAACCTATAAGAAGATAAAATCAAAACAAAACATAATTTACAAAATACCAAAACTAAACTATTAATGATGAGTATAAATCCAGCCACAATGTCACACTATTAGATCAACATAAACCCAAAAGAAAACCAAGAAATACGTCTGGATCTTGCTGAACGTCCTCTGTACTCCAATAGCACATAACAAAAACACAACAAAAGACAAGGAGTGAAATACATCTCATATCATGCTTAAAGAATAATAATAGAGACATGTAGAACACACAACATTCGGATAATATACAATTCTCATAAAACAACCATAACATTAGTTGGATGCACATATGAATGCACTGTTCTTTTATTTAATTCCATATACATTTGATACCAATACTGTCGTCAGAAAGTATCCTAAGAGTACATGCTTAAGGTCAAAGGAGCACAACCCTTGTGGTTATCTCCAACTAAGTATTCTTAATTAGCATGATGTCCTCAAGTGACTAGTCAGGGTTGCTAAGCTTTGCACAATACGCCCCAACATCATGAGATCAGCATGAGTCATTAGGTTTTTCCCATTGGGCAACCCCCAAGGCTGGGCTAACCACCGCTCGGGGCTTCCACCATCCAACTCATAATATTTTCCCCTATCACAAAATCTCAATATCATGATACATGTCTCACATATATTATGCACATAATGTCTAAGCGGGTTTTCTCTTTCAGTAACTGGGTACCATCCTCGCCTCTCACGGGCTAGGTCCCACACAAACAAGATACCACTCGAGCACTATCTTTGCCTCTCATAGGCTAGGTCATTCATCATAATAATATCAAGTCATATCACACATCTCATAGCATAATGTCACATGTTAAACATATCATACATCTCATAGCATAATATACACAAGTCATGTTCATAGTTAATTGGAACAAACATCCTTAAGCATAATATCATAAATCACAGTCACAACACAAGTAAAGCAACATTCATAACGTCACGTACTCATTTCCCTTATCCTATATCATATTTCAATCCCTAAGCAATTTAATTATTAATCTCTCAATTCAATTTTTTGATTGCCTAAGCTAGTCCTATTGCTCTTGTACTCCAAAATTTGTATACTTCACTAACAGGAAACTCAACACAAGCATGCTCAATAGAGCATGGGAATGCTTGATCAACCAATTTTAGTGCACTTATTATGGCTTTGTACTTCACTTTATTGAATGTTTATTGGCTTAATATTAGTGTTCTATTTGAATTTTGCATGTTTGGATTTAATTGGGCTTTAATGAAAATCTTAATTAATTTTTAGATTTTTATAGGTTTTGACCTTTCATCCTTGTTTAGGTTATAACTTGGGCTACAAAGACGCGTTTGAGGTGATCTTGCTATCTATGGAAATCTTAAAGAAAAATCTACAACTTTCATGAAGAATGTTGGAACCAAAGACGTAGAAGCATCTAAACCCTCAAAGTTTTGAAGATAACAAACTTATTAATGTTCAAGTTTTTGTTTAAGGACTAACCTTGTCACAGCAAACAAGTTACTCTTATATGGACCGTCCAGTAGACGTGCTAAAGAAGACCGTCTAGTAGACGTGCTAAAGAAGACCGTCTAGTAGTTGTGCTAAAAAGGACCGTCCAGTGGACGTGCTAAAAAAGATTGTCTAGTAGACGTGCTAAAGAAGATCGACCAGTAGACGTACTGAAGATGATCGTCTGAAGCTAAAGCTTGTCTCTTAGAACAAAATCAAATATCAGATGCATTCAGACAAAAGCTTCTAACAATAAATCTTTAAACGACTGAGTCTTATTTAAACATCCAATTTACTTATGTTCGTTTTTCCTCGAAACTAACATATTATCATTCTAGTGATCTAACATTTAAATTGTTTTCAAGCATTAAACGTAATTAGATTCACTCTAGTGCAAAGGCGCAACAAAACAGATAAAGCAAGTCAACTTATCAAGCTGCCACGCCGAATGAAGAATGCTCAGAAAAGCAGACCGCTAGCACAGTCTTGCGCTTTCCATTTTAGTGCAAGTGTAAAAGCTGCCACACCTGATGTTTCTGAAAGCATAGTTTGCACGCCTCTCCTTGTGCAATGAAGTCAAGTCTTCCACAACAGATCTTTTTCCCTAAAGACTATATATATGCACCAAGGAAAAAGCGAAAAAATATAGAACTGCGATACGTGCTAACTCGTGAAAATCTTAGCGAGCATAAAAAATCTTTTGTACTTTATCTATAAGCGTCCATTGGACGATTGTGAAAAAGCCTTGTAAAAATATTCTGAGTGTTTGAGCTTAATCTTTCAAATCCTCACTACGTGAATTGATACCTTTGTATAAACACTTGTTTGTGTTGTGAAAGCCTGGAGAGGCTTAGTGAAAAAGAATACTTGGGTTAAGCAATCTAGGGTGATTACTTTGTAAAGCCTGAAGAGGTCGCAAACAATACTTGTAACCTAAGGTTGGTTAGTGGATACCTTTTGGGTGAAGGGACTGGACGTAGCTCAGGTTGATTAAGCTAGTATAAAAATCCTTTGTGTTATATTTCTCTCTATCCCTTAGCTTGAAAACGCTTTCAAACTTATTTATATTGTTTTAAAAAGTTTTAAACACACAATTCAACCCCCCCTTCTTGTGCGCTTTTCTATTTCAAAGAAGTCGTGAGCTTATTTGGCCTAGATCTTGGACAAACTTGGACTTAAAGTTGGAGATGTTATTTTCCACTGGCAACTTGACATAGTTGCGGTATTTTGAGCATATCTTGAGTTATAGACATTATTTTTAGGTGATTCCATAGCCATTAGTTAGCTAACATCTAGGGAGATGAAGATCACAAATCCTAATTCGATCATCTCTCTACTAGTTTGTGCTCACAAAGGTGACGTTTTCTATCAAGAAGGTAAGCACTGGTGTGTTCATCACTTTGGAGATCGCAAAATTGTGATTTGCGAGCAAGGAGGTTGTCCTCCCTAAACTCCATAAGGTCGCGTTCCTACTATCTTAATTTCCAATTGCCTAACATTCTACTCCAAAATGGGGATTTTCTATCAATTTAAGTTGTTCTCATTTAAGCCTAATCCTTTAATTCCTTACCAAAAATAAGGGAAACCTTCAAGTTAACCTAAACCCTCACAACAATCTTGTTCTACCCTTAAACAATCATAGGTTCAATCAATTCATATCAAATTCATCCTAAGGGAAACCAATATCACCACACATTCATGCAATACACATGAAGAGAAATAATTACAATTGATAGCAAACCATAACATACAAAAGACATTATAATTAATCTTTAGGAATTCAGTCCCAAAGAGTCATGGGTTTGGGGAGTTTGCATTTTCCTCCACAATCATAATCAAACACAAATAGATATCCAAAACAATTAGGGTCTAGGGCCAACCCCTCTACCCATGACTATTGTTATACCCATGAACAAGATAGTCTCACTCCCCCTTACTTCGAAAAAAGTGAGACTTCAACAACAGGGAAGAAGATGGCTTGACGATGTCTCCCACTATCTCATAATCATTATTGTAGCGACCCTTGCATGGGTTCCTACAACGACATAGGTTCTGAGAGAAAGCGAGAATGAGATAGGAATTGTGAATTAGGTCTAAGAGACCTTATAAGCATTCTTAAAGATAAGTTGGGTTGCAAAAGATAGTGGGCCATGCCAAACTAGAAAAAGACCCAATTAACATAACCTTTCAAAATTTTATTTATTTTTTAAAAATATTTTAATTATAAAACCCTTTTTTAATCTCTCTGTATTATTTTTCCCAAATACTATTTATTAAAATACAAACAACAAACATCACAATTATATATTTATATACATACAGACTAGTATTTTAGGCTTGCAACACACAGGATAAATATTTATTTTATATAACTATAATTTATAATAATTAAATACTTTTAAATATATAAATTATATTATAATTAAAATTCATAACAAATAGATATTTTTGAACATATAAATTATATTTTAGATTTATGATAAACAATTTATATTGTGATGCCAAGTTATTTTTAACTATTGATAATTACTTTTAAAAAATATTGAAATTTAATTTAGAACTAAAATAAAAAGAATATATTGAAAAAGATAAGAGGTTGAGAAAAATTCCTAAAAAAATTTTTGTCGAAAAAATCAGATAAAAGCGTTTTTGTTGAAGAATAGCTCCTGAAAACACTTTCGTTCAAGATAGTTATATATATATATATATATATATATATATATATATATATATATATAGGTCAAGATCTGTTGACACCAGGTGTTAAAGTTAGTCAAATTACACCTTCAATAACTTTTTGTAGAATGCAAATTTAACCAATCCAATCGTTGAATTTGATGTTCTTATAAATTAGATTAAGTATACAAAATTTCATATAATTCTAAAATTATTTAGTAGTTCATCGCATCACATTATTTTAACGTACAATATGATATTAAAATATATGTAAATACTCAATGTTAGATAACATATCTAGAAAAGTCCAAATTATGTGAAATTTGATATACATGATCATAAAGATAATATCATACAATTTAACGGTTGAATTTGTTAAATTTGCATTCTACAAAAAGTTATTAAAGGTGTAATTTGACTAATTTTGACACCTGGTGTCAATGAATCCTCACCATATATATATATGTGGGGCAGGATCCGTTGACACCAGGTGTAAGAGTTAGTCAAATTACACCTTTAATAACTTTTTGTATAATGCAAATTTAACAAATCCAGTTGTTGAATTTGATATTCTTATTAATTAGATTAAGTATATAAAATTTCATACAATTCTAAAATTATTTAATAGTTCATTAAATCACTTTATTTTAACGTACAATATGATATTAAAAATATGTAAATATTCAATGTTAGATAACATATCTAAAAAGGTCCAAATGATGTGAAATTTGATATACATGATCATAAAGATTATATCACACAATTCAATGGTTCAATTGGTTACATTTGTATTTTACAAAAAGTTATTGAATGTGTAATTTGACTAACTTTGACACCTGGTGTCAACGGATCCTAACCTATATATATATATATATTGTGAAATTTTGTATACTTAATATAATTAATAAGAACATCAAATTCAATGGTTGGATTGATTTAATTTGCATTTCACAAAAAGTTATTGAAAGTATAATTTGACTAACTTTGACACCTGGTGTCAACGGATCCTGACCCTATATATATATATATATATATATATATATATATATATATATATATATATATATATATATATCATGAAGGTGAGACAATTCGACCAACCAAGCATGAAATTTAAGTTAGTATTTGTGCGTTTGAATTTTGAGAACTTTTCATGGAGCACGTGGTTAAACTATAAAGTTGAGGCGAAGTTCAAAAGGAATATATCATTTTTCTTTTTTTTTCTTTTTTTTTATTCTATCATGTATTATATTTGTTATTTTCTTCTTCTATTTTCTTTCTCTACCACCATACACTCTAAAACTGAAATACGAAAAAGCGCACAAGAAAGGGAGTTGAATTGTGCCTTGTAAAAACTTTTTCTAAATAAGTAGATCAAACAAAAACGTTTTCAAGCGTAAGGATAGAGAGAAGAAAAACATAGAAGGTTTTATACTGGTTCACTCAACCTGAGCTACGTCCAGTCCCTTCACCCAGGAGGTTTCTACTAACCAATCTTAGGTTACAAGTATTATTTGTGGCCTCTTTAGGCTTTACAACGCAATCTGCCTAGATTGCTTAACCCAAGTATTCTTTTACACTAAGCCTCTCCAGGCTTTCACAACACACAAGTGTTTAAAGAGGAAGGGTCAACTCACGTAGTGAGGATTTGAAAGATTTAGCTCAGGATCACTTTGAGGATCTTTACAAAATTTTGCTATCGTCCACTGGACGCTCTTAACAGAGTATTACAAAAGTTTTTACGTTCTAGTTCTTTTTGACAGACTTCGCCTTTTTCTATTCACCTTTTTGTTTTTCGTTGTTTTTCTACAATTTTCGTTGGTGCACGTATATATATATAGTCTTTAGGAAAAAGATCCGTTGTAGATAATTTGACTCTTTACGCAATGAGAAGCGTGCAGACTATCTTTTCAGAAATGTCAGGCGTGGCAGTTGTAGACTTGCACTACAAGGGAAGGTGTAGGACTGCGCTGGCGATCTGTTCTTCTAAACCTTCTTCATTTGTCTTGTCAACTTGATAAGTTTACTTGCTTTATTTATTCTGCTGTGCTTTTGTACTGAATTGATGTTGATGCTTCAAACAGATTTGAACGTTAGTTCACTGGAGTAGTAATATGTAATTTACAAGGCAGACTTAGTATAAATATAATTGATGTTCAGACTAAAAACTTAGCAGTTTGAATATATGATCTTGGAGACTTGGACGATCGCCTCCAGTTTGTTCAACTAGATGGTCTTTAAACACGTCTACTGGACGGTCTTAGACACGTCTACTGGACGGTCTTTAACATGACACTGGATGGTCCTTGTTGGCGAGTCTTCTTCTTAGCTGTGACAAGGTTAGTATATACGCGCAAATACGAACATTAATACGCTTTGTTATCTTCAAAACTTTGAGGGTTTAGACGCTTCTACGTCTTTGGTTCCAACAATCTCCCCATTTTTGATGATGACAAACCTTATTAATTTTTTAAGTTTTTGCTAGAAAATAAAGAAGCATATAAAGAAGTTTTCGAAAGACTTACTATGCTCCCCCTGAGTCGGATATACCAAGTTTTGTATATTTGAGACACAGGATATCAGCTTGAATCCATATCAAAAATCATATCAAGTATTAAGCATATTATATAACAGATATAGGATTTAATATAGGCAGAGCAGTACTTGAAGTAAAGTAGATCAACTTGTATTTTATTTAGCTGTTTAGAGCATAAAATTTGACAAGAATATATGCACAAAAAAATGTGACAAAGGCAAAAAGGAAAAAAAAACATAGAACATAGTATGAAAAAAAACATAGAACATAATGCTTTCTCCCCCTTTGTCATTATAAAAAAAAAAGAGTCGTCATCACAATCACTGTGGCGACGGCGAAGGAGGAGAAGGTTGAGAAGGATGGAGGAGGGCTTGTTGGTTCTAAAGAATTTGGTGAAGAAGAGTGAAAATAGGTTAAAGTTGGGTGGCAACATATTGTTGAATGGCGGGGTCAATAGATGGGATAGATGAAGGGGCGGAAGTAGAGATAGGAAGGCTGGCAGAGGTTTGGGAGCCAGGAGTAGGCGATGGTGAAGGTGTAGGTGAAGCTGGTTGAGAGGGTGGAAGAGCTTCAGAGGGGGGAGGAGGTGCTTCTAGAAACTTTAGGTTTGGCACGTCAAGTTGATAAGGTCGAGGAGGGGTCCAAGGGTAGGGTGGTTGAAAGGTGTTGATGTGAGTAAGAGCAGCAATCAAAGTGTATAGGATAGAAGTTTCTGTACCAAGAAGTGGACGCTCATCTGGTGGACGACAAAGGCAGCTAAAGTGTCTGAAAAGTGAAAGACACGAGTTGGACGCTGCGTGAATTCACAGTTCGTTGCAGTTGGGATATCGGCCTTATCGTCTGTTGAAACGCCATTGCTGGACGCTTCTTGTTCGCATAGGAACATATGTTGATGCCAGAAGCGTTCAGCATCGGTCTTGTCCATGTCTGTATGAAGACGCTGAGCTAAAAACCATGCAAGGGAATGGGTTGGATGATGTTGAATTGCAACTCTAGACGGTAAAGGCAAAGATGGTGCCTTGGTCAGAATTTTCTTCTTCTTGTGATTTTCATCGATGATTGGCAGTCTTGGACAGACTGGGTCTAGTTGGATGCAGATGGATGTGGAAGGTCGGATATGTTGGGATGGTGGAATGAACAGCTGATACTTCAAAAACGCCGAACCTTTGAGAGTGTTACAGAACATATGCTCAAAGGCGGATGGAAAGAATCCATCTTCTTCCGGATCTATAGGCCGAAACTTCAAATCTGCAAGCCTTAGATGAATGATCCGCTCGTCTGTTGGTCCTCTTTGTTGTAGAGCTTTCTCGGTATCTTCGACTGGAGGTACTCTGTGTTGAAGTACTCCAGGAGGATGAGCATTAATGCGCCAAGCTCGTACAACTCTAGGATACCTCTGTCTAATAAACCACTTAAGCGGCAAGTGTTCAATGGCTTCAGAAGGTAGTGTCAGGTATTCGTCCGACGGCTGATGGACGTAGTCGTCCATGTACTTCTCCATGACGATCGGAGAGTAGTCAAAACCGAAGTCTGGTTCAGGAAGCTCTGGACGTAGAATGATGGCATTGTCGTCTAGGAGGTTTTGAGAATTTCTTTCAACAAACAGTAGAGCCCATTTCTGTTTGGTTTGTGCCAAGGTTTCTGAAGAAGGGGTAGGGAAGGGGATGATGGTTAAGGAGGGAGATGATTTACGAGGTTTAATGGAGAGGTAAGTTTTTGAGATACCAGGGGTAGGGATGGTGCAGGTATAACCTTCGTCACCAGGCAACAACATTTCCGGTTCAGGTGTGGCTTGTGTTTCGGTTTGTGGTGGGGTAAGAGGATCATATGGTTCAATAAGGATAGATTTGATAAAATCACTTACAGGTTCATCAGCAGCAACAGGAGAGGAAAGCTTATGTTTCTTGGACTGTGCTTCCCCTGGCAGTATGTCTGCTGGTCGTTTAGGTGAGGTAGATGGTTGGGATTGTGGTTGAATAGGAACAGCATCAGTGGCAGCTTTCTGTTTCTTGACAAGCTTACCAATTGGCTCATCGTCTTCGTCATCAGAGGCGACGATCAACTGTCTCGTAGCGGGGAGTATGGTTGGTGCAACAGAAGAAGTAAATGCAGCAATAGGAGCAGCTACAAGTGGAACAGGTGGAGCTGAAGGTCGTTGGGTCTTGGACCTTGTAGCTTTGGTCGCTTGCGCCTTGGACGACCTCCTTCTGGTGGATGGTCTGGCAGCAATAGGATTTTCAAACAGTACCTCGTCGTCCATAGGTGCAGCATGCTGGACGATTGGCACTACTGTTTGTAGGGTTGCCATCTCAACAGCTTCTTCTTTGACGTCCACGAGTTTGGACGTGGTTTCTAAAGGCTTTAGCACAAACCCAGCCTTCATCTGCGCAACATTGTTGCGTCCGAACGGCAGTTGTGTGAATCTATGGCCACCACCCAGAATCCGAATCTTGTTTTGCTCCCCAAGAGAAAGAGCAAAGAATGCATGAAATACATGCTGTTGCCAGAAGATTCTGTTAAGAAGTGTGGCATAGGTAATCTGGTCGCGCTCCCCGCGTCTTCTCATGGTCCTAAAGATGTTGCTCAGGATGAAGTACAACAAGTTGAACTGTTGACCAGTGATCATATGGAACAACGCGAACCGGTGTAGGAAGGTAACGTTGTCCTTGGATCCAGCCTTGTGAAGAATTCCTTTGTTCAGAAACTGCTGGAATATCTTCCCTTCTTTCGTTAGTTTGCTGTACTCGACTGGGCTTTGTCCTTCGGGACCCATTAGTGCAGCATCGACTGTGTCATGTCCTCCAAATCTGTCTTCTCAGCCGTTTTTGATGTAGGATCTAGCCCGCTCACATCCAATGGCATGGGCAACAGAGCTTAGGTCCAATGTGACCTTAACTCCTAGAACGGTTCCAGTAATGTCCGTCTTTGAAAAAACGGCAGAATTCCAGAACTGTCGGATGAGTTCTGGGTATATGATTTCATTCAAATGGAAGTAGTTGAGAATTCCACATCTGAGCAAGTTATCCTTTACATACACCCCCATGTCGTCGAGAGCTTGGATATTGAAGCAGCTTTCGATGAGAACAACAGCCTTGTCTAGGCTCTCCACACGAGCCACCACCTTTGTAGCAGGACCAGCCTTTTCAGTTGCCATATCTGAGAGCTTGAAGGAAGGTTAGGGTTTGAGAAGTTGAGGGAGTTCAGGTGGATTTGAAAAGAGGTGAGTATTTGGTTTGGGCTTGAGTGTGTATGACGAAACCAAAGAGTTTTGCTTTTGGCAGTTCTTTTGCTTTCGAAGAGAGAGGTGATGTGTAATAAATGCTGGGTCAGGCACTTACATTTCTCGAGGTTGGTTATACGGCGCATGAGTGACTCAGACCAAAAAGAAAGCATTTATTTCAAATCATTTTCAGAGAAAACATGATTAAGTACAGATAATGATGCACACATAAATGAAAGTCGTTATGGAATGCGAAAATATATACAAGTGGACGATGAAGTACTGGACGCTATGAAAACATTGGACGTTACCAAACCTTGGACGATCAAGGCATGTTGAATAGAACTATTCACTTATAAATTCCATACCTAGAAGATCTCGAATATGGATGAGTTTATCTTCAGGAAGGGGTTTTGTAAATATATCTGCTAATTGATTTTCAGTGTTAATAAACTGAATATCGACAACTCCCTTCTGAACATAATCTCTTATAAAATGATGTTTTATTTTAATGTGCTTTGCCCTAGAATGCAAGATAGGATTTTTTGACAGATTTATAGTAGCAGTGTTATCACAGAAAATAGGAATGTTACTTTCGTAGATACTGTAGTCTTCTAACTGATGCTTGATCCATAAGAGTTGTGAGCAACAAGACGCAGCTGAGACATACTCTGCTTCTGCTGTGGATAGGGCAATTGTCCCTTGTCTTTTGCTCATCCAGGAGACTAGATTCCTATTAATGAGGTGACATCCTCCGCTGGTGCTCTTGCGTTCTACTCTATCTCCCGCATAGTCAGCATCGTAAAAACCAACTAATCTGTATTCTTTGGTTGACTTAAAACATAAACCAAGATTAGTGGTTCTTTTTAAGTATCTAAAGATTCTCTTAACTGCTGTTAGATGAGTTTCTCTAGGATCAGACTGAAAGCGAGCACATAGACATACACTGAACATAATGTCAGGTCTGGACGCTGTGAGATATAAAAGGGATCCAATCATACCTCGATATGTAGATTGATCTACCTTTTTAGAAGAGTCGTTCAGGCTAAGTATTGATGATGGATGCATGGGTGTACTCATTTCTTTTGCATCGTCCATCTTATACTTTTTCAAAAGTTCGTTGACATACTTTGTCTGATGTATGAATATTCCATTTCCAGTCTACTTTACTTGCAACCCCAGGAAGAATTTTTGATCTCCCATCATATTCATCTCGAATGCTGCTGTCATGATCTTAGAAAAATCCTTGCATAATCTGTCATTAGTAGCTCCAAAAATAATGTCATCTATATATATTTGTGCAATGATAAAATGTATTTTGACGTCTTTGTGAAAGAGAGTGGTATCTACTTTTCCTCTAGAGAAACCATTTTCTAAAAGAAAAGAACTTAGTTTTTCATACCAAGTTAGTTTTTCATACCAAGCTCTTGGGGCTTGTTTAAGACCATACAAAGCCTTTTTAAGTTTGAAAACATGTTTGGGAAAAGTATCACACTCAAAACTAGGAGGTTGTTTCACATAGACTTTCTCGTTTATTATGCCATTTAAGAACGCACTTTTTACATCCATTTGATAGAGCCTCATATTACTATGAGCAGCAAATGAAAGTAAGATGCGAATGGCTTCTAATCTAGCTACTGGTGCAAAAGTTTCGGTAAAGTCTATACCTTCTTGTTGAGAGTAGCCTTGTGCTACAAGTCTTGCTTTATTTCTTACCATATTGCCAGCTTCATCAAGCTTGTTGCGGAATACCCACTTTGTTCCAATGATAGACTTGTCCTTAGGTGCGGGAACTAGCATCCAGACATTATTCTTTTTGAATTGACTAAGTTCGTCCTTCATGGCGCTAATCTAGCCATCGTCCAGGAGAGCTTCGTCTACTGTCTTTGGTTCTAGTTGAGAAATCAAAGCAGTTTGAGCTTGCTCCTTGAAGGTCGATCTTGTCCTAACATGATCTTGAACATTTCCAAGAATTTGATTTTCTGGATGATAGGTCTTCATTTGCCAAGAACGTCTAGTTGGTTCTTTTTCTTCTACTTTTGGATCATCCATTTGATCTCTGGACGCTGAAGGTCTGGCATCGTCCAGCTTCATATCTGCAAATGAATCGTCTAGCTCTAACATTTCGTTATCAGGCTTTTGGTCATTGAACTTAACGTGGATGGCTTCTTCAACTGCTAAGGTTCTAGAGTTGTAAACTCTATAAGCCTTGGATGTTTCAAAATAGCCTAACAGTATTCCATCATCACACTTTGAATCAACCTTACCAAGGTTGTCCTTAGTGCTTAGAATGAAACATTGACATCCAAAGGAATGAAAATATGATATGTTGGGTTTTCGTCCTTTCCACAATTCATAGGGAGTATTTTTCAGAAAAGGTCTTATATAAATTCTATTTTGTAAATATCATGCAGTGTTTACGGCTTCAGCCTAGAAATGCTTAGGAGTTAAGTTATTGTTTAGCATGGTTCTAGCCATTTCTTGCAATGACTTGTTCTTTCTCTCTACCACACCATTTTGTTGTGGTGTTCGTGGTACAGAGAACTTATGGAGAATTCCGTTCTCCTCACAGAACCCTTGAAAACTTTCGTTTTCAAACTCTCCTTTGTGATCATTTCTTATTGAAGCTATACAAACACCTTTTTCATTTTGTATCCTTTTGCAAAAGGTAGAAAAGATTTTATAAGACTCATCCTTGTGTTTTAAGAACATAACCCATGTCCATCTAGAGTAGTCATCCATTATGACTAGTCCATATCGTTTTTCGCTCAGGGAAGCTGTTCTAGTTGGACCGAACAAGTCAATATGTAATAGCTCAAGAGGTCTAGTTATGGAAACAGTATTTTTTGATTCAAAAGAGCTTTTTACTTGTTTCCCTTTTTGACAAGCATCATAGAGAATATCAGACTTGTAAGCAAGATCTGGAAGTCCTCCTACGAGGTTATGCTTTTTTAGCTTTGAGATTAATCTCAAGCTTACATGTCCAAGCTTCTTGTGCCAAGTCCATTGATTTTCCTTGATGGATACTAGACAAGATACATTTTGATTTGTGAGGTCAACTAAATCAATCTTATAAAGATTGCTTTCCCTTTTAGCAGAGAATAATATGGATCCATCTAGATTCTTGACAGTACATTTATCTTTGTCAAAGGAGACATTGTGTCTACTGTCACATAATTGACTTATGCTCAGTAGATTATGTATGAGACCTTCAACATACAAAACATTTTCAATAGAAGGGAAGGAATGCTTACCGATTGTTCCTATACCTGTGATCTTTCCCTTCTGGTTTCCTCCAAAGGTGACCCACCCACCATTCTTGGGTTGCAGGCTTTGGAACATACACCTTTCTCCTATCATGTGTCGTGAGCAACCACTGTCTAGGTACCATGATTGGGTTCTTCTTTCGGTTGTCAAGCAAATCTGCAACAGGTATTATCATAGACTTAGGTATCCAAATAGACTTAGGTCCTTTTCAGTTAGTTCTGAAGGCATTGGACGCCTTCTTTGTTAGACGATATCTACATTGAGTTGATTCATGCTCATTTTTTCCACATATTTTACAAAATGTTATATTTTTACCAGGTTTGTAGTTTTCTTCTTTAATAAAACCAAGTCCAGATTTGTCATGAGGACTTCTTCTATACGATAGAATTTTGTCTAGATTTTCAGTTCCATTGACAAATTTAGATAAACTTTCTTTTAGATGAGTAACTTCTTTTTGAAGTTTTAAGACTTCATGAGAAGATGTTTCTTCTGAAATATTTTTAGTTTTCAAAATCTCATTTTCTTTCAAGACCTTTTTATGCTCTTCGTTGAGCAGATTGAATTCTTTTGTTATTTTTGAAAATTTCTTTTTTAGTTCTCTATATCCTACCGAAAGAGTTGAGGAGTTAGCAAGCTAGTCATTATAAGCTTCTTGTAGGGAGATTAAGTTGTCAAAGTTTACCTCTTCGTCTTGCTCATTGTCTAAGCTATCAGAGTTGGTTCCTGCCATAAGACACAGGTTGGCTTCTTCTTCTCCTTCTTCATCTGATGAAGATAGGTCCATGTCTTCCCAGGTAGCCATAAGACCCTTTTTCTTGGAGAATGTCCTCTTTTTGTTTTTTTGTAGACTGGGACATTCAGCTCTGAAATGTCCAGGCTTCTTGCATTCATAGCATACTGAAGGACTTTTTTCTTTTAGAGTTTTGTTAAACTTCTTTGTGAAGTTTTGGGCTCTTGATCCTCCTTTCTTCCTCCACATAGCCTGTATTTTCCTTGAGATGAAAGATATCTCATCCTCATCAAAGTCGTCCTTCTCAGATTCTTCCTCAGAGGATTCTTCCACGTTTAGTGCCTTGGACACTGATCCTCTGGATGATTGCTGGACGCGTAGAGCGATGGACTTCTTCTTCTGTCCTTCGTCTTGCTTCAGCTCCAGTTTGTGTACTTTAAGGGTTCCAAGTAACTCTTCTATTGAGAGTGCTGTTAGATCCTTGGAAGCTCTTAAGGCTGTAACCTGTGGTTTCCATTGCCTAGGCAAACTTCTCAAGATTTTGTCAATGTGATCATAATTATCATAGGTTTTGCCTAAGGACCTCAGGTTGTTTGTTATGGTTTGAAATCTACCAAACATAAGTTCGATAGTTTCATTTTCTTCCATAATAAATAGTTCATATTGTCTTACGAGTAAGCTCAACTTGGACCTCTTTACTTGTGAGGTGCCTTCGTAAGCAAGAGCGAGGGTGTCCCACATTTTCTTAGCACTTTTTAGACTGTGTACCTTTTCATATTCAAACTTAGATAAGGCACACATCATAGCATTTCTAGCCTTTGAGTTTAGGAGATACCTTTGTTTGTGAGATTCTATCCATTGACTTCTTGGGAGTTCCACTCCATCATGGTCAAGGGACAGGTAGTCGCCAGTTTCTACTACGTCCCACGTGTCTATGTGACATGCATCAAAGAATGCTATCATTCTTTGCTTCCAGTAATCGTAGTTCTAACCCTTGAAAAGAGGCGGTCTGTTAATGGCTTGTCCTTCGTTTTCCATGAGTGATCAGGATTATTTTTACCCCTGTAGTGTTAGATGCTCAACCCCAAGAGGCCGAGCTTTGATACCAATTGAAATACGAAAAAGCGCACAAGAAGGGGGGGGTTGAATTGTGCCTTGTAAAATTTTTTTCGAAATAAGTAGATCAAACAAAAACGTTTTCAAGCGTAGGGATAGAGAGAAGAAAAACACAGAAGGTTTTATACTGGTTCACTCAACCTGAGCTACGTTCAGTCCCTTCACCCAGAAGGTTTTTACTAACCAATCTTAGGTTACAAGTATTGTTCGTGGCCTCTTCAGGCTTTACAACGTAATCTCCCTAGATTGCTTAACTCAAGTATTCTTTTACACTAAGCCTCTCTAGGCTTTCACAACACACAAGTGTTTAAACAGGAAGGGTCAACTCACGTAGTGAGGATTTGAAAGATTTAGCTCAGGATCACTTTGAGGATCTTTACAAAATTTTGCTATCGTCCACTAGACGCTCTTAACAGAGTATTACAAAAGTCTTTACGTTCTAGTTCTTTTTGACAGACTTCGCTTTTTTCTATTCACCTTTTTGTTTTTTATTGTTTTTCTACAGTTTTCGTTGGTGCACGTATATATATATATAGTCTTCAGGAAAAAGATCCGTTGTAGATAATTTGACTCTTTACACAATGAGAAGCGTGCATACTATCTTTTCAGAAACGTCAGGCGTGACAGTTGTAGACTTGCACTACAAGGGAAGGTGTAGGACTGCGCTGGCGGTCTGTTCTTCTGAACCTTCTTCATTTGTCTTGTCAGCTTGATAAGTTGACTTGCTTTATCTATTCTGTTGTGCTTTTGTACTGAATTGATATTGATGCTTCAAACAGATTTGAACGTTAGTTCACTAGAGTAGTAATATGTAATTTACGAGGTAGACTTAGCATAAATATAATTGACATTCAGACTAAAAACTTAGCCGTTTGAATATATGATCTTGGAGACTTGGACGATCGCCTCCAGTTTGTTCAACTAGATGGTCTTTAAACACGTCTACTGGATGGTCTTTAACATGACACTGGACAGTCCTTGTTGGCGAGTCTTCTTCTTAGCTATGACAAGGTTAGTATATATGCGCAAATATGAACATTAATACGCTTTGTTATCTTCAAAACATTGAGGGTTTAAACGCTTCTACGTCTTTGGTTCCAACAAAAACGAGGTTTATATTAATCATAAATCCCTGAAAAACAAAGAAGGTGGCAAGTCCTAATGGTCAACTTGGTTAAGATTATCGTAAATGTGACAATTTTCTCTATGGATAATGCAAATAGACTAGTGGACATTATCATTTCAGATTGGCCTAGACAGTATCATTACGCAGGCAAAGCTAAAAGGTTTCAGATTCTATAGAATTTTCACATAGGCAAATTGATTGAGGCTAGAGAAATCTTGACGTTTCACATAGGCAAAGGGTGTTTTCCAAGAGTAATGCACTCTGTTTTTGCATATTCTTGGGTTAATGAGTCTATTCTTAGAGATGTTTTAATTTATGTATTTGATGCTCCAATTCGGTTTCTAAAAAGAATTGTTCCACCCAATTTGTAAGGGCAGGTTATTGCGTATTTAAACATAAATCAATCTTTAAAACAAAATCATTTTAAAATTAATTAAAATAATTTATTAAATAATATATAATTTACAAAAAATTAAAAAATATATTAAAAATTAATTTTAAAAATTATTATGTAATCTAATGAAAATGTGTGCGTATTTCTATGTATAATCACATTATGATATTATCTAATAGATCTCAAACATGGGATATGATAATATATATACTATCTAACAGACTATCTGGTGTATATATATGTGTGTGTGTGTGTTTATCTAATCAATTAGCTCATATTATCATTGGTCCGAATGGAATTGAATTCGGATTCTTTATACAATGTTTTGAGTTTGAATCTTGTAGATAAAAAAAACATAGTTAAGAAAAAAGATTCCACTAAAGGTAACCAGCCATGTTCTACTGCAAAGATTAGTCATTGGTAAAGTCGGTAAATATTTTGTACAAATAACATGGCGAGCCAAAAAAAACCAGACATCTTGAGACTAAAGTATCTTACATTTATAATCTTGAGATTTAATATGGTAATTTTTTTTCTTCGGGAATTAAATTAGATTAACAATTTTTTTAGGAGCCAAATTGAATATTTTCTATTCATGTTTTGATTGTTATATATTGTATTCCGTGTTTTTATATTAAGGTTGCGGGTTACACTATAGACCATGTTAGGCATTGTAACAAAATCCTAATGATTTATTGTAGTCACGATCTGATTGACGATGCCTTGAACAATAATAAATTTTGTAGTTTTCATATAAGAGAAAAACAAATCGGCCTAAGTTTTGTTTAAATAAAGTAAAATTAGCCTTTAATTAAAGGTTTTTATTGACAACATTAATGAAAAAACAAATTACATTACTTACCTAAAATAAAGTTACTGTTTCTAAAACTCAATTTTAAGAAAAAATAAGAATAATTAATCAAGCGAAGGAATAGATAGTATAGAACATTCTTCATCTCAAATACACACGTTTGGTGGATAAATTGACTCAATTTTGTTTGTTTCTGTTAACTGTATGTGAAAGGTTGACAAGTGGAAGGAATACATGCTAATAATCATCATACGTTATCACTTATTTAAATAAGATTTCGTAACTATATACTATTTCTCAATAATAAAAATGTCAAAGAATAAATTTGTTTGATTATTTAAAAACTAAATCATTTTTTACAATAATATCTAAAAATTTATTTAATAATATTTTATAATGCAATTACTTATTTAATATTGTTCTAGACCCTTTTCTAGAGGATTTGGGCCCACGACCATTAATTAAGTCAATGTATTGACCTAGTACTATTAAACTCAAGAGTTGATCTACAAGGCTTAACATCGAGAACCTTCCAACGTTACACTAAACCCAATACAACCACGAAGCACCAAATCTAATGCCAAAGTCGATTTGCTAAGCAGGCACCAGCAAATTTCACAGGATTCATCCTTAGAGGCATTTTTCACTCCTTATAAGAAGCAATACCATAGTCTAAATAGGAATAATATAAATGAGCCATATAGGTCTCAGGTACATTCTCTAACTTTTACACACTTATTCTCCAACTACAAATACTGATTTGGGTATTAGAATCCCTATAGGTATACTACCAGTGTTTGGCTCATGAGAATTTGAGAAAATTCCATTTGAATATTCCTCCTAAATGTATTTATTTTCTATCTATAATTTTCCTATTAATAAAAAGTTAAACAAAATAAACCTATTTAAATACTTAGATATTAATTAATTCTTTAAAATTTTATTTAATAATTATTTATTTATTTTTTAAATAAAACGCTAAAGTAATTATTTTCGTAACAGTTATTATACAAAAGCTACTAAAAAAAAAAAAGTTGTTTTATTTAATTATAGATTTACTAATTATTTTATTAATAATTATATGTAAATAATTTCATATATATATATATATATATATATATATATATATATTATAACATCAATATAAATTAAATACAATTGTTTATTTAAATTAATTATATTTAACTAATTTCAGTGCATTAAATTATTGTATTATTCAACTTTTTTATATTTTAAATAATTCTTGCATATTCAGTTATGAGTTTTACATCAAATTTATCTAATTTTTTTTTATAAAAATGAATTTATTATATTTGTTGACAATATTTTAACTTATGGGCCTATATTACTATGTACTATCAAATCTCTTAAATACGTTATTTTATATTAATAAATCAATGCTTTATATGTTTATTCTTTCTAAGTTAATTAATTATTTTTTTATGTTAATTAGAGATCCATATTGGATCCACTTGTGACAAAATTAGTTTATGTTCAATTATTTCTTTAGTGTTTATTAATTAGCGGTTATTTTTAAAACTGCTAATAAATCTCCCATATGAGTGCATTTTACAAAAAAATAAAAATAAAAATGCTATCGAATAACAAAGTATGCTTTTGTAATAGTGAATCCTAGTTACTTGCACTCACAATCTGCTTGATGCCTTGAACAAAATAAGCATTGTAGTTTTTATATAAAAGAAAAAATTTGGCCCAAGTTTTGTCTAAATAAAGTAAAATTGGCATTTAATCAAAGGTGTTTAATGATAAGATTGAAATAACAAATTGTAGCAGATTCTTCATCTCAAATACACACGTTTGGTGGATAAATTGACTCAATTTTTGTCTGTTTCTTATAACAGTATATGAAAGCATTTTTGTGAACAGACATTTTGTTAATTTCTTACTCTAAAATCTAGAGATTATACTTCTGTACACAAAAACCGTAATCAATAATACATCATCAGCAGGGTTGAGGAGTTTCCTTAACAAATCTCATCATTGTTACACTCTGATGTAATAGCCATGGCTAATTCTTTGCAATGAAATAACACCTCTCTCTTCAAAAAAAATACAAAAATTCATTCTTAAACAATACATCATCAGCGGTTCAATGTCTATTAACAGTTAATTTTGTACATTCATAATACATAGCTAGTCTTGTAAGACTTTCTTTGTCCAAGGTGTTTATTATCTAACATATATAACTAAAACTTTGGGTAATGTTAGTGACATAACATACAACTTACATAATTTATATTAGACAATACGATCCGTTAATATTTTATTAGAAAAAAGAAGAAAAGCTAAAGATAATGTGAAGTATGTGAGGAAAATGTTCCTGGATTTTTATTTTATTTTGGGTGAATTGCGTATCTTAATTTGACGAGAAAGAAAAATTGATTGGATAAATTGACTTAATAACATCTTACTGTTAATTTTCAGACCAACATGTTATTGGTCTGGGTAGAATTGGGTTCAGATTCTTTAAGCAAGATTTTGAATTCGAATCTTGTGGATAGAAAAATAAATAATTGAGAGAAGAGATCACACTAAGTATTAAAGGTGGTCAGTCAAGTTTTTCAACGAAAATTAGTCATTAGTAAAGCTATTAGATACTTTGCATCAATAATATGATGACAAAAAAAAAAAAACTTACTGTTTTCGGAGATTGTCAAACAGTGTAAAACGTTTATAAGTTTTGGCCGTTTAGATTAATACAGCATTAGCCTAATTTCGTACGAAGCTTCGTAGACAAAACGCATCTCACATGTCCAATGAAAATTCTGTTGTCGAGTTTGATTACTGCTTTAAACTTTTGTCACGACACGAAGTCTTAAGCACAAGCAAGGTAGAGGGGCACTTGATGGTGATATCTCACATTTTTGTTGTTGGTATCAACTAGCTTAGCTAGTGACTACAAAATAACGTGCTTTCATTCTTATAAAGTGAAATAGCAAAGAGTCCGAGGAAGTAAAGTAAATTAAGAGACCCAATGAAAGTGCTACGTGGCCCACCACAGTTTTCTTGGAAGGTTCATGGGAAGGAGGCTTCTCGTTGTGGGTACTTCATGTGAACCCGAAACAAAGAAAGCCATCCACTTCGGTGCGAATAGCTTTCAAGAATAACAACAAAGGAAACAACATGGCATGATAAAAGGCTGAAGACTTGAGCTTACGAAACCATTATACCGTTTGGTACAAAAAATCAAAGAATTAATGTCTTGTGAAAGTAATAATGCTCGTGAATAGTTAACATCCATTCGGAAAAAAAATTATTTTATCATGCATGCAACGAAGATTGTTAGAAAACGTATGTAACGCGTTATTGCAGCGTGTGCATGGGGAAACCCCGTTTCTCTTCCTTGTTTTTTCATGTATCTTTTGCAAATTTGTTTGGCTACTGTTTCAGCGTTGGCCAAGAATAAAGCTATTAGTTTTAAGCCTAACAATAAAAAATTATTTGTTATTAGTTTTTATAAAGCAAAAAGGTCACATATATTAACAAAAAGGTCCAACATATATTTCTCTCATTTAAAGTAAAAAAGTCTCTTTCAAAATTTGTTTTAGGCCTCATTCAACGTTGGACTGGCCTTGTACTGTTTTAAACAACGCTTTACCCGAGAATAAATTATGAAGCTAACAAAAAAAATATTTTTTAAAAAAAACTAGGAGGCGAATCCACATGTAGGGATTAAGTCCATTAAGATTTGATTATTTTGAAGTGTGCTAATTATTTTTTTGCTGTTCACCTTAATTTGTGAGGGATCCTACGTACTATTAAATTTCATTATACTAATAAGTATACATATAAAATGCGTAGATTAGTTGGCAGGAGAAAGTTTTAAATTAATTAGAAAGATTTTAAGTTCCAATTCTTATGAATGTGTGCCGGCCAAAAACTGAAAGGATTAATACAAATTAATAGGATATTCTGATACTGATGGTCTTAATTAGAGTCCAGAAATCAAACTAGTGATTATTTATCAAGTTTTATAAAAATTTAGTTAAAATTTTAAATTTATACAAATTTACATAGAGAATGTATTTAAAATATAAAAATTATTATTTATAATAAAATTAACAATTAATATATATTTAACTCTTAAAAATATATTAATTTTTTAAATTATTTTTATTAAATTTTTATTCATTTTTAGTGCCTAATTTAACAAAATAATGTGACACTAGTTTTTAATATTTAAATTTTATTCATTTTACTTCTTAAAATTTTCAAAAATTATGTATTTTTAACTCCTAATGAAGGACTAAAATCACATGATTTTTGTTAGATTAAGAATTTAAAATAAATAGAAATTTTATAGGATTAAAACAAAAAGGTCACACTTTCAAGAAACAAAAACATATTTAAAGTTCAATTGAAAGCAATTTTATTTTAAAATGAAAAGAACAAGAGAAATTACGGATTGACACATGTGATTTTTTAAGAAATTAATGATATGTGCCATTATTTAAAGAAGAGTCTCACATGTTATTCTTTAATATAAAGTACAATAACTCAAGAACACATGGCCTATTAAGAACAACTAATCGAAAACTCAAAATACATATTTTTTTTTTTTTCAAAATATAACAAACAATGTGTCTCCTAGAATGCATAGACAATAATTAAAGGTCTAATTGGAGTTATATGCAGGTTAGACTATCCATTCTATTTCTATTTTAATAAATTTTGACTTATTAAAAAGGTTATCAAAGTTCTTAGTGAATCTATCATAATGTTATTTTGTGCTTTTATTTCATAGTAAGTATACTCTAACATAGGGATAAAATTTTCTGTTTCAAAAGTAGCTACTAAAAGTTGAAGTTAAATCTAATTACTAACACAATAGTTTTTAAAATTTTATTTAACACAAATCATGCTATAACAAATCTACACTATTCGTTCCAAAGTTCTACTGAAATTTCAAATATCAATAATCGAGTTATGATAAGATAATTAAACGTACCATTGAAATTTAAAAAATTTATAATGTATGATTGTGCGAGCATTTCAACAATGATTTCTATATTTGAGGATATATTCCAAATTTGTTGAAATTATACGAACGTCCCTTCGATCCATTTCTAAAATCTGTAAATATTTATATTTAGAAACTTTTTTCAAGTAACTTAAAAAGTGAATTAGCAGAAGATGAAACAAAGTATAGTTGTTTTTTTTTATCTTAGGTACAAAGCAATGGGCACGAATACTTAAATATGTTTCAAACACACTGATAATTAACTATAGGTTTGGACAGGTCGCTACTGTAAGTAGTCTTAATTATTTTCTTACTAATGCTAATTACTTTCCTTAACAAAATGTATAGGAAATGGTAGCAATAATTCAAATTTCCTAAAAATATATACATTATTAGAAAGAAAAGAATCAATGCAATTTCGACAAATCATATATTTTTGTGGTATGGGGAAACCAAAACAAAATTCTAGGCACTACAAATATTTTGGCCACGCAACATCAAACTGAATTTATGTCAATGATATAGCTAATTAAGCTAAGCTTGCTCATCAGATGCCATAATTAGATCTAGCACCCTCAAATTAGCCAGTGATTTAGCTCATTAATTTCATAGATATTTTTACCGTAAGTGATCACTGAAGAGAGCATAATTTGTTGCCTATAATTGCGACAAAAGCTGTCTAGCTCCTCTCACACATTGCCTAATTTGATCAGAATACTAAATCTCGATACCGATGAAAGAAATTCCCTCTCACAAAACTTGAAATGGCAGGCTCCTATTAATGATAATTTGATGTAACTCAGGCCTTGATATAGCTACGTGTCCCTTCCCGTTTTTATTGTTTGCACTATCCATTAAAAACATGCACCACATGGGTGGGTGACCTTAAACGCGTTGCGCATCTTTAGGCACACCTCCATCTGCCACTCATGGTCACGAGTGACCATTTTGCCACCAAACTCATCCCCCACAAATACTACAAATTATTACATGGTCTAATATTAGTCAATCAATCTCTATGTAATGACGATTTTTAATTTATGATTTAACTGAAAAAATATTAACATCAATGACAAAATAATTTATATGTAATTTTTAAAAATTCATCACTAAAATTTTAGTGATGTCAGTATTAATGACAAAAATTATTTTTTTAATAAAAATTTTGTCACTAATGCTTTAATTTCTTGCAAAAAGAAAATTAATGTCTTATGAAAATTAGTCGAGACCATATGATTTAGTATGTTTGAAATTCCGTTCAATTGAACTAGTCGATGCACCTCTTCCTTCTATGTTTACTGTTTTAGAAAGTAAGACTTTTCAATTACAAGCTTTCAAATCGATTTCCAAATACGCCCCTAAACTATACAATTATTTTTCCGCAAACACACACAATTTTTTAAGAGAGAGAAAGAAAGGAGAGAGAGAGAGAGGACCCATGCAATCAAATGCTAAAATCACCTCATCTTCCCTCTACTTTGGTTTTGGTTTTTCGGTAGACCCAATCGGTAGGTACTTAACAAGGAATAGCCACACATGTATGATGACATTGTGTGTGAGAGAGAGAGAAAGAGAGACAGAGAGAGAGGGAGAGGGAGAGAGGGAGGAAGAGAAAAAAAAAAGGGGGGGGGGGGCGGGGGCGGGGGGCATCTGCAGGTTGATATTGGAAACAACAACTGGGTTTAGTACAGCTATATAGCTTCCATAGAGGAGACAGCTTGACGGCTTGGGATTCCAATAAATGTTCCTAGCTACAAATTAAGATTGAAGTCTATTTTTTTTTTTTATATCATATAGGTTATATAAATATTCATAATTCACACGATCCCTTCATATTTCCGGAAAAATTCCAGGGCCAGACAAAAGGAAAATAATTCAATGCTCCAAAATGAATGTGTATAGGCCTGAAGGCCCGTGCTCAGCTGCCACAACTCTCTCAGGACCAAACAGGTTCTATTTCCGGGAAAATCCAAATAGAGGGGTCCAATTTTCCCTTCTACGGTTTACCATAACTAAATTTTACAGCAGTGAAAGCTGAACAGATCAAAAAGTAGGGGCCATATTGTGCAGAATTCCATTTGCCATAGCTAGCTAGCTAGTGGCACCCAAAGGGCCAATAATTATCACTAGAAATTAAATATACAAACACATATAGAAAATTAAGGGTAATTAACATAGATGCTTTAAATCATAATTCGTACAAAGGAATAACACGAGATTAAAGGTTGGAAATTAAATTGGGAGAAAGTTACAAGTGGAAGTAGTTCAATATATATTATTGTTGACGCTCCTCCGTTAATTCCT
The DNA here is from genome assembly GCA_004329165.1 of Spatholobus suberectus. Classification (NCBI taxonomy): domain Eukaryota; kingdom Viridiplantae; phylum Streptophyta; class Magnoliopsida; order Fabales; family Fabaceae; genus Spatholobus; species Spatholobus suberectus. The sequence continues at coordinate 45,274,738 of CM014730.1, read as the reverse complement.
TGCAAATATTAATTAGCCATGCAAATTAAACTGCTCCAACATGCACTACCCGCTTGAGAAAAACAGTGAGCTTGAAGTCGTTGAAGGGTTTATGCTTTGATATGGCCTCTGCCGGAAATAATCCGGTGGCGACACTGCCACCGTCACCGATGACGAAGACTGAGCTCCGGAGTCCGGTGGAGATCCTACCAAAAAAATACAAAATTGTTGCAAATTAAAAAAGAAAATAATGAAAGAGAAAATCCTCATTCTCCATAAAAATAAATAAAAAAAATAAAAACACGATAAATAATCGTATTTTTTTATAAGTAACTCCTTGTCCAACTCAAAATTTAAGCCATTAAAATTGAGTATGGCAAGAGATTTGAATAGCTCTATAAAGTCATTAAATCAAAAAAGAATTAAATTTTTTATTCTTGGATCATTAACGATAATTTGGCTCTTAATTAGTGCATATTTTAATTAATCACCTATGATAACAATTAGAAACTATTTAATATAGTGAGAGTTAGAAGAGGAAAGGATTTTTATCACAATAAAAAAAGAGGAAAGAATTTAAGAGAGAAGATTGTACTTGCAACATTATCCAAAGTGGGCTGAGATTTCTGAATTTCTTGAGTTGGTTGCTGGGTTTTTCTTCTGCGGCGATTATGATCTGCCAATCTCTTCCTGCAGCTACGTTTTCCGTTATCAAACTCAGAAAGAAGATGGAACCTGCACGTCAAAATCAAACAATAATTAAGTAAACACGTACCCAAAAAAAAAAAAAAAAGTAAAATAATAATAATATATAGTTTCTTGATGCAATGCACTATGCTGTGGTTTTTAATGGTACTAACTAAAAGGAGCAAAACGATGCAGTACGTAGGTTGCAAAACTGAAAGTAGAGTAAGAGCAAACAAGAAACATGTTAGGGACGCAAATGCCCTCGGGATTTCCCCACGTACGGCAAACTCAATCATTATCAACACTCTCCCATGGGCACTTTCGTCTTTTCCACCCCACACCTCCAAGACTCCAAGAAAGAATGTTAATAATATATTTTTCAAAAGCATTTTTTTAAACATATTTTTTATCATTAATTAAAATTCATTAAAAACTATAAAATTGAAATTAATTATATAAACAGTAAAACACACAAAATTATGTAATTTTACAGTAAATTTCAAAGTGTGTTAAAAAAATGTGTTGTGACATTTTTTGTGGACAAAACAATGTTTGCATTCATAATTCAGCCGAAAGACATCATAATGAAGGATCTTTCCGTCATTTCACGAGCTTCTCCATTTAATGAACGTTTAATTTAAACGGTTAGTGAGTGTTGTGTTTTTTGTGATGACCAGAGTGAAATAAAATTGCACTACGGCAAGAAGCAAAGGCGGGTGCGTGAAAAGACGCAAATGCCCCTGGAGGAGTTGAACTCAATGATTGATGCAATTCCGACGGTGTGAGCAGCAACAACAACAACCACCACCACAACCTGCTGCATTGCTGGCAGAATCGCTGAGTCAACCCGGCGGCGAGGACGGTGGCGGCTTTGGAGTGAAACTCGCACACCTTGTGGCGGCGGTGGTAGTGCTTGGCCTGCGACAGATCAGCATTGCATCCCTCGGCCTGGCACCGCGGCGAGTTGGAGGACGCGGTCGACCCCGGTTCCGCCGGCCTAGACCGGCGGTAGAGTCGGCTCACGAAATCATCCTCGGAGGACGAAAAGTATGTTCGTCCTCCGAGGTTGAGTCCAATTCGTGAGCCGATGAAGTCCATGGGTCGACCCACGTCCTCAGACTTGGGGACTAGAAGGAGGCCCGGCCCAGGTCCAGGCCCGTGCCCAGGCCCAACTGCGTTGACGTGAGGCAACGGGTCAAGGGAGAGCATGGAAGGGGGTGGGGGGTAGGAGGAGGCGGACGACGCGCCCTGGAAGGCGCGTGGGTCGAAGAAGGCGTGGTGGTGGTTCACGTGGTGGTGGTGGGGTTGCGGGTTGAAGTGGTGGTGGGGGAAATCCACGGTGGTTGCGGCGGTGGTGGTGGCGGTGGGGTGCGCGGGCGCGTGTAAAAAGTTGTCGGGGATGAACGTGTGAGAGGCGTAGTGGTCGAAGATTTGACGGTGGCTTTGGTCGGAGCCCGCGGCGGCGCTATCCTCATTTCCGGTGAGCATTATCGAAGACGGGTTCCCCCATTCGTAGTCCAACATGTCTCTAGTGCTGAAAACAAAAAGTAATAAGTGAGTAAGAACAATAAGAAAAAGAAGAAAAAAAAATTGGGTTTTGCATTTTTTAAGGATTATTGTGAAGGGTTTATGGAGAAGTGTTTGTGTTTGTGACTTTGTGTTGTGTTGTGTCGTGTGTTACCTGTGGTGGGAGTTTTGAGACACAAGTGAAGGAGTGGGATATGATTGCAAAGAATAAAAGCCCTAATTTGGAGGAGTTGCGTTGTGTTGTGCTGTTATGCTTGGCCTTCCATTTTCCTCTTTCTTCTTTCTCACCCCAATGGCGTGCACATTAAGTCTTTTTTTTATGTTGTTGGTGGTTTTTTATTTTTTCCCTCACTCACTCTGTGGTTTAAGACTTTGCCTCTTGCTAAACGGATGTGCGCTTAAAAGATCTCACTTTCACCCTCAAAAAGCTGAACCCTTTTGTCCCCTTCTCCATCTCTCTCTACCAATAAAAGTTACTCTTCCTCCTTAATTCCCTCTCTCTCTCTCTCTCTCTCTCTATTGGTGAGTGAAACTGTGCGTTGTGTGACTGTGAGTGTGTGTTGCGAGTTTGAGGGAAACTCAGTTTATGAGGCGGCTTGTGCAGACGGTGGGTAAATGGTGGGTGATCTGTACTCGGATATGTTACAACCTGAACGGAAATTACCATTTCATCCAATGAAAAATTATATTTTTCATTATTTTTTCTGAAAGTTATAAACAAAACTTTAGTGTAATATCATGTGTATTTTTCATATTACTCCTCAGTCGAAATTAAAATTTTACGTTGATAATTTACCCAACTTTAATATTATTTTTTATAAAAAATTATAAACATGAAGTTTTAATTTTAATTAATAAATAATATTTAAAATATACATATAAATTTTGTTCTTTTTTATATGTCGTATGGTATATATTTATCTTAAGGAGAAAAGAGAAACTAATAATCTAATATGTACCATAGGTAATGCAATAAAATTTAATCAGAGTGTATTAAAAAGTATGTGTCTTCTAATAAAAAAATAAAAAGATAAGGAGGGTGATGAATTTAATATTAAATTTATATAGAGTATGAAAAATTAAGGTTTTTTTTTCTAAATCTTTTTATAACACCTTCTTATTTAAAGAGAGAGGGAGGGAGGAAGGGAGGGAGAGAGAAGGATTTTTTAAAATGTAAGTTTCTTTTATTTTATTAATTTAAAAAATAAAATAAATTGACATGTAAGCATCATATTCTGTTCAATGAAACATGCAAGTACGGGCATGTTGAAACTCAAGATATTTTTCTACAGGTTCAATTACCTTGGTTTTGTACCAAATAAGTTAGAAGAAGAAGCAGCATCGGTGATGGGTAGCAGCAGTAATAAATTAGCAATGTGAGAAGTAGACAAACTAATAAAACAAAAAGGCAATTAACTCAATTTTGAACTCAACAAAATGAGAAGCTAGAGAGAGAGAGGAAAGGTGAGAATGGGTTAATAATCTGAAGAGGGTGACATTAAATTTTTGGACCCACGATCTGATTTGAGTTTGGTCCGCTTGATCAGTGGCGCCCAGGGTCAGATGATCGTCATGATTAATTCATATATGGCTAGGTGGATTTTGTGCTTGCTTAATTGAATTTTCGCTTTCTTGCTTTTAGAAACGCAACCCCTTTATTTCGTTTTTGAACATTTGAAAGGGACTCTTTAGAACAAGTGCAACTGCATCTGTTTCATTATTTCAGTGTAAATGCATGGTGTTTTTACATTAAAAGTTTCAAGCCATGTGATTGTTCTTCTTAACAAACTTTATGCACGAATATCTCAATGGTTTAGTTTGATTAATTTCTAAAGTAATTCGATCAATTTGATGTAATTCAACTATTAATTAAACATGGTAAAGTTCGAAACAATATAATTGATGTTATAATTAAGCAAAATTTACAAGTCATAAAATTTGTTTAGTTTTGGTCCTTGAATTCTGAATTTAGCATTATTTAATACACTTCAAGTGGTTTTAATCAGTTTCAGTCCACCAAAGAATTTTAAGCCGAGTAAAAACAAAAAAGAAAAAGTTGTCAGTGCATAAATCAGGTCTTACTTGACTTCTTAAATATGAACAGCTTTATTTACTGTGAAACATAAGGCCTTTCTTTATTGGCTTTTTAACCACAGTAATAAAAAAAAATATTTACTAAAATAATAATTTATCTGTAAAGTTTGTTTTAGAAAAAGGGACGAAAACATTTTAACAGGAGGCACTAGCACCTCATGTTCAAAATAATGTTTTTTTACTACAATAGGAGGTGCCAACTCTCACGTTTAATTTCTTTTTCCTACAACAGGAGTTGGCGCCTCGTGTTCAATTTTTTTTTAACTATAACAGTCAGTTGGTGCCTCATGTTAATTTTTTTTTACTATAACAGGATGTGTTGTACCATCCTAAATTGACGTATAACACAGCCCAGGTGGTAATACTCTATAATATTGAAATTTATTAATAGGAGTATAACTCTTCTCACACTGCAATCCCCTCCATGTAGATGTTTGGCTAGCCACCAAACTATGCGGAGTATGGCTCCCATACAATTTGCAAAAATAAGTTATGCATTAGATATAACACAACAACATATAAATTAAAATTGTGTTATGAAAATGAACTCACATCATATCTCTTCATGCCATCAAATTTCTCTCTATAAGTTAAGAGATGAAATTTACGATATGTAAATTCCTTTAGCTGTCCACTAGTCCACCTATTTGTTAACACATATATCAAACAAGTTTTACAAGGTGTATTTTATCTATTTATAAGTTTACATAATTAACGAACATGTAATAACCGTCTAGCAAGGGGCTGTTGAACGCAAGGTGCCAACTGACTGTTATAGTAAAAAAAATAAAATTGAACGTGAAGCGTCAACTGTTATATATATATATAAAAAAAAATTGAACGCGAGGCGCCAACTAGTTAAAATATTTTTGGCCCTTTTTCTAAAACAACCCATATCAGTAAAAAAAAATTATTATTATTATTTTAGTAAATAGTTTTTTTTTTAACTACTGTGGTTAAAAAGCCTTCTTCATCCTACAATATTACTGCAAGAACTAATGTATTTTCAAAATCACCATTAAAACAACCGACTTGTTTGCAAAATGAGTAAAGGGCTTTCAAACCAAACTTTAAATTTTCCTTTTAACTTAATTAAGGAAAATATAAACCAACATATTTATATCTTATAGAAACTTAATTTTGCTCTTGCTTTTTCAAATTCAAAGGTGTTATAATGTGCGTCGAAATTTTAACTTTTACGAACTTCTTACCGAATAATTTAAGGAAAAACGAAGAAAAAAATAAAGAAAAATTAACTATCCATTCTTATATTATAATTAGAATACACAATTTCGAGAGTCTCTCTCCACACTCTTCCAATTACACATTCTCAATATTTTTTCTTTTAAAAGTGCATTTCATACACTATCTTTGCAATTAGCCAAAAAATTTCTCTCAATTACATTAAATTACTCTTCTTTTACTTTATATGTATATTTGATGTTCTTAACTGTTTATTTCTTTTAATCTATCTTTTTTATCTTTATCTCTAAATTAAATTTCAATAATTTTTTTAAAAATAAATTGTTAATAGTTAAAAATAATCTCATGTTATGATTTAAATTGTTCATTATAAATCTAAAATATAATTTATATTAAATATATTTATTTATTATAAATTTTTATTTTTTGTAATTCATTGGCTAAAATATCAGTTTTAAAAAATTTAATCATCTTGGAAAATAATCTTAATTTTTCAACCATATATAAAAAATGTTTAGTTTAATTTTAAACTTCAATAAATACTGGAAATGATATTTGAGCAATTAAACTTTAATTTGAAATTATTCTCTAAATTAAAGTTCTCTTATTTATGCACAAACTCCAATGACAAAAAGCATGGGAGCTGAATGTCTTTGGTTGACTTACCGTTTACCTTGGAGGGTTAAGTCTCTATAGTCTATACCCAGCAGCAATTATCTGGGCACTTGATTTTGTACAAAAACAAAGGCGTATCTTCCTTCAGTACTAGTCAGTTGACAATGTGCTATACAAGGTCATGCAGATCAAGCTATCTTTAACTCCAGCAACAAACAAAATGGTATCATGTCAATATTGGAATAGTACTTAGACAAAACATGCGCGAAAATTTATTATTCTCTCTCACTCACTCAGCAACCTATTTAGCTCTTCATTTCATGTGTACCATACACTACTCATTAGTTGGAGGCCATTTTTGAAGCCTGAACGGAGAACAAGGCGTGCTCACTTATCTCAAAAGGAAATCAAACCGAGAAATAACCATAGATGTGAGTGTGTACATGTGTGTGTGAGAGAGAAAAGATGTTGAATATGTCAAACAATAGTAGTCATTAAATGGAGCAGAGGTTGTGGACGTGGTTTTTCATTTTGTGGTGATCATGCTTCCACATTAAGAAGGGAAGAGTGTCAACTCAAGGACTCTAAAGAGTCAAATGTTGGGACCTTCTATGGTCCAAAAAAACCACCATGCGAACCGAATTCAGCTGGAATTTCAGAAATGATCACGTGGGCTAGCGAAATACATGAGACCGAGAGAGTTGGCGCAAATTCTTTTTACCATTCAATGTACAGTTATATTAATGCATTTATTTTTATAAACTCGTATGGTATATATAACTGAATAAGTATTTTAAGACTCAATTTATAATATATTATATAAATGATTTATCGATGATAAAAAAAAAAAGCTAAAAAATATCTTATACTAACCGCCTATTGATATAATTTTTAATATAAATGTTGCACACGACTCTAAAGTAATAACATGATGTATCACATTAATAAATTTAATGATAATATATATATATATATATATATATTATCAATATACCATAACATTTATATAAATTTATAATGTTTATATGAATAATTTATTTTTGGTTAAATTGATCTATAGGTCTTTAAATTATTTTAAAAAATTTAATTAGGTCCCTAAACTAAAAATGTAATTAGGTCTTTGATCTTGAAAAGTTTTTGTAACTAGGTCCTTAGAATTTTTAAAACTGTCATAAATTATCATCTTTTGACAGTTTTAAGTCCCTGGAAACTAACTCTGAGGACTTACTTTTTTATTTTAGAGACCCAATAACAAATTTTTCAATTTGAGAACCTACTTAAAAATTCCTAAATTGTTTAAGGACCTATAGATTAACATAACCTTTATTTTTTTAGACTATATTTATATTAGTAGAAGAGAAATACCAGTAATATACTCTTTAATACACGCTTTCTAAAACATTCTTTACTATTAGCTGAAATTTTGTGGAAAATCACAAAATTGTGTGGGTCTCACTCTTTATCTAATGAACCTTACTTATGATTTTGTATTTTTTAATAAATTTTGCTAATAATAAAGAAAATATTAAAAAGAGTGTTAGAAAATGTATTGCTATCACTTCTCTTAATAGAAATAATCTTAATGATTAACATTTTTTCCGCTAGTACATGCTATTTCTTTATAGCCAGTGGTAACTTTCTCTTAATTTTTGAAATAAGACAAGGAAAAAAAGATAGACATTATTTGCTGAAAATCATTTGAAATTTAGAAAAAAAAATTAATCCATTACATATTTCAATTGAGTGCAGTACAGCAATTTACTAACCCAACCAGCTAGGTCTTTCTGGTTCAAATAATTATAAAAGTATGGTAGATATCCATATAGCTTGCCCTCTTGGTTTACGTAGCTTTCTATCTATTCTTTATCCGTATTCCGTAGTTTGTAAATTATATGCAACTATTATTTTGTCCTTTGGATCACATATTGTAACAAGGTATAACATGGCATAGGGCAAGCCTCACCAATAAGTACTCCTCCAAAGCATAAGTCACCTAATTGCAGAAACTAAATTGCCAAATCAAAAGAAACGAGAACAAAGAACAAGATAAAAGAAAAGGAAAAGGTCAAGTAAGTAGGGTTCCCTAACCCATATTTGACAATTTCCCTTGCAATATATCTTACGTTAATATTAATTTCCCATGAAGTTGCAAATTACTTGTTTTGTACTAGCAATTATTCCGTTCGTTTATCATCATATTTTATATGGTGAACAAATCTATACCAATCCAATTAAGTGCTTGCTTATTTGTATTGTTTAGGTTGGAACATTAACCTAATATTAATACTTGTGTGAATTAATAATACACCAAGTTAATGTGAGAGGCTAAGAAAATTGTTGGTAAGGGCCATTTAAAATTGAGAAGGTGAAAAAGGTTGAGCCAAAGTTAAATGGTACTCATAGGCTTATGTGGAACCTAGTTATATGAGGAACCTTCCGTGGGCCGAATCAAAGTCATCTTACAAAGATGTTTGATCACTTTGAGAAGACGGAAAATGATGCCTAAGGAAATGTGTGCAAGTACTGGTGCAGTCCTGGCGTTGGACATCCTAATTGACAGCATTATGGTAAGAAAGTAACAGCTTGACAAAAGGCTGGTAATCAGTAATCATATTGATGCTAGGGAAAAGTATGCCTCACCTGAATTTTGTTTGCCAAACTCTTTGATTGAGTTAGAGTTGGGAGGTAGGCTTCTAAATGGAGTGGGTTTTCTTTTTTCTGGATCCGAACCCACTTCATAGGTTTTGGGGATGGGAAAATCTAAAACTGTCCCTACATAAATATTTAAAAGCTGTAAGTGTAGTCTATCAGCCCCACCCTTCTTCAATGATAATTTTAAATTAAATTATTACAATAATGTAATTAATTAGAGTTTTAAAAACCAACAATGGTCTCCTATAATTTTTTGTGTGCACTAAAAATATATATTTCAACATAGTTAAAGACTAATTTGTTTCTGCACCAACAAAAAAAGGACTAATTTGTTTTTAAGAGTAAAGATTAAGGTAATTTTTACCTCACCCAATGAAGCTTTTTTTGGTACTAATAATTAGGAATTAAACTCTATTCAATATACATAAAGAACTCAACTATCTCCTAATATATATTATAAACACATAAAGATATTTTTAGTTATTATTATATTTAAAATTTAACTGAGTAAATAAATATATTATAAAAAAGTTTAAATATAGTTTTAGTCTTTATAAATATGGCTTTATTTATTTTCAGTCCTTAAAATTTTTTCATTAATTTTAGTTTTTATAAATTTTATCTTTTAAAAAAAAATCTCTATATCAGTATTTAATAATGTAGTGTTATGCATAAATTACATTAAGCCAACAACTATTCTGAGATATCATGTGATATGACATAACTAAATGTATATCAAATCATTAGTAAGTAATGGCAAGTAGAGGTAGAAATAGGTTAGGCAGTGTGTTAGGGGCTTGCGGCCTGGCCTGTATAAGGCTTAACTTGACCTAACCCATTTATTAAAAATAGTCAAGTTTAGACTTTTTAAAGAGCTTTTTTAAGTAAAAATGTCAAGTTTCAAACTTTAAAGAAAAGTGTTTTAAGATTAATAGACCGACCTGTTTATATAATACATAATATAATATTAATTATTATATTATATATAAATTATACAAAATACTTATACTATTATTTACATATATTAATAATATGAAAACCTAATTATTAATAATATTTTTTTAAAGGTCCATTTAGGCTCATAGGCCTATTGGCCCTATTTACAGGCTTTACATAAAATAGGCCACAAAAATATGTTTTCAGGTTAGACTAGACCTCTTAAAAGTTGGCATGTAATAGATAAGTAGCCTAGACTTTAGCTTTGTAGTTATGAATCAGGCTAGACTCAAGTTTACCAAAGTCTAGTTTAACTTGATTTGACCTATTTCTACTTAAGTGGCAAGAACTATGTTTAAAAATTGAGTAAATTACATTATACTTCTTGAATTTTGTCAAATTTTGTCTGATACTCCTCTTTCTTTGCTCCTACATTAATTCCCCTTTAATTGTTTAATAAACTTTATATTGATACTCCTTATACATTATATTAATTTCCTTAATTGTTTGAAAAATATTACACTGTAGATTCTTATAAAAGAGGTTATTATAAGCATTAAAAAAACATAAAAATTATGTGCAATCTCACAAAATTTCAGAGGATGTCAATATCATTTTTTCTTAAAAATTTTAAAATTTGTAAAACCTAAAAGTGAGACACACAAAAAATTAATGATCAAAATCAAATGAAGCTATGTTCATAAATATTAAAAATATATTTTACTAATAAAAGTAATAATTAAAGTGATAAAATTAATTTAGTCATCTATATTTTATATTTACAATGTGGGCATATATTGATCCTCAACCTGTTCTCAACGTGCCCTACAAGGATATGCAACCTTAACTTCCTTCCAAGGCCTGCAGGATGAAAACTGTGGCTGATGAAGGGCGAGACAGTGCGGGACAAGTTGGCTACCCCAGGGCAACCACGCAAAATGCCAAACCTGTTCAGAGATGTGACAATGTACTACAACTAGCAGGAACATGCATGATTTGAACTCAGTAGTTAAAAAAAAGGTATTAAGGATAATTTTCTTTCTTTCTTTCTTTATTTTGATTAAAAGGATAATTTTCTTTGTATTTTATACATGGCTTCTTTTTTACACTTTTTCTTTGTCATTCCTCGTTCACGTGTAGGATCGGATATACAGACGAATCTATTCTACTTCATACGTCATATATACATAATGCTTTTAACGTATATCATGTATAATTACACAGTATTCAAGTCTAAATGCTTCCTCACTCACATGTGAAAATTAAATTTTATGAAACAAAAATGTGACTTTTTTATAACTTTTAAAAAAAATCTATTTTTCATCATTTCTTATTCTACTACATAGAGAATTCTCGTGTTGTGATCATTTTCTAAAATCAAAGTAGTGATTTTGGGAAAAATAGATATAGGTACAATTTATTTATCTATTTTGGTTAGACTAAGAGGTATCTGGAACTTATTTTTTGCACCCAACTAATCTCTCATCCTACTGGGTCGGCCCCTCTAGGGGTAAAGTAGTACTTCCGGTTGTGACTCCATGTCCAAGCCAGGAATCGAGCCCCGGACCTTGATTAAGGAACTCAAGCGCCGAATCACTTGAGCTAGCAACCTTTGGTTATAGGTATAATTTTTAGACTTTAATTTTTAGGTACTGTGTGTCAATGTAAAAAAAAATAAAAATTGTAACAACTATGTATTGTTAGTGTAAAAGTTTTTACACTATCAACTAATTAGAAACCACCCTTTGTATGACTTTTAAGATAGTTATTATAAAAATCAACAAACTTATCATACATGATAGTTTGTGATTGGATGACAATCTAAAACTACTTTACACTGTCAGTATATAACTTATTTTCTCATTAATTTATAATGATAATATAAAAATTTGTACGCCATTGGTATATTTTAATTAAATTCTAACTTTTATACCTAGCTTTAAAAGAATGTGAAAACGGTGGCCTTTAAAATATATATATATATATATATATATATACACACAGAGAGAGAGAAAGAGAGAACATTTCAAATAAGAAACTTTTACAATGAAAAAATAAACTTTTAATGATAATCCTTGGATTATAATTAAAACAAATTTGTAACTGAAATTAAAACTCAATTAATCACTTTTTATGAGATCATCATTATCACTGCCTCCACCACCACCACCACCACTATTATCACTATTGCTGCCGCCACCACCACCGCCAAAGGCGGTGGTGTGGTGACCACAATGGCGGTGGCAGCAACAATAATGATGATGGTAGCGGCTACGAGGGTGGTGATGATATTGGTGTTGGTGGTGACAGTGGTAGTGGTGGCAGTGATTGTGGCAATGACGGCGGCAATGAAAGCGGCAACAATAGTGGTCTCATAAGAGGTGTTTAATTGAGTTTAATCTCAACGTTTATTATTTTTAATTGTAATCCAACGGCTACTATTAATAGTTCTCATTTCTCATTTTAAGAAGTTTCTCATTTGAAACGCCATATGTATATATATATATATATATATATATATATATATATATATATATATATATATGTATGTATGTATATATGAGTCAGGATTCGTTAACACCAAGCATCAAAGTTAGTTAAATTATACCTTTAATAACTTTTTATAGAATGCAAATTTAACCAATCCAACCATTAAATTATGTGATATTATCTTCATGATCATGTATATCAAATATTACATAATTTGGACTTTTCTAGATAAGTTATCTAACAATGAATATTTACATATATTTTAATATCATATTGTACATTAAAATAAAAGGATGTGATTAACTATTAAATAATTTTGTAATTGTATGAAATTTTGTATATTTAATCTAATTAATAAGAACATCAAATTCAATGGTTGAATTGGTTAAATTTGCATTTTATAAAAAGTTAATGAAGGTGTAATTTGACTATCTTTAACACCTAGTGTCCACAGATCTTGACCCTATATACACACACACACACACACACAAAGTTGTTTTTTAATTATAGTATATTAGCAAGTTACACTATTAGTGTATTTTAAGATAATTCTTAGTTATAACTTATTAATGTACTCTAACTAAAAAATAAGTTGGTCTAAGTTAGCAAACCTC